>BMAV01010565.1:0-263727 GCA_019973955.1 Trichonephila inaurata madagascariensis | reverse complement strand
AAGGATTTCTATGTTAAAACGTAATTCATGATTTATCATAAAATGATGCATTACAATATGATGGATAATTCTTGACTGTCCATAAGTTATATATTTTTCTGAAAGAACCTTTTAAGTTTTTTTATTTCGAATAGATTATTCACGTTTTGTAGTGTTGATTTTATTATGTTTTTATACAATTTTTTAATTAACTATTTGCATCTCAAATTAGATGAAACAATGAGTGCTTATTTATATATTCAAATCCTTATTAACCTATTAGTTAAATGAATGGTTCCACATATAATCTTGGACAATAGAATAGTTTATTCCATAATTAAAATATCCAACTATGTTCGGAACCGTGATTTTGCAAAAGTGTATAAATGAATAATATTTATGATATTTAGTGTCACTTAGATTAGAAAATGTATATAAAGTTGTTTTAAGAATAGTATTACAATAAAAAATTATTTAAGTACAATATTTTGATAAAAAATGAACATAGAATGACCCATTTTAAAAATATTCTCCTTTTGCGAAAAATGCTTCTATTATAATAATATTTTGCCTGTATATAACTCAGATCTCTGTACAGAGGATTAATTAGAATTTTTGAAATATATAACTAAAAAGTGGGTTTATTCATGTCTTACGACAACAGAGGGGAGAAATTTTAAGAAAAAAACGCAGACAATTATTTCAATTAGTTGTAACGTTGTAACTGTTAATAATGAATTAATAATAACTGAAAATAATGTGAATTTTTCAAAAATCATAGTTGAGCCTCTGTACAGAGGTCTGAGCTTTATACCGGCAAAAAATTATTATAATTGAAGCATTGTTCACAAAAGGACATGTTGAAAAAAGGTTATTCTAAGTTAATTTTTTGCCGAAATATTGTATTTAAATAATTTTTTTTGTTAAAATGTCCTTAAAACAATACTATGCATCTATTATAATTGTTGAAAAATTCACATTATTTTCAGAGTTAAAACCATTTGAAATAATTATAGTCGTATTTTCATAAAATTTCTCCCTTCTGTTTTCGTAAAACATGGATAAACCGACTTCCAAGTTATGCCTTTCAAAAATTCTATTTGAGCCTCTGTACAGAGGTCTGAGGCAAAATATTAATACAATAGAAGCACTTTTTACAAAAGGAGAACATTTGGAAAAAAAGGTTATTCTAAGTTAATTTTTTTGCCAAAATATTGTATTTAAATAAATTTTTTTTTGTCAAAATGTCCTTAAAACAATTTTATACATGTATTCTAATCTAAGAGACACTAAATATCATGAAAATTATCCATTTAAGCGCTTTTTTAAAATCATGGTTCCGGACGTAGTCGGATACCTTAATGCATTAGTTTATTTTCAATCACAGTGAAAGTACTTTTTTCTTCAGCAAGAAGGTGAAAACATAAGAAGGGAATATATAACAATAATAGACTTAAAACATTGGAATTGTTTGCCTTCACATTTTTAAAAATATGAAGAAAAGTAAACATTAGATTGTTGCTGTTAGGACATATTTATAAGAAATTTATATTGTGTGCTATAAACTAATTGTTCAAACATGTGCCTAGAACGTATGTAATAACGTATATTTTAATATATTATGTGATACGATTGTGTGTTTTTTATTCAAATATTACATATATTTACGGATGAAACTCGACAATGGAGTTCTTTCTATCTCGGGAATCTAGGTTTTGTATTTTCTTATTTGTTATATTAATAAATAAGCCCTGAAAGTTTTTCATAATCATTCATAAAAAAAATTAATACTTTTTTTTCGTCTAATCAAAGCAATATCCACCTATACCTATCGATATAGCTATTTACATATATACTGACACTACTGAACTCAAAACTATTCTGCTGTAAAAACAGCACAACCGATCCAGACCATCCTCCTTAGCATGAAATATCACTGTGGCAAACTGTGGTTCCTTTTCCTTTCTTGCAGAGATTGAAAAATGTTTTATTTTTATTCATTTTGAGCCAATTGTACGAATCCAACAATAAATTTATTTTTATATTTCTAAAATCGTTCCCTCTATTTTTATAGCTAACTAACCATGGCAAATTTATTTCATTCTGATTTTTGTTCGCTCTCTTCTTTAAGAAACACATAACTTGCTTAATTTCTGATACCTCTATAGTTCTTACATATTAATGTTTGCCAATAATCAAATATTTGATATGCACTAAAGACAATTTAATACAAAAAGTATATTCCTATGCATTTTTTCATTCATTGCTTTTATACAAATGGATGTATGAAATACTCGCAATTCTCTCTGATTTGTGAATTGTGATGTATTTTCACTATAGAATATTATTCTTTCAGTAAAAATATACAAAATAATTACGTAAAATATTCAAAAACATTAATCTTTTCTCTATAATTAATAAAAGGATGTGAATGCACTGTCGAGGTATTTATTTCCAGGTACATTGTTTTAAAGAGTATAATTTAGAGAAAGGCTTAGAAAACTATTCACGATTTCTTAAAATTGTTTTTAAGTATAATGTAAAACAGGAATGATTATTATACAATATAGTACATTAAGAAGATATATTATATGAAAAAATTGAGTTACTTGACAAATGGCTTAGACGGAAGCATGTTTTGTACTTAGCTTTAAATTTTACTTTATAAAGGATGTAAAATACTGAATATTATTTAAAAAAAACTTGAATATTTTAATTGTGGAAACACTATGTATAATATATACATACCATATATACAGTGCTTGTTTAAGACAATAAGTAAAATAACTATTTTTATTAAAATTAAGCTTGTATTAATCTCATGATTAAATAATAAATTATTAAAATTTTCAAAACTATAGTATCTATATATTGCTAAAAATTACACTAACTCAAACTCAGTGGCACAACAGCCCATGAAAGCCAAGGCCTACTGTGCCCATCCCGGTATACGTGACCAATGGACGCTGAGATGCATGAGCAGATGTACCGATCTGGTGGTCAGTCCGAAGCGAAACTCCTCTAGTATATGTTGTTTAGTCCTTGTTGCTTCATCAGCGACTTGACCCCAAAATAAACAGAGCTTTTTGAAATCAATCGCTTCACTTCTTTTACGAGGTACACAAGATGTTGATAAATATTCTCTGTTATCAATGTGTCATTTCGATATTGAAATCGATTTTTTACTAATGTACACTTTTCGGCACACAGTATGTACATTATCGGGGGTGGAAAAATTTAAAAAATCTATGTGACCGTCATTTCGTTCGATACTGGCTGCTTTCAAAGTTTTTAAACCACGCACTACATTAACAGGATTACCTTGTGATTACGACTCATTACATATAAAACACAAATCAGCCATAACTCTCAAAATTTTACGTCTGTCGTTGCCAAAATACAATTTAAAACAAACGAATAAACGGGACTAGTAGAAACTGGTTTATTAAAAAGGGAATCAGTCTTTACTACACAGCTAAACATTTGTTTTTTAACTAGCTATAAATAGAACGTTCGTATAATAGGGGTCCGCAGGTCCAGTTTTTATCTGTACAGAAAGAAACAAATTGGAAGTTTTATACATTTTAAAGAAATTGTATTCATTTTTTCCTCTTAAAATGTAATTAGCATATATTAAAATATAATTAAAGTCTATAATTTAAGTTAACTATTTTTTAATTACATGTACAAATGAGGGTTATTAAGAAATATACTTGAATTATGAAAACTATTACTAACTGTAATATAATAATTCATAAAAAATGCCAATTGTTTGCAATTAGATATATTTTTAAGGTTTATAGACTTTATACAGAGTATTATTTCATATTACTAACGGTTGATCTTGCATTTTGCTGTAGATAGCTAAGCACTTTCAACACTTTTTATCTCAAAAATGGTTTGATGTATAAAAAATGTTTCAAACAAACAAAAAAAAAAAAGTTATAGAAAATTTTATTCTCTACAATATTTATATTAAATGTAAATAGCATTAAGCCATAGGAAAATAGACATTTAAAAAAAAAAACCCGATTTTTTTACCTTTGACTTTAAATATTTTAAAACGTGGCCACGGGATTTTCTGAGACTTTTGAAACAATATTTAGAGTGCTAAAATAAAGTTCTGTACCACAATTTTCAGCTTATTATCTCTCATTCCGTAGTTGACCCTTATTTTTGATTAATATGACTGGACTGCTAGTGTTTTAGTCCCCAATCAAACTTGGTACTTATTTATCTACTCACTGAAGGGATGAAAGGCTGAGTCGACCTTGCTCAGACCAGACTCGCACCTGTGGTGTGGAAGCGCGATTCGCTACCACTCGGTCACTGGGCCTTAAAAATTACACATTAAATGTTAAAAACAGGAGCTGAAGCATTCCCCCTTGAATGTTATAATTTACCAAAGTAAACAATTAATTTCACTGGAAAAAACTGCAGAAAAATTAGCTTTCAAATAATATATAGATGTGTTAATCATTGTCTTTTTACGAACTTTCAACGTTTCTTTTTTTCTTTCTTAATTTAGAAAATTTTACTTTAGTTTTGTAGAACACCGAGCAAAAAAAGTCAATAAAGAAAGGTTTAAATCATTTAAAATGAAACAATTTTTATTTTCTCAGAAGCTCTTGAATGTGAGTAAGAATGACATAAGTATTGTGTTACTTGTGTCATTGTAAATAATATAATATAATATAGTATTGTGACGGGCGCACGCGTCTTTTCTGTAACATAACCTCTGGGTTCTTTGACGGCCATGATTAATGGCAAATCTTTTCCAACCCAAATCCAAGAAGTGAAATGCAAGTGTAGATGCAAATAAGATAGCCTTTAAAAGAACAGAAGTTTTAGTAAGCAGCATGGAAATTTAGAGAAAGTTCTGTTTGGAAAAGATAGAAGTGCAATTTGACGGCCTTCCAAAGAATCACGGATTCCTAGCCATTACTACAAGTTGCATACTATTGCACGCGCGCCGATCTGTCTCTCCGAAAGTGATTGAACCGTTACGTAATTCAAGGTAGGACAGATTATTTGATATCTGAATTCGTAATATTATTAGAATTGAAAGTAGGCGGATAATATAATTATTTAGATAAGTGATCCAATTGCGCGATCTGTTTTAGCTACCACTACGTGTTTTGGTTTATTCTCACTTAATATAAGTTTGTTCAATATATTAGAAATTTAAGTTAAACTCTTAATAGAGTCATATTAAGAATTCTAAAATGTCGATTCATTTCGAGAACCCCACACCTCGACAAAGATCGATCATATCACAGTATGATTAAATAAGTAGATTTTTTTCAACTTTTCTTATTTTTTGGTCATTACGAAAGTTAGATGCAGGTATTCAAAATATTATTTAAAAAAACTTTTCATTTACAGCATTTGTACAATTTTAAATGTTTTTGATACAACAACCTAGTTTCTTAAAAATTAATTTAATTACTGCATAGGTTTAATATAAAACTGAAATAAATATTCAGACTTAAACAACACTGAGGTAATATGAAGAATGTAGTGAATTAAAGATACATTAAGAAAAATTAATAGAAAACCTTTTATCAACAAATGAAAAATAAAACGCATAGACTATTTAAGATATTTTTTATATAATTAATAGTTTGCAAATGAAAGATATCTTGTGAATGTTTTACATAAAATGAACAGAAAATGAGAGAGATACTGTTAAATAATCAAACTTGATAATATCTATTGTATACACACACATTCTTAAGATCTGCTAGGAAATTAATTCAAAGTTTTCCTAAGCAATATGCTAGAAGAATTTAAGTTTTATGAAATATTTATTAAATATATTAATAGTTATCTCATAAAAAGATATATCCTGAGGATAAAAAAGAAATCGCCGACAAATTGTTTTCGAGTGAATATCTTCTTTCGGTTTGTCTTTATAGAATATCAGAATAAACCCAAAACGACCATTAAATAATATCGTAATATCATACAACATATAAGTCGAGGAGAAAATGCCTAGTAATATATGCAATTGTCGGAACATTTATTTAAGAGTTTTGTGAGTTTTCTTTTATTATATGTGTATATATATATGTGCTGTTCCCAGTTTTGAATGTTAATATTTTGTTGGATGATTCATTTAATTTGTTTCGTTGAAATGATTGAAGAAAATACTTGTTGCTATTTTAAAATCCGCATTTATTTGTTGCATAGAAAAATACGTAAAAATATAAAACAACACACAAAACAAGGCATTAACACTTGCGTTTAACAGGACGTTCATAAAAGCAGCCTTTGTTCTATTTAAAGATATCGTTTTTTTTATAATGATGATTAACCAGAAGCTATTAAAATCCTATTATTTCAAGTGTAGGCTTTTCTGATTGGTCCACACACTCGAGTGATGCAAGATTGTATCACTTGTAATTTAAAAAAGCTGAAATTCTAGTTTGGGAGAGATAAGGTAGTGGTTATTTCCCGTTAAGCGTGTAAACTCACATGAAATATTGGAGGGCTCAAGATCATTATTGATTAAAATTCCTGAAAATACATTTTTTTTTCATTTTTACATACATATAATAAATTTACATATATATATAATAAATATTACAAACATTAAACTGATTTTTAACATATATATATATATATATATATATATATATATATATATATATATATATAATAAATTCGAATGGAAATCTGTCTTAAAGATAAACCTTTTATAGAAATAAAACAAGCCATTATGTGAGTTTCTTGGAATTTATTTCAATAAGAGCGTTTAAATCACACATTCACAAAGACAATTTATTGTTATACCTAATGAGTAAGTACAAGACGCTTTCAACAAGTCGACGTTAATTATGAGAACAACAAACGATATCCATTTTCAATATACAACGTAAAACATAAAATTATAACCATTTGTCATTACTCAATATTATGTAGATATATGTATCTAATTATATTGAAAGTTTAATTATAAAAGTCATAATTAATTTTTAAAATTTTAATTTCTCTTCTAAATTACATTTTAGTTAAGTATTATACATGGGGGGAAGGTCTTCATACCTTAAAACTATTGTTAATTTCACAATTTTTGCCCCAGTCCTAAGAATTTACTTATAACTTCAGCTATTTTATTTATTTATTTTTGACTTTGCCTTGTACTATTTTGTTAATTTCAAACATTTTAGGCTAGGGATTTAATAATTTAATATTTTATTAATGTTCATATGCGTAAAAGTATATTTTAAGGTATCCGACTACGCTTATAAATGTATAATTTTCATGATATTTAGTGTCACTTAGATTAGAATACTTGAATAAAATCCTTTTAAGGACATTATGACAAAAAAAAGTATTTAAATACATTATTTTGGCAAAAAATGAACTTAGAATAACCTTTTTTCCAAATGTTCTCCTTTTGTAAAAAATGCTTCTATTGTATTAATATTTTGCCTGTATATATCTCAGACCTCTGTACAGAGGCTCAACTATAATTGAAAAATTCACATTATTTTCAGAGTTAAAACCATTTGAAATAATTATAGTCGTATTTTCATAAAATTTCTCCCTTCTGTTTTCGTAAAACATGGATAAACCGACTTCCAAGTTATGCGTTTCAAAAATTCTAGTTGAGCCTCTGTACAGAGGTCTGAGGCAAAATATTAATACAATAGAAGCACTTTTTACAAAAGGAGTACATTTGGAAAAAAAGGTTATTCTAAGTTAATTTTTTGCCAAAATATTGTATTTAAATAAATTTTTTTTGTCATAATGTCCTTAAAACAATTTTATACATGTATTCTAATCTAAGTGACACTAAATATCATAAATATTATCCATTTACACGCTTTTGCAAAATCACGGTTCCGAACGTAGTCTGATACCTTAACGGTTTTATAATTCACTTTAAAAGGAATATGAAGGACTTTTAAATAAATAAAATTGAAAAGAAGATTTTAGAAAGGAAATGATTTATTTTCTTTCAAAAAGAAAAAATAATAATTTTCTGATTAAAACAAAATTTAAACTGAGAAATTGTGTATAATATGGAAAAAATTGTCTTTGATGAGAGAACAATGTGTAAAAACTAAACTTTTTTTTTAAGAAAGTTTGGTTTTGACTTTAAACTGATATGTGTGTTGTATATAATTTTTTTAAGTAAAATACTAAAGAAATTTTTGTTGTGATCTTATGCTAAATATTTGCTGATGTACATTTTTGAAACATAGTAAATTGTTTGCAACTGAAATAAAACAAAAATTCACTTCAAATATATTTTATGTACGAGGGTTGGGGCAAAAGTCATGGCAACTATTTTTTTTCTTGAAGATACCAATCCGGTTGGAAAATGTGACACATACAGACAAAAGTTCAAGGTGTTAACTACATGTATGGACAATGAATAGCACTGAAATATCATAATACGCTAATTTATTACGGTAGTATATATATACAGGGCAATACGGCCTTCACGGTGTAGAAGAATGACAACACAGTACACATAAAGTTGACATGACAAATCTGGGCCTAAAGACCCTCAATGTAGTCCCCTGCTACTATTACCACACACTGTCAACGATAAGAGAGGCGCTGAACACCACCAGCCTCAGCATTTGCCGCACCATGTGTGAATCGGCTCTCCTGTTGGCGCACAGCATTAGCAACGTCCTCTCGCGTTGCTAACTACCTACCATGTATTGGTTCCTTGATCTTGGTAATGAGATCAAAGCTACAGGGTCAGATCAAATTCACTGTGACATTCCATCGCATTTCTCCCTCGGAGAACGGCTATCTTGAGGTAAGCGGGCTGCTCAAAACGGCTTACTTCCATCTCACACGACACTCATCAACTGACTGATTTCAGAGCCCTCGCTGCGGTACTACCTGCTATCACAGAGCCATTTGTTGCTCTGCATACACACTATGGCTGCAGAACTTCCACACGACACATATACGTTTGTAATTGGTTCACATATCTACAAGAAAAAAAATAGTTGCCATGACTTATGCCCCAACCCTCGTATTTGGATATAATATAATTATAAGTTATAGACTCTAAATTACAACATTTGAATATGTGTGTTACATATATTTATTCTTTATTTTGTTAAAAAGTTTCAAATCTAAATTTTTATTAGAATGATGTACGAATATAAAGAAATAATACTTCAGTAGTCTATTTTTCAAAACAAATTTTAAATTTTAAAATTATTTTAAGAATTTTCTGTATTTAAGCATTCATTTTTGTGACAATGCAAACTCAAAAAAAAAAAAAAAAAAAAAAAAAAAAAAAGAAAAAAAAATACTTATGAATATTTAATATATAGTCACACCAGGTCTAAAGATTTGAAACTAAACTCCATATTTCAAAAAATACCTTTAATAAATGATTCACTATATTTATTCAATTTATTCCATTCTCAATTCGCTAAACTCAATTCGCATTGTTGGCGGTGCAAGGAAAAGCAACTACTTTTCTAGATCTTAAATATTTTTGGAAATTAAATTCTTTTCTTTCAAATATACTTTTTTACGACGCCTCATCCTCAAATATTTTTCACTTTTTATACCTTACCGATACTGCCGTAGAGCAAACAACAACAAAGTAGAATGCCAAAAATTTTCGGGAAGAGGGGTTAAAGAAAAAAGAAACAGCATACATATTGATCGTCGATGTCAGCGAAAATAACCGGCAGCGCAACACTTAAAACTGACAGGTTTACGATCACCAAATAATAATGCTTTGAAAGATATCTTCATGGTACATAAAGGGAAATCTTCAGATATTCTATTCTGCGGTAGCGCTACATCAATTACCAAAAGAACCAAATAAATTGTGACATTACTTTTGTTCGTTTTTTTTATGCGTTTTTAGTAATATCTTTCTCTTATTGCCATCTGTCATATTACAAACAAAAAATAATGCAAGAAAGAAAGAGGTGGTTTAGTTAGAAATGAATGAGACAAAGTATGCAGGTCCTCTGTGTTAAATTGCTTTGCTTAATATGTGATTATTTAATTCTTCAAACTGTCATAAAAAATGATTTAGGTACAAACCAGATGTCATAAGCAGTTCATCAAGAAGTGAAAGTAGAGGTATTTGCAAATAGTAATCTTAAATTATGTTATGTAAAATTTATTTGCAACTTGAACAGCGCTTTGTCTTTTTTTTTTTATCCTTCTATCCAAAAAAATGAGTAAGAAACAATATAAGCAATTTTTATTTCGAGCTCAGGAGTTCTGCGTATCAAGAGAAAAGCTTGAAATTATGAAAAAAAATCAGACGTAACTGCAATGAACATCTAGAAAAAATAAAAGTATCCCTCCACTGCAAATTAATTTGAAGAGAACGATCTGACAAAATTGATATGCAATTAATTTAAATTTTTGGGCTAAGTTTGCGGCTATACCCACCCCATCAAAGTTTGCTTAAATAACTACGTGAATTCGAAATCTAAATGCTTCATTCCGAACCCGAAGCTGAAGGCTATAAAAATTTTTAATGCAAATATAAAAAAGGTAAGTTTAATATTCTAAGTGGATTCCTCAACGTTTGCGGTATATATAAAGAATTTATCTGATAGTCTCATAACGGAAGAAGGATGACAGGGATTATTTCCAGATGCACCCACATTATTTCGGATTAATAAAAATTAGGATTATTCTTCTAAAGAAAATGGTATTAATGGAAATGCACTCCGTAATATTGTCGAACTAGGTGAGGTTTACTGCCATGATTTTTTAACCTTTTTTTAATTCGATTTGTACAATTTCTTACAATTATGCATTTTTTTTTCCTTTTTAAGAAATTAGAACTTAAGCCTTGTGATTTCATCAAATAAAAACCTAAGTAAAAAAAAATATCAAAAACCAACAAAAGGATAGCAAAACACTTTAAAAATCTATTAAGAATTTTTGTTTGTCTTAAAGCCAGATTAAGAACCAGTTTCAAAGAACAATCTTTTCTGATAACGTAATAGCTTTTATCATGTAGACTTGAAAATATAATTTATCTATATATAATTTAGAGAATTTTATCCTTAGCTGGAAATAATGTTCTTTTATTAAACTATCGGTTTTTTTTTAAATGCGAAGTAAAAATATTTTTTTTTTTCCTAATTTGCGTAATCAAATCTTTTGAAAATTTCTACGAAAATATGGCTGCTTAAGCTTCCATACAATTATTCATCCATATTATTGTAATTTTCAGTTCTCAAATAAATTGAGATAGTACAATGCAAGAATACTATAAATATGAAGATGCCTACAAAAAAAAGCATGGCAACAGTTTACTTGACGCATAATGTATTCCCCTGTAAGTAAAACAATTTAAAAATAAATCAGCGGTGTAATAAAAATGGCAAAATTTATCTTTTCCTTCAAGAAAATTATTCACCTTTAATGCGTATACGAGACGAAAAAACCTATTTATAACGTACTTCTATTTGAGATCACACATACTTTAAACATCTAGAAAAAAATGTGCTTATTGTGCAGTCTTTTTTTCAAATATTGCTTACGAATATTTCATAGTATCGACTTATTTGATACTTCACGACTTCAATTTCCCTTCTATGTTAAATATAATAACCATCAGCACCACTTTCAGTTTTATAATATATAGTAATATATGACTCCTGGACATTAATTTGCAAGTATCGAAAATTCATATCCTACGGCTTTTAAGAAACATGTAATCTAAATGTAATGAAATTCTCTTTGAAAACAATAAAATAAAAATGCTAATAATAATACGTGATAAAGATCTAGGAATGTTTGTAACAAGCATGACCTAAGTTCGATTAGATAACGATTATTTAAACTTTGATCTGTGTTCTAATTATAATTTAAGAACATCAAAGCTTTTAGCGTATTTTAAAGACCTGAAATTAATTAAAGGTGTTTACAGCTGCTCCATTTATGTTATGATTGAATCACTCCTGTGTTTTCATTATTTCAGTAAACAATGATATCTTCTAATACCATCGCTCATATTCTTGTCAATGACATTCCGGCAAGCAATTCAACGCTTATTCCTTAATAGCATTGAGGCTGTTAATTAAAAGTCCTATAATAGCTAGGTAATCAATTAACCCGACATCTCCGATGGAGTTCACGTTATTGCAAGACGGTAACAGCCGGAGATACCTCTAGAACAAATCGTAAAATAACTTTAATGTCCGAGGTGATCTGAAACAAGTGAATCACGTACTCAAATAGTCATAAGGATTAATCAGGGGGATACTATCTTTCCTGATACTGTTGATGATAACTAGCTACAATGTTATGGACTGAAAATTATTTCTTCACAATTTTACAGATATTTCACTTTAATGACATTTTTTATTTGTAGAGTTATAAGAAAAGATGGAGGGCTTGCACTAATTGGCTCATAGTAATATAAAAATAATGTCTTATTTAAATGGAATTTATAAAAATATTACAATTTAGAATTAGAATTTGTAAAAATGTAATATAAAGAATTTTCTGAAAAGTATTTGGACTTTTTAATAATTCATTATTAAATTAATAAAATAACTACGATAATACATCTATGAAACGAAATCTAGTTACGAATCTATATTATTTGACAACTAAAGTTATAACTAAATTTAAAAAATTTTAAAAAATTGTGAGCAAATTACAAACTAAAAAAAAATTTCTAACATTTGCAATTCAATAGACTGGAATAGAGACTGAAATATATAATCTCAAATCTACTCTTCTTTCAAGAAAAAGCCTTCTTCTACTTTAAATTGTGTGTTTCAATTTTCTTCTATATATAATACATACTTTTTTTGGTATTCAGCTTAGTATTCCATTCAGTAGCACTTATTTCAAGTATTTGTTTTGCATATTATCTTATAGTATATTATTGTATTAATTCTTACTTAAATATATTGATTTTCTCGGTTATAAATTTTAATGTACTCCCTTATACTTATAAATTTAAATTTTTAAAAACAAATTTAACCCCAATATCGTTTAAAGTCCTCCTCTTATATTGTTTTCACTTTTAAAAGGAAAAAAAAACCAATTTAAAGTTTTTACCATGGTAATTAAGAAAAAAATTGAAGTTATATGTAAAAATATAGTTACTCTTGATTTCGATTGCCAGTTTTCCAAGGTGAATAGTCATTTGGTGATATTTTTAAAATGGTAGTAATGACAGGAAGCTACATGACTAAAATATGCCTATATTGACAATCCAGACATCGACAACGCAGTTACAAATAAAGATAAATATAGTAGGGAGAAGCATTTTTTGGTAAGTTCAGAAAAAAAATGTAGTTTAAAAAAAAGCAAAAAGAAATGAAAGCAGAAATTTTGCATAACCACTTTCTTTTTAATTTAAGGCGACAATTAAAAGCTATCCTTGAAAACGAATGATAAATACACCAATATTCTAAATTTATCAACACCCAAATTTAAAAAATGATTTGTATAAAGCAAATATTTTTATTATAGAATGCCTTTGATGTAATTTTTTTTAAAATAATTGTTTTAATCGAATTACTTAGAAATTATATTCGTTTATATTACGAACACTAAAATATGAAGCATAATTAATACAGCCACTGATATAAAGGAGATAAAACTCATAATTCATTAAGGTTACTTTTTCAAATGTGATTTATTTCTGAAAAATAAAAATAAGTTCAAAATTTTAAAGACATGTAGTTGAATATACTTTGAAGTACTCATGAAATGTATCCCCAAAGTAGCCAAAAATAAACTTAATACAACTTTTGTATGATAGCTCATGCATTTTTACACATCTGATGGTTTCAGAATTAAAAACATTTTTTTTGTAATATTAGACATTTAATTTTAGCCATATTTCTAAAAAATGCAAAATTTCAATGAAAATTTGAAAAAAATTGAATAAAGAAAAGTATTATGCTAAACTAGTTTTAATGGATACTTTTCAATTACGAAAAAATTTATGTTCAATTTTTAAGGATTCTTTTTTACCTTAAATGTTTTGTTTCCTAAATTAAATCATTGATGAATAAAACATATTAGATAATTTCCTTCCACAGAATTTTATCTTTCAGTTCAATTAAAGAAAAAATGCATTGAAACATTTAAGCACGCAAATCTCAATTTCTTCATAAAGTTAAGTCATCTGAAAAAATAAAGTTTCATGGCTTTTTATAACAAAATATGCAAACAAAATCATTTTTTTTTGTTCGAACTAATAAAAAACTTGTTTGTAATTTATAAAAAATTATTTTGGTAGAAAGTGTTTGAATACGATATGCACAAAAGTATTTATAACAAAATATGGATTTTTACTCTAAGCTCTTTCTAATTCTGAACCAAAAAGTTTAGTAAAACCATTTATGTAAACATATTTATTATATACAGAAGAACTCAAAATAATTAAGTAAAATAATCTGTAACTATACCCTTTGATCATATAAGAAAATTATGGAAACGGAATATCATTTCGAAAATTATTTTCAAATTAATATTTGTTTAATTCCGAATTTTTTTGTTGGAAATTATGTTAATTTTTAATAAACAAATATAACTAATAAGTAAACTAATCAGAATTAAAATCCTTATTTCTTATTTTTAGTCCAAGAATCTCAATAGAATTGTAATGCAGACTTTTAACTATATCACACAAAGGAAGATAAAAAGAAATGTACGGAAAATTATTGAATTTTTCACTCTTTAGACATTATACTGCTTAAATATTTACAATAATATAAAAATAAATAATAATGCAGCACATTTGTGTTCTACACAAATTACTACAAGAATGCTCATCTTTAGTGTTTATTTTTAATGCTGGGTAAACTTGCAAACATTTACATCTGTAAATCTTTCGAAGTCGTGATCCCTCTCTCTTTATCATGTATTCCACTTAAATTCTCTTTTAACAAGCTATAATTTGAACCGATCGTAAAATGCTCCTAGTATTAAAAGTATACTTTTTTTCAAATTGTTTCTGATATAAAAAACATCTTCACTCTCCAACTTTCTTAAAATCTCCTTAGATCCATAACCGTGATGTTTCCAGTTATATAAATTACAAGTATTCTTGCAATTATTTACAATGTACATTATTTTTCGTATCTTAACTATACCTAAAAGTACATAAATTTCATAATTTTTCACAATCACATATTCAGAACTTATATTTATCTGACTAATCTAAATTTTGGATGATAACTTTTTTATTTTCCTTCCTTAAAAAACAAGAATGTTGACTTGCATGCCTAGTTAAACACTGGAATAATGAAAAAAAAAAAATTAGATTTTATCTGAATTTTTTTTTCCCCCTACATTACGTTTAATTTTTATTTGAATAACATTTACAGTATAATCAGTAAAAATATCATAAAAATTTTATAATCAGTTGTAAAAATTAAAATTTTTTTTATGATGTTTCTTCTTCCAATAATCTGCCTTTTAGATAAATTAATAATTTAATTTTGAGCATCGAATCTATTTCGTAAATTTAAAAATATAGAAATTGTACTATTATTTCTTTTCAAGCTATTAAATGTTATGTAAATAAAAGGTAACAACTACTTTAACCATCTGTTAATAGTTGCACATTCACAAATATTCTATAAATGAGAACCTACCATTCACTGCTCGTCAACAGCTTGAAAATGCCTCTGATGTTCCTATTTAGAACACTACGCATTCTCCTCTTTTGATCAACGTTCGCTTCACTTCATCATCGCGACATCTCCAATATTCTAACAGCTACCATTAATTAAATTTGAAGTTCAGGTTCTGAAGAGCCTTTGATGTTTTAACAGCCTTAACAAATCATAAGTACCTTGCAATTATGCATTTAGAATTGGAAAAGACTTAATTTTATTTTCATGAAATATATTCAATTGACTTAAGTCAAATATAAAGTAAATAATAAAACAAAGAGTGTTAAATTAAAAGGTTTGGAATTAGAAGTAAATTCAGAATTTTCCTTAAATATTAAAAACGTAAAATACGTACTTAAAAGGTATTTTTACTAGTGGTTAATACCACAACAAATAAAAGACGGTATGGTGATAGGTGAAAATTTGTTAATATTTTTGTTTCTTGCTTAATTTTCTATTTTCACTTGAGTAATTCTTAGAACTGTAGTGTCACTGAAAGTTTTTATGCAGTACAGAATTCTTATATTCATATACGTTTATTTAGGGACAAAAAATTTTTTAATAGTTTTAAATTATGATATTTATAAAATAAATTATCC
Source organism: Trichonephila inaurata madagascariensis (assembly GCA_019973955.1). NCBI lineage: Eukaryota > Metazoa > Arthropoda > Arachnida > Araneae > Nephilidae > Trichonephila > Trichonephila inaurata. Next base: position 247,541 of record BMAV01010565.1, on the reverse strand, counting down.
CAGTTATTGTTAGATTAACAGAATTTTCGTTGCTCTACATGTAAAGAATTTTTGCTGACAGTTTCCTACGCATAAATGCAGCATTTCTTGCGCCTTTTTACTTTTATTAGATAATCATAAATCATAGTTCTTCATTATTATTCTTCATGGCTTAAATTTTCATGAAATCATTTTCTGGATACTGTCAAGTCCACTTTATGCCTCTTGAGCGTCATTTGAAACGTATGTTCATGTTGTTCAAAAGCAATTTTTAATTAATGAAGTATATAAAAATCCACTGGAGAAAAAGAAGATTTAACACGTATTTCTATAAATTTCAAATAATATTTTCAGCTTCTGATTTTCCATTGTTACATGAATAGCAGATAATTTTGTTATCGAAGGTTTGTACATATACAGCTTTACTTTTGCAAAGTGTTTTCATATAAAACAGCTATTTCTTCATCAAATAACGCTTCTAAATTTCTTTTGATAAAACTCAGAGTTTACATTTATTAATGTTCAGAGTTTATCACTAATCGAGCTACTTTTCCAGTTTAACTTGTTGTTGTAGCCTCCTGTTGAAAAATCCCGAATCATTTGAGAAAAACTCTCTTCAGAATGCCATAGCCATATTTTTGTAAAAGCGTAGAAACAACTAACTTTTATTGAAAAATATTTAAGTTCGTCAGATGTCACACCAAACTTCTACCTGACTTCAGCTAAATCATATTCTGCATTTAGCATTTATTTATTTCTTGTGCTTCATCAAAAGTCTAAGAATTTTAGGAATAAAAAGAATTACAAGACTTTTAATCATTAAAAAGTATTTTAAGTTGGAGAAGACATTCCATTCTTATTGTAACTCCTTTTTGGGTAGAAGTGTTTCTTTCAAAACTTGAGGCTTGGCTTTTTGAACGATTTCGTGACTTCGATTATTTGTTGGTATGGGATTTCTTAGGGTTCACCACCCTAACTAAAAAATTCAGTTAATTTTTGTTTTTCTTTACAGCTCAATATATATATATATATGTAGAACGGAATTTCTTTCTTGAAATGTATTCTGAATGTTTACAACATTTTTAAATTTAAGTACTATTTTTCGGAAGGCATATATTTACACATCATTCTAACAATTTATTTCCATTTTAGGAGAAATGTTTCCAATAAAAGTTTCATTTTTTTTGTCTGGTTTGAGATATAAAGGTTGCAGGAAATTGTTATTGCAAATTTCGTATGGTGAAATACGAATCAATTAAAGAAAATTATAAAACTTTTTAATGTTATTTTTAAACGAATTGATATTATTGGAATTGTAAAGTAAATTTAAATAGTAATTATTATTAAAATAATGCTAAAATAATATTCTTCGAAATTTAAAATAATTCTATTATCGATTTGAAGCACTTATTTAGATCAAGGACTCAAATTTTTTTTCTGCCTCAAAAGTTTTTGGCAGTCATTTGTAAAGTAAACTTATGCAGATTCCATATTCGGTTTTGTAAAAATTATAACACATTCATGAATTCATCAAAATTAAATAAAACTAACTCTGTAAATGATACAAATTAATTTAAATATATAAAGGATTTAATTTTTAAAAAAAAAAAAAAAATATAAGATTTCCAAACTGTACTATTTTATTCAGCCACCAACCATTGCAAAATCTTTTTTAATGCCATAGGCTCTATGTCTTGGTGCATCGAATCAAGCAGATTAATATTGAATCTGTACCTGAAGGAAAATTTTCCAGATGGCTTCTATCCCAACGTAGTACATTTGTATCAGTTTTACCTGATTGCCAGGATTGTAACACTGATCGAATATATTCCAGACGAGTTTATTAGGAGGAATATCCTGTGAATAGGCAAACCAAAGCAGTTGCATCTATACTAAGAAAACAGCATGAGCATTATTAGTATTATTTAAGGGAGTATAGTCTTGCTAATTACAGCTCCAAGAACCTTTGAGGAAAGAGTACCATTATAGACAGCAGAACCTTTCTACAGTACAAGTTACTGTTACGTTTTAACAAAACTGTCAGCAGCTGACGTCCATGGTTGCTATTAGCGTTCCAAACCATTACATTTGACATTAGTACGATTGAGCGTTGTTTAACGCCCTCTGAATGGTGACAGTCACGGTTTAGCATCTAAAGTGGATGAATCCTTTATTGCACCTTAAATTAAAGCGGGAATCATTAGAATAGAGGACTTGTTTCCAATTGAAAGATTGAAATTAAATTGACATGTTGAATGAGCTTATTGAGCGTCAGGTGTGATGTTTTGTGATGTTTGCCTTGTATTAACCAAAAACAAAAATTTTGCAAACTGTCATCTGAGAAGCAGATGTCAACGAGATTAGAGGAGAAATATGTATAAACCTATAGTAGAAAACTCAATTATTCTGCAAATTGTTCAGCTTAAATTGCAGATTCTGCAAATTCTTGAGCTGCTCCTTTACAATCAGAAACTGATTCACATCAGAAATTCTGTTATCAATTTAAGAATACTTGGATACTTTAAATTAATGGTTAAAAAAATCTGTGCACGAAATATGAAAAAAAAAAGAACAAAAAATAACACTTTTATGAATAATAAGCATCATTAAAGCTGAAATCTTTTTTTTTATTTTTCATCTCTTTTTTCTTCTTTTGTTTAAGTTTCTATTTCTTTTTTTTTCCATTTTCCTTCGAAATTGTTTTAATCAATCTTTTGAAAAAAATAACTCTTTGGTTTCCTTTATATACCATTTTATCTAAGATAACAATGATTTAAATGATTTAAGTCTTAAAAATAAAAAGGTGTTTTTACAATTTCAATTCATAATTCATAATGTACCTTAATCATTTCGCCTTTAGGTAGCCATGTTTAAGCTCATTAACCCAATAAAATTCAATTGAAATTTGTGAACTTAATTTTAAGCATTTAAGTACTTTATATTTGTTATTTGTAAGCTCTTATACTAAATTGTATAACTGGTTTAAAATCAACTAAATTTAAAGTACAAATGACGGAAAACTAACCCAAGTTTGCACACACACCCTTTATTCAAAGACAACCAGTAAATATTTAAATTTCAGTTTCTAATTATGTTTTCTTCTCTTAGTAAATTTACACTGAATTCAACTGACACTGCCAAATTATGATTATTCAGTAAATTATATATAAAATTAATTATTATAATAAGACTATTATAATTTTCAAATGGTGCGATAAGCATTAAATGTGCTGTCACTTTTTAAATAACTTATTTGAATAATTTTATTCGTATATTTTAAATTATATCTATAATTCAAATTGCATTCAAAATTAAATGTAATTACATTTTTTTAATTCTAAAAAAAAGCCAAGTAATAATTTAAAATACATCAATGGAAACAGTATGAGAGTTTTTCTTAACTTATAGTGAACAGAATTATATAGTTTTAAATACGGTCACTAATTTTAATACGTATTTCACAATATTCTACTTATAAAGTCAAAACGTTACATTTGTTTTCAAAGTATTGCATTCTTTATACTACACTTGGAATTACAATTAAATGTTTTTCTAGTTTTCAATTCTTTTAAATTTTATACTTTTATACTTTTAAACTTTTTATCATATTTCACGTCTTTATTATACATTGTATCACATGTTGATGAGAAACAAGGAGAACTGCAAATGATAAATAGATAGTATTTTTTTTTTCGTTAAAATTCAGGAAAATAAGATCTGTCTTTAAAAAAACACCACCGGAAAAATTCTTAATGGTACTTTAAGCATTTCTATTCATCATGATTTATAATGAGATTGTTTAAACACTTCAAGGTCAAAAAAATAATATTTTAAGAAACATTTTGAATATGCATAGCTATTATAATACTCCGGTTGAAAAAGATTAGCATTATTATTAGCAAAGAAAATTTCTAATAGAGGGGTGGGGGGTTAAAGTCTTTGATTTTTGATAGAAATTTTAAGCAAATTTATATGACCAAAAATATGCGTGAGACAGTTTATTAATAAAAGAGTAAAATTTTATTTATTAATTACGAACCATAATTTTAAGGACAATTTTTAATCGTACACTTACAGAATTATTTTATTAATTATATAAAAATCATGAGTTCCATTTTCAAAATCTATAAATGCGTGATTCTAAATATTTATGAACACAATTATATATATAAGTGATAACAAAATTTTACTTAATTTATGTAAGAATTCAGCTGGCTCTTGCTACTTTTAGTTAAAAGGTTGCCATCTTTTATATAGTAATATAATACTGTGATTGCAATTGTACAATATCTTGTAATAAGAACTAACTCTCTTCGAACTAAGAGTTTCTTATGTATTTTTTGTTTGTTCTTTCCATGGTCAACTATTTAGACAGGTAGTTAAATTATTTAAATTTCACCAATAGTTTACATGAAATTGTCTGTAAATGGTAAAATCACTAACGTACAGAAATTTCTATAGTAATTTTATATTGGGTTGCATTTTAAAAAGTATGCAAAACCTAAGATTTTCAATAAAAGTAAAAATGTCGATATATCGGTGACAGATATTAAATTTATGTGTGTGAAATAACTTTAATTTTACTAACTAAATGTTCCTAAGTGAGATAAATTCTAATTAGAAAAGAAGAAATATGCAAAAAAAATTCACGTTGAAAAGCATTTTGCTATCAATTATAAATAATTATTAGATTATCAAATTGAATAAAAAATTGAAACCTGGTTTCACACAAATATGAGACATCTCAATTTTCAGAATTGGCTGATATTATAAAACTACATTGCTTTTAAAGTCAAATGTATCAATTACACAAAAATACTACTAAGTTAACATGATATATTTTAACATTTATATAGATACAATTATACTATAGTTGCTAATAAGATTTTTTTCCCCTTGTTGCTTGAAGATTTGTACAAAAATTTGGGTTGTGCGTTTTCGTTCAGCAAAAAACGTTATACGGGAAAATTTTCCTTAATACCAAATCCAACCAAAGAACAATATAGTGTTGCCTTCTCCTTTCTCTACCTTTGTTTAAAGCAAATCATCTTTTACTTTGTTTTGTACATACATTGATAGCGTTTCTTCCCGTATTATTTAGATTGTAAATTTTGTCTGTTTGCTAACATTTACTGTACGTGAATATTATATATATATATATATATATATATATATATGTGTGTGTGTGTGTGTGTGTGTGTGTGGTGTTTCTACATGTGTACCTATGTGTGTTTGTATGCTTTATGTATTTGTATTTTGAAAATCTTATTATGATTATGTTTCCTAATCTTCCCCATTGTATAATTTTAATTACTGAATGTCTCCATTTGCAAGTGAGCAATCTTGTATTTTATTCTGTATTTATTGTTTTTGCATCCATTTTTTTCGTTTCTTTTCCCTTTTGATACCCATGTGTGCCTATATCCTACTTCAAACTTCCTACCAATATTTATTGAGTATTGACTTACGTTTGTAAGCCTTATGTTATACTTGTCGGCACACAAGTAATCTATCTAGAGTCTCAAAAAAATACCAAAACAAACAACAGTTCTAAAATTAAGAATAAAATAACATTGGTTATAATATCATGGCTCTTCTGTATTCTAAATAAATATAAGGTTAATGCCATGTTAAAAACTTACCAAATAAAAGAACTTTTCAATAAAAAAAAAAGACAACAAACTAATAAAAAATTATGCATTATATATTTGAAAGATTTAAACTCACTTTTTGTATTTATAAAGAACTTACCGAAAGTTTACTTTTTTAGATTTTTACTATTTTATTTTTATTAAAGTCGAATTGAAGAGGAATTCTGAAGCTGCAGTATGGATGTTGGTGATAGACCTCAGTCGAAGGACGAGGACGACACCTCTAAGAGCTGACACCTTTTTCTCTAAACTTCACCAATGCGTCTAATGGAGACTTTTGAACCTTAATAAATTTATCATGCATCAGAACCTCTGTACAGAATGTCTTTAGTGGCATCAGGAATCGAACCCATGACTCGGCAATACCGGCTATGAATTCATGACCCAGACAATTCAATTACAAGGATAACTCGTTATAAAATATTCAATTGTCCTTAAGGAAATCTAGATTCTATTTGAATTCAAATTTTATACTGTTAAGTCATTATTTTTTCTATCTAATTATTTCATACAAGCAAAACAGTTTATTGTATATGAAGTGCACTGCATTTGTGTAACGGGAAATTTTTATTAAGCATAAATTTGTTCGTTAATGTATAAGTTTAATCTTTAAAACCATTAAATACATACAAATAAATCCATAATTGTAAATACTGATTTTACTTCAGCAACTTTCTGAGATTTTACATGATTGTTTATACCCTTCATTGTAAAGGTAATTGCAATTATTTTTTTAGGTATTCGCAAATATTGTGATAAAGAATACAAAAACATAGACAATGAATTTTCCATTACAGCTTAATTCATTTTAATTATTTACTTAGGATCAAAAATCATTACTCTGAATCAAATGACAAATTATTGCTCTGGGAATTCTAATTTTTTACTTCTACTATTCTTGCAAAATAAAAAATTTCAAAGCAACTAATTAGTGCATTTTGAGCAAATCAGAGATTTCCTTAAGGAAAATATATTCATAATAATTAAGGAAATAAAATTAAAATAATGATAAACTAGAATCAATATATACAGGTAATTAAATGCAATTTAATCTAAAGTAGGTTAATTAGATTTTCATTTACTTTATGATTGTGTCAAGGCAATATATTTGTTTTTCTGGAATGTACAAAAAATAAAATATGCTAGAAATATATTTATTTTTATCTAAATATTCCAGGAAGAGATAAAGCATTTATTAATAGATAAAATTAATGAATAACGTTAATAAAATTAAACCTCTAAAAATAGATAAATAACTTTTTTTCTTTATTTTATATAACTCATCCAATTACAAGTTCAATTACATTCTTAATAGGGTTAAATTTACTATATATTGTAGAACAATTTGTTATAACGGATTAAACTATGCCCTTCTCGCTAACCTTTTACTTTTAAATGTCCTCATGAATTTTTAATTTAAACGTAGTGCTTTTCAAAAATGTAAATTTTAACACAAAAGGAATATTCTTGAAAAAATACTATTTATTTTATACCTTTGAAACCTAACACTATGCAAATAAACATTTATTGTGAGATTATGTCAAAAAAGTTAATCAAAGAAATTTAAAGTTTTAAATCTACATAAATTTTATCATTTAAAGTTTTTCCCGTTTTTCTCTATATATGAATTTTTAAAAGAACTAAAAAATTTTTTAAAAAATGTTCTTAATAAAACTAACAGTAACGATATTGCAAATTATCAATCCATGCACAACATTGGAATATGACCAATTAATTCTTTAAACACTGTTCCTTAAACTTGAGTTATTTTTTTACGGAGATTGAAAAAATGCTTCGTGAAATGTGATCCCCGTATGAAATTTTAGCACACAATAAAAGTAATTACTATTTAAAACATTTTAGCATTTCTGTTTTTAAAAATTTCTATTTACATTCATGAGTATATAATTAATAAATAATTTCCCAGTTCTTTTTTTTTCATTCTTGTGCTAGGCAAGTGATTTAAATATTTTTTGCCAACTTTAACTGCTTTAAATATTTATAACTCGTGTTCTAAACGCAATTTGTGTTTACTTATTAGTTCTGTCAAGTAAAATATTATTAAATCTTAAGTAATTAAGAAATACAAATGTAGTTTTTTAAATAATTTCATTACTTTGCGGCAATTTTAGTAAATAATTTATTCCGTATTAAAATTATTTATTAATCAAATAAATTCGTACTTGTTTTTAAAGCCATAATTCAAGGAAGCTTATAGGTACTTTTAAATCTTATGTTGAATTTATATCTTAAATTTTCTCACGATGTTATTTATTCAAATTCTTGAATTTTTAATGAATCGTTATAAGTATAAGCTTTGAAATGTTTTGAATTTCTATAGTTTTTCAAAATTTGTCTCAATCCATTTTAGTTTATTCATATAAGAGGTACTCTTTCTCATTACTTTTAACGGATACCTTTGGTTTTTAATTACTTCAGTATTTAGTTATTATTCAAAAAAGGAATAAATATTAAATTTTTACTGTAGCTCTTATATGGACTGTTTTTAAAATATTAACTAAATTCTCTTGTAAATTTAACGGCTGTGAATATTTTTAATTTGGCCTTGAAACTGTTTAAATACATATTTCATGCAATTATCATATACATGTTCATAAGAAATATGTAAATATCGTAAAAACCCTTTTAACACAAAAAATAGGATCGAAAGTTACGGGTGCGCGTTATACGCCGGGTACAAAAAATGATAGTTTCAAAAATAAAAAAAGGAGATGAGCACAAGAAAAATTAAGGCTTCTTTATAGATCAGAATACTGCTTATTGAAAAAATGACATACCTGAGGAAACTATATATAATATATATATATAGGATTCTGATTCTAAAAATATATTATTTTTTCAAATTCCTGGGATATTACTTGAAATAAATATCTTAGAAACGTACCAGCTTTTAATATGCACACTTCTTGTTCCTTCGTAAAAAAGTGAGTGTGCGTTATACAGCGAATATATCTAAAAATTAAAAAATGCTGCTTGAAAGCATGGGTGCGCGTTATACGCCGGTGCTCGCTATAAGTCGAATTTTACGATATAGTTTTCATAGAAGTCACAAGAATGAAATTAAAATCCTTAAAGCAAATTCTTTACCTCAAATTTTAAAAGCATGGAAAAAAACCCAAAAAGATTAAAACTTTTAAAGCTATTTTTATCCCTCTGTATTGATTCTCATTTATTTTTATGAACCCCGAAAGAATTTTTAAAAACTTTTCCCTTCGAAACAATTTATAAAAATATTTCCTTATAAAATAAACCTTTACTTTTTATTGCTGGAAACTTTCCTTAAAATTTTCAGCTAAAAACCTTAAAAGGAAATTCTTTTTTCCCACGGGGCCCCTTAAAAAAAATTGGAAATTTTCGCTTAAAAAAAGAAAAAATATTGTTCCTGGTTTGATTTACGACCTACGCATTTTAAATTACCATACTCAAAGAATTTTTTCTTTTTAAAAAAACAAGTTACCACACTAAGATTTCTGTATTCTAACTGAAGATGTGAAGGAGATCTTGAAGATTTTTTTCATTATGCAAAATAAAAAAAACTGCTCATGGTTTTTGCAAGTTAGAAATCTGTCATAGTTTGTCAATTTTTTTGGTAGTATTCGAACATTTTTTTTTAAAATTTTTTAAGCATGAATAAGTCATGTGGAAAATATTTGCGTTTTATATATTGGTCTAATATCACACATAACTGCTGATTTTTCTCTTTTAGTATAAATAAGCTTATCTGACTTTTAAATATTTTTCTGGTGCTTACATATTATTAATAATATGACTCTAGTAATTTACATTAAGCTATTTATTAATAAAATGAATATGTATTTTATAAAAAATTTTTCTTATTTAGAACATAAGGCTAAAAAATGTTTTCAATTAAATACAGTTAAAACCTAAATTTTTTAACTTAATTTATTCAGTAATAAAAAAATGTCCGTGTATGTGTGTATTTTTTTTTTTTTGTTTGTTTTTTAACAAGTTACACGGTATAACTGAAGCAGCATCAAAGGGAATCATATTGGATATATTTTCCTTTTGTTTCATAAATTCATAAACATTAAATAGTTGTACATCTTCCAAGAATAATTACAGTAAAAAAGTACATTATTTTTACCTTCGAATACTGAAGAAGACTCACAAACTCCTGGGTTTGAATATTTCATATTTTTCCTGAAGGGGTCTCTTATTTTCAAAAGAGGAATTATTGAAGTGAAGCATTTCTATTTTTCATCTTCTTTTTGTTATTTTCTCCTTAAAGGCTGAAATTCTTTTTGAGAAATTAATTTAAAAATATTGTTTTTGCAACCGTTTAGCCTCTAATTTAGAGTAAAGAACTTTCAAAGGATATGTTTTAATAAAATTAAGGATTTTTTATTATTGTTTACAGAATAAAAATATGTTTTTCTTTTCTTTAATAAAAAATTTTTTTAAAAAAAATATTCAGAGTATATGTTTCAATCCCGAATAAAATTCATAGAGAAATTTGAAAAAAGGCTCAGTTTTAACGCTTTAAATAACTGCGATAATTTATTTTACATGAGATCCTAATAAAAATTAACTAATAATTAATATTTTAAAATTATATTTGTGAAATATACAATGATAAGCAGGGAAATAATATGAAACATAATAAACTGGTATTCTCATAAACATTTTTCTTTAAAACGACCATGAAGTTTTCAATATTTTTATACACAGATATATTCAAACAGAAATTTTATTTGAATAATGTAGAAAGCAGATGAAAGTAATTTAATAAAAAATAAACACACTTTTTAAATCTTTAAAAAGATCACCCAAAAAAGTAAATATGTTAAAATTAGACAGTTTTAAATATAGGCTACACACAGATAATTTTAATGCTAACAGTTCTAAAAAACAAATAGTAACGAAACATTTTTATGAGAAATAAAATTTTTTAAAAAATTATAATTATTTCAATATGATTCACTTCAAACTTCCTCAATATTTATAATATTGTGCATGTATTCTTTATGAAATAATACAATATTTACTATTTTAATTTTTCCGGACAATTTGATACATATTATACAGATAATTGATAAATTGGGAAAAGGATATTCCATTTTATTCAATAAAAATATATAGGCGAATGTTTTTCTTGTTCTTAATTTTCAGTGATTTTTCTCATATTTTACCACTTTATTTTCCCTTTACAGAAGACTGATTTTTACTAAACAAACAACAACGCAGAATGCCAAACTTTTCAAAGGGGGAAAAAAAAGAAAAAGCCCTTTTGTTTATTGACGGGACTTTTGGGAAAATGCCCGGGGAACAAAAACATTTTTAAAACTGACATTTTTAAAAGATCAAAAAAACAATAATTTTAGAAAGATTTTTCTCCCCTTTTGCAAAAAAAAGGAATCATTTTGATCTGTCTTGTGGTTTACCAAAATTTCCAAAGGCTAAGTAAATGTTAAGAAACATTTTAATATTTTTTTTTCCCTTTTTGTTTTAAAAAAATTTTTTCTTCCTTTTTTTTATATTAATGTTTCGGGCCCGGGGAAATAATAAAGGGGTTTTTAAATTTTTTAAATTTTTAACAATTTAAAAAATTTAAATTTTTTTGAAGTTTTTGGGTAAATTTTTTTAAAAACCTTTTTTGAAAAATTTTTTTGGGACCTAAACAAAATATAATTTTGGGGAAAATTTTAAAAAATTGATTAATTTTAAAAAAAATTTTTTTAAAATTTTCCATTTGCACAAATTAAATGGAAATTTTTTTATTTTAATCAAAAAAAAAAATTAAAATTTAATTTAAATAAAAAAAAGATATCTTCAAAACCCCTTTAAAAACCGTTACTGAAAAAATTTTTTCCCAAAAATTTCTCATTACCTTTTTTTCTTTTTTTACAGCCCCTTTGGGTTTTTTAAATTTGGGAAGGTTTAAAAAAAGCAAGGATCGTCAAAGTATTTTAAAAATTTTATTTTTTTTAAAATTTATTTAAAGTAGTGGGTTATGGGTTTTAATGTAAGCTATGTTTCCATTCGAAATGAATAAAACCTGTATAAATTAAATGTCAGCAATAATCAAGTAATGTAAATTGAAAAAAGGGCTATCAACAGTTCGTTTTAAAGAAACGATTGAGTTTCAGGCTGCTCATTCGGCTATTGCCTTCGAATATTGTATAAATGTGTATTCGAAATTCGAATGTGTGTATAAAGATTTGTAATGTTGTGTAGGAAGAAGGAAATTTTACAAACATGTGTTGATATTTGATGCTGAAGGATCGTTGCTTACGGGGAATAAAAATACTTCGTTCCAAGATTTTGCCTGTGTTTAGTGATTTCTTGAATGCCAGTCGAATATCAAGAAGAATTGCCCAAAGGCGATATAGAAGACAACTCATGGTTGAATCCCTGGTTCATGGACAATAATGACTGAAACATCATAATTCCCACGTGGCTTTTTGAGGTCCATATGTTATGTGTGCTTATGTCAGCAGCACCAAAGAGTGTAAGTATGTCACGTGTGGAATGTCAAATTTATTCTTATGAGAAACTGTTCTATTCTTATGAGGAACTATTCTTATTTGACTGGCAATCAACATTAGCATTAGTAGAACCCAGCACCTGAAGTAATAATAAAGGACCGCATTTAGACCGCCTATCGTTCACTCCTTGTTTGCATATTTACTAATTTAAACTGGTACGATAATCCCCCCAGGGTTTTAAAAAAATTTCCTTTTTTAACAATCTACTGACACTGCTTTTCAAACACACAACTTTCAAACCCGTTTAACTTTCCAACAACTAAATGCCTATTACACACCATTCACTTTTATTCATATAATCTGTCGTGGAATTTAAGCCACGTGGAATGAGGCACCCTTATCAATTTGACTCAAAGTACACCTAGATTACTGGTGTTGAGGTTTCACCTCTAGGGACAAAATTGTTAACGCTTTGTGTGTCTGTAAAAATTGTACATATAAAGAGAATATATATATATGTATATATAAATCGCTGGCCCTAATTCACAGTTGCTTCCCCCGGGAAAACATAATAGGTCTCCCCCTTTTAGTCCAAAAAATCTTTTTTATCTATATTTGTTATGTCCCTTTTAACCCAATTTTTTTTGGCACTGTAGGTTATACCCCCCAAGGCAAATTTTTCAAAAAAATTTTTATTAAAATTTTATTTTATTATAATTTTAAAATATATATATATATGACAGACCCCAGGCCTGCTGGTAAAAAAGGGGGGAAAGGGATCATCTCTATAATAACCTTTTTTTCGCTTCAACCCCATTTAAAAACCAACATGGGGCCCTTTGGTGGGAAACTGAGTAGAATATTAACAACAACCAATTTGACCAGGGGTCACCAGTGTTTTTTAAAAAATGGCCTTTTGTCAGCGTCGCTCGACCTTTTAGGCAAATTTACCCACAAATCCTTCCGATGGTAAAAATGTTCGCTCTTAAATTTTTTTTTATTACTTACTTAATTTTTTTAACCTAAACTTTTCAAACCTGACATATAAATATATATATATACGAGAATAAAACAGAAAACAGTGCATTTACCACGTTAAAATTATGAATTTCAGTATTAAGAATAACTGAGGTGTTCAACCAAAGATTTTGTAGTGACCATTGTACAAACAATGTTCAAAACGCATAATTAAATGTGAATTCTTTTTTTCATACATAATTTTCTTTTTGAAATCGAATTTGATCAGAAAAAAACTAGATTTTTGAAAATCTTTATGTTATTTTGTTAAGGAATAAGAAGCAGATAAAAATTTAAATAATTTATGATTCTACAAATCATAATTTAAGATTCTAAATACATTTTCATCCAGTTAATTCCAAATTCCTGAGAAATTTTTCTATAATTTCTTTTACAAATTGTCATATTTCTATTTATTTCTGTTCTTATTTAATAGACTTACAGTATTTTTTTCTTTTTAAAATAACTTAAAAACGCCAAAAAGAATAATTTTTTTAAGTGATAACTTTAATTGGATAACAGAAAAGATATTTCTAAATATTTCCTTGTGAATCACTTGAGATTTTCCATAAATTGAAAACATCTGTGATAGCAAAAAAGGTATTCATAGCTGACGGCCAATTACCAATTCTATTCCATCGAAATAAATTTGAATGTTGAATTTCCATATTTTTCTTTGTATTGCATTCACTTTAGAATTCATGTAAAAACTTATTTTATCTGAGGAAACTTTATTTCCATCGTATTCGATTTTCAAAATAAACAGCGAAAATATTTGTGAAAATATTTTAAGGATTTTATTCTCTATCGAGAAAGAATTATGTCGTATAATTGTTATTTGTATTAATGATTGACAGATGATTTTGATTTTTTTATTTTAAACCTGCTAAAAAAAGAATTTAAGATTTTGTATACAAAATAAAAAAGTATACATAAGTATTATTATTATAAGCAGAATTTTTATTGTTAATATATTTTTACTTTACTTTGCATATTTAGTATCAAAATTAAAATATATAATTTTATGCAATGCATTGATAATTTTCATTATAAAGGAAGAAAGACATATATATAAACATATATATGCACACATTTATATATATGACACATTATTTTATTAGTTGCATTCCTAAAGGTGCAAAAATTATACTGAAAGTGTGAAAATAGAAAAGGGGTGTTTTTTTAAAGATCCCACCTTGGTTTTAAATAAAGCAACGAAGGCCTGAGTTTTTCCAAAACAGCACTTAATTTCTTGACACGTCTCGTAGTAAATTTGTTTCTAAAATTATATGATGAATCAAGAAAAAAAAGAAAATTATACGCATTGAATGAAGTAATTTATTTTTGGGTATGTTAAATAAGAACATACAAAAAAAATTAAGACATGTTTTTATGCAAATGTAGGAGTAGCAATGAGCAGAAATAATTTTAAGATACCGTATTAAAATTTAAAAAAATAAACCTTCAATTTTAGAAATATTTTATTCAAGGTGATTTGTAAAAGAATATTTACAAAGTAGAAATTTGATAGGGGGTTTCTTTAAAATGGGGTGGCCCCCAGGGGGGGGGTGATAACCCTACGAGGGGGGCGCCCGGGGGCCCAAATTAAAAAATCGAAAACAAAGTTTTTTTAAAATAATTATTAACTTACTGAAAGTAAACAAAAAAACATTCCCAACATAATAAAAATAAAATGCCCATTTACACTATAAATTAATTTTTAAAAAGTTTAGACTGTGTAATCTGTTAATTAAAGTTTAATAATTACCAGTGACCATGATTTGTCATGTTTGAAACAAAACCAATATTATAATACTTATTTTGATAACTTGTAAAATTTATAATTAATCCCTTTAAAAAAGATTAAAAATTACGATTTTTTTCCCCCAATGCCCCCCATTTCACGGAAGCGATAGGGTTTAAAAGGGGTGGGTGGTGGTAGAAAAGGAAAAAATCTGTACATCCTTTTGGAAATAAGTAAACCTTCGCAAACACTGTCAAGCCATTTTATTGCTTTCCAAAAGCTTTCGAATAATTTTATGTATAGCAGTTCACAAAAAAAAATAGATTTTTGGAAGGACGTATATATACGTCGGGAATTAATAACTGGCTGAGTGAGACGTTTATATCCCCGGGGGATTTAAAAGGGGTTAAAGCGTTTTAGGTTTAACTCAAAGTATCACATTATTAAATTTTAATACAGTTATTGTATGGGGGGGGCGCGATGCAAATTGATTAAAGGGTCGCAAACATGAAAGTTTAGAAGCACGGATGGGGAAATCATAAAAAAAATTTTTATTGAAAGGGTACAAGAATGAATAAATTACAGGTGATTTGTGGCCATAAAAATCTATTTCGTCTTCCGCTTTTTCCCAGTGGTAACTTTTTTCATCAAATATCAAACAAATTCTTACATGTAGAGCTTACTATTCATATTAAAAAAAGGTGTTTCAATTTTCTGGAAAATACTTATTTTCAATATATTTTTTTCCGAAATTGCCTGAGGGAGAACTGTGTAGAAAAGTAAACAGTAATATAATTTGCCAGTTTTCTACTATTTCTATTTGAATTTATCGAATCACTTCCATGTTTGTAGTTTTTATTCTATTAAGGCCATTTAAAAAAATTGAAACGCATATTTTGTTTTTTAAAAAGCTGTGTCTTGCTAAAAAGCTTTTGTCCTAAAAGATTTTTTAATGAAATTTGGTTATTCTTTATACAATACCTGAAGTTTCTATGTGGAAGAATAGTATAAGAAAAAAAAAATTAAAGCGATCGATAAAAACCTAAGCGAAAGAATGTTAAGGATAAGAAACATATCATTTGTCGTGAAAAAAAATTTAAAGAATGTTGTTTTTTGTGTCCCTTCTTTACGAATTTTAAAGTGAAAGTCATTTTTCATAGTTGTTTAAAAAATAATTTTTAAATTTTTTTTAAAAAAAACAGGGAAATTTTTTTTGTGTTGAATTGCAAAATTTTTTTTTTATTTCTTTCAATTTAGAAATAAACAAATCTAAAACAAGATGGTTTCTTACAATAATTAGTATTTTGCTTTCTTTGTATTCATTAATTTTGGTAAGTATTTATAATTTTAAATTTTATTATGTGAAATGTTTTTAAATAAATTCTATAGTAATATTTTCCACCCATATTTTATATCTTTGATTAAACTAAAAAGTGAATGTGAGAAAAAATATTTGATCTGTAAATTATAAGGATTGGTTGAGTAATTTTAATAAAGTCAAATATGGCACAATTTAAAGGGTCTCCACACAAAAAAAGTTACACTTTAAAAAAATTTTGGTTTAACGATATATTGAAAAAGGTATATAAGCCATTTGCACAACTTCAAGAGAAGCTGTGTTTCGAAAAATGTAAATTATAATTTTCATTGTGTGGTATTTTCAAAATCAATTTTTTCAAATAAATGCCTCAAATTATTATTCCCTTTTTTTATTGTTTATTTCTTAACAAAACAATTTATGATTATTATTTTACCGTCATTTACTGATATTTGAAAACAGTAAACTTTTTTTTTACTTTTTATTCTAATAGGCTGCTTTTTTGGGCATTTAAAGCTTTGGAGATCGGTAAGTCTTCAAATTAAGACCCAGCCCCCGGGGCCCCCATCCGGGGTTTTTTTCCCGTTATAAAATTTTTCCCCTTTTTTTTTAAAAAAAACCCATTTTCTGTGAGTTTTTCCAAAACGGTACTTAGTTTCCCGGCATGCCGTGTATGTACTTCCTGCGGTCAAAAATCCATTCGGTTTGTAATGTTTATTTTACTGTAAACCACTTGGGGATATTGCAAAAAATTTTCCAGATATTTAATGAATTGAGTTTTTCTACTCGTTTTATGTAATTACACTCAATATTAATGTCCACATTTTCATCATTTCATACACACAGAAAGTAATGACATTCTTTTTCCCCAAATTTTATTTCAAAAACTACCCAGAAATATTAATGCTCATTGTCAATAGGGGTGGGGGAGGAAATAAATAGGAAGCCCCTTTTAATAGTCAAGAAATCAATTAACCCCATCCAATAAAGGGTTAAGTTATTTGTGCAAGATAGCTAAGGGCATCCCCCATATCAAATCGTAAAAAGGGTTTAAAAAATTTCTTAAAACCCGGGGGGGGCCATTTGACCAGTGGACCGCCAAAACCAGGGGTGGAAACCCCAAAAGACCCGCGGGGCCCCCAAAATTTGGGAAAAAATTTAAAAACTCGCGGGCCGAAAAAAAAAATATTAACCTTTTTATCAGATTTAAACAAAAAAAATTCATTGGGGTGAAAAAATTTTAAAAAAGATGAATTACTATTATTGTTTTCCATTATTTTTCATTATACAGACTAGATAAATATGATAAAGCTTTTATAATAATTTAAAAGATCAAAAAAAATGCTTTTAAAAAATTACAGGTTTCCTTTTTTGAAAAAATTTCGGTGTTTTTTTTGAATTGATCTTTCCCTTATTAAAATTGTTGAAATTTGATTTTGCTTCATTCGCAAAAAGATTAAGTATAAATTTCCCCCTTTTTAACCCATCCTGGGAAAATTTTTTTAAAATTTAAAAACATTTTTTTATTGCTCTTGCTTTTGGGCAAAAAACCCAAAAGGAAAAGGGGGAGAAAGGGAAAATCGCAAAAACACAGAGAATCATTTTAAACCCTCCTAGTAAAGGGTATGATAATGAATTCGGAATTTTTAAAAAATTTTTATAGAAAAATAAATTAACTGTTTGAAAAAAAGGGAAATGGTAAAAAGGGAAATACATTTTGTATATTTATATATATATATAAATTTCCCTCTCAAAAATTTTTTAAAATAAAATTTTTAAAAAACCTGATATTTAAATTTTTTAAAAGATTTGGGGGCCGCAATTTATACCGGGGCGCGTGTTGAACCCCCCTTTTTTGGGTGACTGCTTGAAGTTAGCAATTGAATTACACCGAAATATTCAAGATGGATTAAAAATATGCAAAACTAAAAGTCTTTATTGATTTTACTAAAAAAACTAACTTTTAGATAAATATGTTTTTTTTTTTTAATTTTTTTTTGATTGTTTGATCATAAGGCAGTCAGTAGGGTCCAGGGAAATCAATTTTGAGTTTTGATATTTCAAAATTTCCCCCAAACCAGGACCCCTTCAAAAAAAACATTATGTTTATTATATTTTTCTATTATATATTATTTTTTTATCTTGCGTTTTGTTTAAGTTTTTTTAAAATTTAAAGTTTTTTTTATTGAATTTTGAAGGAAAGTACATCTTTTTTTTATTATAAAGTTATAATAAACATTGTAGAACTTTTTCTTAATTCACCTATTTATGACATTGGGAGGACCACAACACCTTGAAAAATTGAAAGCCTGCCGGCAAAGTTTTTTCCCCCCCGTACTTGAAGATCAGAGACAGGTCAAACACGTATACAAGCCGTTAAAATAAACGAACACTTTCTTTCATATAATATCATCTGAAAAGGATGAATTACAATTTTACAGTAAACCTCGTTTATTGACGTCCATTTTAATAACTCATTTTATTTCATAGGAAAATAAAATGACACATTCGAACACATAAGGCTTTGGTTTTTCAGCTTTTACGTATGTGGGTCTGCAATTTCTACACATATAAATATATTTGTGCGTGCGTGCATAAAATGTGTTCTATCACCTTTTAGCGTTGAATTAAAAAATTGGTTTTTTTCTCTCTGTATAAAAAAATTAAATTTTTCGTAAAGCCGTATTAAATTTATTACATACTTTCGCAACTGCCAAGGTTCAACTTCCAACGTGATTTCGCATGTTTCGTACGCGCTGAATGGGCTCAATTCATGGCGGTCACATGACAAAGACAAACACGTGTTTTCCTTTGAATTCAAAACATACATCAAACTAATTGTACTTGTTGTTCTAATTGTAAAACTTGAGTAAAAGTTCAAACTTTAAATTTCGGTAAAAATATTCAAATGTTATAAAAAATAAATGTCTTCAAAAGATTTTAATATTTTAAAAAAAAATCTTGTTTTATGCAAGTACTATTAAATAAAATGCATTTTGTCTACATAATGTGCATTATTGTTGTAGACAAATTTGTATTCTTTAAGAGAAAGTTTCTGTAAAGATCAAAAGTTCGCAACGATGAAGTGCATGAATTGATTAGTGGAAACACATGATTGATTTTATCGTGTGACTATGACGTCACATGAGATCTTAAATTGATAGGCCGAAAACAGGGGAAAATTATCATGTATTTGATGTCACATGAATTAAACCCATGGCAACCATTTGCTTGTTTCTTTAATGTGCCTTGGGGGTTTGCGATAGTAAAAGGTCAAGCTCTCGTAAAAAAATTCAACACCGAACTGGAATCAGTGATTTTTTTCAAAAACTATTATAAAAAAAATTCCAAAATAAAAAAAGTCACAAAAACGGGAAATTTTTTTACTGCACAGGGTTTTAATTTTGAAGACTACTTTATTTCCATAGATAGTGATGCTATGATTAGAGTTAAAAAAAAATTCATTGCATTCAATTCAAATATTTATAAACAAGTCAGTGCTTGCATTTTCTTAAAAGACCATGTTAATAATGAATCCCGCTATCTTTATAAAAATGATTAGATTATTTTTGGGAAATATAGAGGCGTTAAACTAATTATATTACAGTTTTCTCTGATTAAGTGAGCTTATTTTTAAAAAATAACTGCAGCTCAAGTTGAATATTTGAATCTGAATTCACAAATAGTAGATAATAAATTATTAAGTAACATTTATGATACAAAAGAGATGCGATACATTTAAATTCCATAAGAAATTTAGGTGACCATTAACAAAATATGAAAATTAATACTTTTTACTTCGAAACAATACATTAAAATGCAAAATAATCGTGAATATTCCCAAAAAATTTTTCAAAAATATTTTACAAAAAACATTATTCTATAAATTTTGATTTTATTTCAGAATCTACCCTAAAACAAATTCAGCTTGTCAGCAGTCTAGATGTAAAAATAAGGATAACTTTTCTTATAGCTTACATATTCCGGTACAAGTCTACAAAATTTTATCGACTTACAAAATTTATCATTCTATGAAATAAATCAACCAAGAACCAAACAGGTACCATCTGTGTGTCTCATACTTTACTTAATTCTGTCCTAATATTCTGAATTTTGGATGGACATTTTACTTTAAAGTACACTCAATAATTGTCCTTATTCGTAATTAAATCAAATAGATTGTAAATGAATATTAGTTTTATAGATTATATTTTCTTCTTTCGTTAATTCTTCCGTTTCTTAAATAATCGACTAATTTAGTTATATATATATATTTTTTATGTAAATAAATGCATCTGATTTACATTTCAAACTGTAGCTATTGCTTAAGAGAAGTTAAAACCCCTATATTGAAAATGTGAAATTAAAAATCTTTATATAACTCATAGTCAGAAATTTTTCAACACAGAAAATTAAAATTATGTCCAAAGATTAAACAGATATTTTTTTAGTTATACTGTAGTTCAAATCTTTTTTTAAAAAAATAATGTTTAGTTTTCTTAAAAATATTCTACCGAGTATCTCTATCAATTCACTGAAAAGAGTAATTTTTTATTACAATGTCAGATACCTAGCCAGTATTTTTAAGAATTTGTTTTCCTTCAGAGAATCCCTGAGATGTATATATTGTAGAATTTTCAAATATATACAGCAAAACTGAAAAAAATACTCGTAGTTTTAAAAATTTCATTTCACAAAGTTACAAATTTATTCTCAATTCTTCAAATATTTCTCTGCTATTATTTCTTCATCTGTTTCTCAATTGGTGAAAAATTATTTATTTATTGAATGTTAGTATAACTCACTAGGTTGAATAGTTACCCAATAAACTTATTTTGAATAATTTATAGAATGTTGCTATCAAACGATTTTTTTCTTTCAATATTCCACTCTTCTCTTTAATATTTTTATGAAATCTAAATTCCTAGTTATATATAATTGTTTCTTAAATTCTCAAGTAATATTCTAACTATGCTGATTTTTTTTATTTAATTACTCGTCCTGAAATTGCATTATTATTTTATGATGCAGAACTTAAAAAGTAAATTTAGAAAACTTTCGTAACTGCAATCAATTCCTTTTATAACTATAACACATATTTCTTACATTTGAATCAAATTTCGGAATCTTATTCTTACTTTTTCATAGTGTTAAATTTTATACTATTAATTCACAAAGAGAAATATACAAAGTGAAAAGTAAACCAACTCATCGATGCATGATTTTAAATTCATGCACCATATATTTCCGATATAAGCCGATTCTTGTATAAACCAAAAGTGCGTTATTTCTTTAAATTTTACAGAAATTTTAAAACCCCTCTCCTAAATTGAACTGATAAAAAGTTCTAAATGCTCAAACATGTCACCATGAGAACAAAAATAATGCCAAGTGGGTAAAACAGGCGGAATTTTTCACTCAAATTAAAGCAAAGTAAAATGCCAGACGCTATCAACAATAATTTTATTTCTGGTAATCCTATCTAAAGCTTTTCCCACGTTGATTTGTTATTTTGTACAACATTTAAACTTGTCTCATACTTTCTGCGATTTTGTCGGAGGAGAAGGGAGAAATACGCGGAAAGAAAATTCGTACTTACACCTGGTGGACGAGAAATGGTGTACACGAGGAATTCATATCTCGTAGAATTACACGAATTATGCTGTACACGAGTCACTTTCCATAAAAGTTTGAATTAGTTACTAACTACATGCGATGGCATTTGCTGAAAATTTTAATAACAGCATGGCTTCTCGCATACTTCTCTTAATGAGAAACGAATTCGAGAATGGATGAAAAAACTTTTGAATTGACTGAAAGTGTCAAAATAAAAAGCAGCATATGATTGTAGACTTATGTACTTATGTTTCAAACCCTGCAGAAAAAATTTGCCACATGATCACATGCATCCAGAGATCCCACGGGAATTTCATACACATGAATTTTACGAACTATTCGAAACTTAAATTTTGACGCTGACTTTAAAGAATTTATGAGACATATTTTTTTACTTTTGAAATAAAAAGTCCGTTCAAAACAATGATTTGCACATTTCTAACGAATAATATTTTTTAAAAAACTCTGTTTTTGCTACCGTTTGAACGAAATTAGCGTGAGTGAGTGAGTGAATATTAACGTCCTTTTTGGCGACAGACCTCGTTATTTGAACCATGGTCAAGTGACAAGGACACCTGAGCTGGCACCCTATCTCCTAACTACCACACCACACCAACGTGAGGACGTTTGAGCTCTTGACAGTTTTATCGTGCATCACTCCCTACAAGGAGGGTCTATAGTGGTACTGGGCTCGAATTCGTGACAGACAAGACAGACAACGAAATTAGCATTTCCTAATGTAAGCTGTGTGTCCCTCACTTTAATTTTAAAAGAATTCTTAACTCCTATATAAGGGATGTAACATTTCTTTCTCCTTTATGCTTTCATATGAAAATAACAGGAATGAAAATATATAGAAATTTGTGCATTAATTCTTCTTTAAATTGGATTTTGTTTGTTTTAAGTAGAAAAATTGTTCTTAAAAATAATACCAACTAATGCTTGAATTCTTATATTTTGGTAGAACTGAAATCCACAGTATTTTTTTTCTATTTTCCTCAACAATTTTATCCAAATTGAGGGGAATTTTTCCAAATGTTTTCGAACTAAACAGTATTCTTATATTTGATGTTATTCCTTAACAAGAAACAAACACTTTAATACAAAAAACAAAACATGGAAAAACAAAGACAAAAATAGTTCAGATGTTTTTCATATGATACTTATATTTACAAGCTCATATATAGATAAGAAATATTTGAAATATATTTCTTAAGATATTAATTAAACTATACCAAGAAATACCTAGATGCAATTTTGTAATTAATCCGCATTTCAAATGCTAGAATTTTAACTTTTATTATTATTTTTTAAACAATTTCTAAATTCAATTGTGCATAAATTCGTTCTTGTTCCATTTTATGGTTGTGGCCTAAAACACTATTCAGAAGAAAAGGCTACTTCCAGTTTATTCTCACGAGAAAATCATTTTTCTTCTAAAAGGAAAAGAGTCCTTAGAGGAAACATTGATTTATATTCCAAGAAAGTTGTGTCATTTATCGAAAACTCGTCTTTTCATTCTACGTCCACTGTGAACTGATGAGCTCATTGTTTCGGATAGGAACATCTTCATTCAGCGTTCCTCAAAATATATGCTTAATATTATTGAAAATCATGTAACTTTATAAGTTTTAAATGCTTTTCAACAATCTTCAGACACGAATAGAAGTTCAAATCATATGCGTCGTTCTCCCTTATAAATTTATTTTTATTAATGGGACATGGTACGATTTGCGCAAAAATTTTTAATTTAAGGATTTTCAAATTTTTTTTTTGTTGCTTCCAATGTGTGTATACTTTGTAAAACAGATTTTGTGCTCAAAATTTCATAAAAAGCTAGCCATTTAATTTTTTAAGGAAAAAACTTAAAATTTGTGAAGTAATTTTAAAATCCTACTCCTCCTACAGAAATTTACGTGCACGCA
Organism: Trichonephila inaurata madagascariensis; assembly: GCA_019973955.1. NCBI lineage: Eukaryota > Metazoa > Arthropoda > Arachnida > Araneae > Nephilidae > Trichonephila > Trichonephila inaurata. The sequence continues at coordinate 223,824 of BMAV01010565.1, read as the reverse complement.
TGAAATTTGATTTATAAGTACGTCACAAACTATGTATAACAAAAGTTGGTATGGGTTTTGTGATAACATGAGTGGTATTTGCACATTACTTCTTTTTATAAATGCTTATTGAAAATTCCTCAAAAAATGTATAAATTTTGAGTTCAATTATTTTTTAAAAATAAGTACCGCTTTGATCTAAAAATGCTTACCAACTTTTGTTACATGTACTATTAGCAATAGGTAAAAAAAATGTTAAAACATTAGGCACAATAAAAAAAGCCTTAGCACTTCAAATGAAGACAAACTAGTTATTTTATTTTTCTGAGATAAGTCAGTTTAGAGAGATTTGATTTGCCATAGGTATGTGAATAAAAACGAACGTAAAAGCTATCATAATTCTGCGTTTTTTAAGTTTAGAGCTTTCAAATTTTGTGAGGTTATAGAAAAGAATATAAAAAATAATTTAGGTTAGTAAAATTAGATTTGATTTTTTGACCGATTTTTGTCATTTGAATCGTACTGTGTCTTCTTAACAAAACAAAAAATATCCTAGTTTTTAAAGTATAGATAGTCTAAACGACAATAAAATTTGACTACGTAATTTAAAAGATAGTTATTATTACTGAGAAACACAGTAAACTTAATAAAATAAGAAAGTATTGAAGTATCCACGTAAATTCTAAGTTAACGTCAGAGATAATACACTTTTACTGAAATCTGGAAAAATGAGCTGATAGATAGATTTTAACGTAGCACATAGGCAATTGGCCTGGGCAATAGGCATATTAAGTGACTGCCCATAGCAGCAAAATTGCCTGAACTAAAGAACAAAACATTAAATTTAAAACTTTTTTAAAGCTTGAGGATGGCATTTTTTGGGATTTACCTGTGCCAGTAAAAACGCTGGGGCCGGTATTGTTTCATAGTATCTCTTGAGCAATTGTCAACAGAGTCACATTTTTGAATCTTGGTCAAGTGACACCTGACACTGCAAACATTCACAACATGCCTCCATACGGATTTAGAGACACGACAAGAATAACATTAATTAATTCCTCCACATGGTGGATCTTTAGTGCAGTTAGTTCTTTTTATTGCCGTGAACCGGTCAACGTTTGATAATTTTATCATCGCCAGCTGAAGGAGTGGAGGGGAAGCTGGTTATTTATATTTTAGATTGTTTTGGTTTAATAATTTTAATTTAATTATATAATTAAACATGGCTTCAAAATAAAATACAATTACTCCAAAAAAAGGTAGTTCCGATTATGTTGACATATAAATATATTCACTCCTTCAAATTACTTCTTGCGATGTTTCCAGTTTTGATATCCGTAAACGCATTGTTACTTCTGGAGTGATTTGCATAAAAAATATAATTATCAGTGTGGTTCTTAAAAAGAATCGAGATCAATTTTCCTGAAATGTTTGTGCTTCAAAAGTACTAAGATAGTTTTTACAAGTATTAAATTTTTATTAATGCAGAAAATGTAAAATGAACATTATTATACTTTACATTAATCATTACTTTCTCATTAAAATGAGTTTAATGCTAAAGGGAAAGTATAACAGTGCACATCTATAGTGTAGAATGGAATTAACAGAAGCCTAAAAACTATATTTTGGGCTCAGCTAAGCTCTGAATAGTTGTATATATTTCTCTTTTCTTTCATTTTTTTTTCGGCTCCGCTTAGAAAAGTGTAAGAGGTATTCCTTATCAATTTTAATGTCTGCTTCTGATTGCAAGATAGTGGTACATAGATAAAAAAAATTTTTTAAAAAAACTATTCTCAGAAAAATAGCCGTTTTCAAGATATGACAAATGTAGAATAATTCACAGTATAAAAAGAAATAGGAAAAAAAGACGAGAATTGTTAAGTGAAAGTCGATAATCATTATATTTTCGTACAATTCATGTGGTACTTAACGTATTATATCGTCGACCAATTCCATTAAATCAAAAAAGTCTCCGAATGCTAAAATATACAGCCGAAAGTGGAAAACCATTCTCGTACATGCTCGAACATAATTACGCTGTTTCTCTTTCTCTCTCTCTCTCTCGCTCTGTTGTGAAAAATAATAAAATTGTGGTTCTATTTTCTACGGAAGAGAACACAGTAGAGCGTTTCTAAGAAATTGGTGTCAAATATGAAAGCACTCCAAAAACGATGTTCCTTAACAAACTGGCACACATCGTGAAACTACAAAACAGCATTTAGATCGTACTTATACGAATTTATGCGGCATTGCTTGCATAAAGAAGATTCATTCTTCGTGATTTTGAATGAAATGATGGCATTTTGGACGCCTCAATAATCTTGTAGCTATTAGATGTTTCCGGGATTTTTTTCATGAATATATGTCTCATTTAAATTTTCTATAAATCTTCTTTAAGTCTATTATAAGTATTTAAGTCTTCTAAAGCCCCACCAATTTATTTGTCGACGGCCTAATATAGAAAGAGCATGCTCAGGAATTTGATTTGGGGCATGTGAGTAAACGATGCCGATTTGACGATTTTCATTAGACGAAATTGGTCGACAGTATAGTAACGTACCGAGTATGCATACTTAATGCTGAATCAACCTTTTGTACCACACACTGATGATAAAACTGCTTAATATAAAAATATCTAAAGCACAGGGACTTTTAATATTAGAGATATTAAAAACGCTCTTTGTCGCACTTGTTGCAGATCGTTTATTTATTGTGAAGCGCATTTGATTCACTGTAGAGGTAATTTCTATGCTCAATTTTTTTATGATCCTTCGTAAAGAAAAGATTTTGAAATAAATGAATATTGTCCCTGTAATGAAGTAAATTATACTACTCTACAAAAATCTTTTTTTTTTTATTTTGGATATTTTAAAGATTTAGATACAAAAATAAAATATAGATACATATTTTAATCAAATGTTAGTTTAAACGAAAGACTTATAAAAGTACTTAAAAATTCTTTTATTTATTAATAGCTGCATGATTTTGCATAATAATAACACCTTTGTTTACGAAGATGTATTGAACAGTAATCAAACCTATTAGCAGAATATTTATTTCTGATTAAACCTACAGCGAAGAGCATTTGTTAAGAGCTTTTAATAAAATGGTTAGTAATGAAGGACAAATATTTATAACATCGAAGCATGTGCATTTAACTCATCATCCCTCGTTCATATTTTAAGATACCCGTAGGTTTAATAAGCCTCAGTACAAGCCTGTGTAAATCCATCAAATGTTCTAGCTCGTTTCGTATAAACAAATGGTTCATTTCCATACCAAGATAATACAATAACATGTGCTTTGCCAAATAAATTAAATTTTCATAAGCTGATGATGAATTCGATAAACATCATAGTTGCAGTCCTTTATTAAATTACTCTTTGACAACCAAATGAATAATTATAAAACAAATAGCTTCACTCCAGTACATAAGTTTCAAACGGTTTCGAATATTTATTGAGCACACAAAAGGAAATTTAAAACGGCAAAATGTCTCATTTTGAAAAGCCCTATAACAATGCAACAAGCTTTTCAGTTTTTAAAGAAAACAATTAAGAATATCAATTTAAAAAAAATTGTTAGATTTTCCTTTCCCCTTGAATATAAAATATTCTGGAGATCATTTTAATCTATATTTTATTTTCCAATTTTTCTTCAAAACTCCTCAACTTAAACTTCTAACAATTAATTTTAGGTGTAGCGTAGTAATTACTTTAGACAATTGATATTATAAAGAGAATTATGGTAGAAAACGAGTTAATTCACATTGGATTGTGATAACACATGCGCAAATGATGTTTCAGAATGTCATTTTTAGAGCGCTGTTCTCTTTGGTTACATGTGTTGTTCAACTTTTCTGTCAATTTAACGAGTATTGTAATCTTTTATGATTCCCATTGATAAAATATCTTATTTTTAATCAGATGCTTTTTGACAACACAATGAATGAAAATCACTGGAAAGACTTTTCCTAGACTAAAGTTAATATAATACGAGGAAAGTTCTGAAAATAAGATTCGCTTCATCTTTTTTAAAAGATAATACTCAAAGTAAAACAAACAGTCACCATTTAAAACTACATTCAATGCTGGATAAACGACGGAAGTAGCTTCAGCGTAGGGTGAGTGAGTGAGTGAATATTAACTTTGCACTGTTTAGCTACACAATGGCTTTCGGCGACGGCCCCAATTTTTAAACCATGGTCAAAGGGGCGTGGATGACCCCCTGAGCTGGCCCCCCCCCTTTCCTAACTACCACACCACACCAACGGGAGGACGTTTCAGCTCTCGACAGATTTAGCGTGCATTGCTGTCCTACACGGCAGGTCTTTAGTGGTAGCTTCAGCGTAGGAAGAATTATGCATATACAGAGCGCCGAAGAAAAGAAAGTAGCAGTTGATCGGTGAGCCCGAATTTATTTTACAAATCACGATAGCAGACAGACATGTATGAGTTCCCAATGGAAATTGGAGTAGTTATCCAGTATGATTGAATACATGGAATTAGCGTGTCCTTCATCGATGAGCGCCTACAGACCATTTATTTTGAAAAAGTCGCTTCATCAAATGGTTGGTTACATCTATTACATGCTCAACGAAGGAAGACAGAATGTTGAGGCTAAAAATTTAAAGGGAATCTCTCCACATCACAAATGGGGAAAAAAAAAGTAATTTCCCAAGCTGTGCGAGGGGCCCCGGTACCCCTGGGTGGTCAAGGAAATCAAATCGGGGCTGACTTGTCACAAATTTCCCGACCAGTACCGCTAAAAGGCCCCCCGGTTGGGGAGCCATGCACGTTAAATCTGTCTCGAGCTCAAACGTCCTCCCATGGTGTGGTGTCGTAGTTAGGAGAGGGGGATGCCAGAGCAGGTGTCATCCTCGTCACTTGATCATGGTTCAAAGTTGCAAGGTCCGTCACCAAAATCCCTCGTGTAGCTGAGCAGTGCAACGTTAATATTCCCTCACTCACTCCATTGCTCGTGCAGAGGTACATCACATGCTCCATGATATGTTGGGCTACCGAAAAGTGTCTGCACAATGAGTGCCAAGAAAATGGACCATAAATCAAAGAGTGGGGGAATTGGAATTAGCTTTGAACGCGTGATGTGGTTTGCTTGTGTGCTGAAGGTAAATAAGTTCCTGTTCATAATCATCACAGACCACAGGACATGGGTGCACCACTTTACTGTAGAAACCAATGCCACCTTACTGAAAGCCTCCACATTCACCGGTAAGTAAAAAATCCTTACAAATCAGTGCTCAGGTGAAACAGGCTGTGCGACAATTCCTTACATCACACTAAGTTTTATCAGAGGGGTTTCTTCAAACTGATTGCACGCTACGACAAATATCTAAATGTCGGAGGCGATTTCATCGAAAAATAGTACAAGCTGAAAATATATCATGATGTAATATTTTCGGCAATAAAGTTTCCATGTAAAATAAAATGGCAAAACTTACTTCCAGAATGTCCCTCGTGCATAATAGTGTGTCCGTGCGATGCTAAAATTCTGTGATTCCGTTTGCCAGAAGATGATAAACGGCAATGTGTTGACTCTTATAAATAATAACTTTATTCAGTTTTTGAAAGAGTTGTGATTCGAAATGAGCACCATGATAAGAAAAGATACTGATAAAAAAAAAGTGTTGTATAATGTTTATAAAAATGCATCTGCATTTTCTGATAACACAATTGACACACTTACTCTTTTAATTTTTAAAATCACTTTATCCTCTTTATACCAGTTTAATTATCAGCTATAATCACTATTAACAGAATTGTATCCCTAAAAATTAAAAATTAGGATGGGATTTAAATAAGAAAAAATTATACTCTAATTTCTTCGACTTCATTAACAAAAAATAGTTTTGTTTGATTCTTTCGATAGTACGTTTCTTTATAAGAAAAGAATAGTATCTCAGGTAAGAAATAATATATTAAATATAAATTAATTATTTATAAAACTATATTCCACAATACCTTTACAAATAACTTATTATTATACATATATAACTTATTATTATACTTATATAACAACTAATTATTTTTACTTATTATGTAAAGAAAATATTCACAATTTCTTTTTATGAATAAAAAGAAATACTAAAAAACAAAAGGATTTATCAAAAGATACTAAAAAATTAGATTCAACATCTAACTTTACATCAAACCCCAATTGCTGGATGAGAATCTGAGAACGACATAGGGTTATTTTTTGAACATACAGTCGAACATTTTTTGGAGATCACAGTTTAAAATCCTTGTGAACTAGATAAACGAAGATCAAGAAAATACCTCAAATTTCTTACTCATGCCCTTCTTTTTTTCGATGTAACCGTTTCCAGCATGTTTAAAAAATTATTTATCATATCGGAAAGTCAGATTTTACTTCTCAATTTGAACATGAAGGGACCCTAGCTTCTCAAATAAAAAATACATATTACATATTTACCTGAATTTAATAAATTGGTTTTTTATTGGTTGGCTATCCAACCTCGAATTAATTAAGAGTGGTACTTCAAGGTATAACCGTCCCCCTCCTTTAGTATTATAAAGGTATTAGCCAAGTGATCTTGGTAGTGATCTCGGGGCCAGCATTGTTTCTATTGAGTCGTGAATTTTGGGAATTTTTGTTAATAAAAAAGGACCTCCCTTGGGCAATGTCACGGAAACACGTTAAATCTGTCGTCACCCAAAGCCCTCGTACTGGGGTAATGGAAAAGCTTTGAGGGGATTGTCAGTCAGGTATAAAACCGAAGTCATAGTGGTACAAAATTATGAGGTCCGTCATCGTTAGATATAGCAGAGCTTCAAAGGAATACTTTAATAAACTTTCTAACAGAAATACCATTATTAGACAAATCAACATGTATGTAAAAACTTGATGGAAAATAAATAATCATCTTTAAAGAAAAATTACAAAACACATCTTTTAATATAGACTTTAATATATTAAATGCTTCACACTTTTGATAAGGGGCGCTTTTTGTTAAAATCTATGATTTCAGCGTGAATTTGAGGTGTGGGATTCTCAAAATGAATAGACATTTTAAAATTTTTTATGACTTTATTAAGAATATAACAAACCTCTAACAATTTAGATAAGTTTAATAAGTTTAAAAAACTAATGAATCAAACACACAGCGATAGTTAAAAACCCAATCAAAATTTTAGACCACTTTATCTAAATAATTATATTATCCACCTTTCTCAATTCTGATAATATTACGTCCCAATATCAAATAATCAGTCCCCACCTTAATTCAAGCTAGGATTCAATCACTGTACAGGAACACCTGGGCGCGGGGGGCAATGGTAAAGCACCCTTGAACAATGGCTGAAAATCCTGGTAATTTTAAAGATGGCCGTCAATTCACACTCGTATCTCTCCCAAACATAACTTTCCCCAAATTGCCATACTGCTTACTGGGAAAATTCTGTTTTTTTTAAAAACTATCTTATTTGCATTTCATAATCGCATTTCCTTCTTGGATTTTGGTTGGAAAGAGTTGCCTTAATCTTGACCGTCCCAAAAAACCCGGGTTATTTTTTACAGAAAAGGCAGCGTTTAGCCCCTCACAAACACACACAACACAAATATAAAATTACTAGTGTGAGGACTCAATGAATTAATTAATACCCAGTTTTTCTTAAATTAATAGGATTACATTCTTCATATGAATAAAAAGTTTTAAAATAAATTGCTCTTTAAATTACAGCAAATTCAATTTTTTTTTCTTTTAGTTTCTAGAGCATATATTTTTATCTTTATTTATATTCATTGTACTTGCAGAGTAGTGTAGAGAGACTCTTCTTTCGATTAATTTTTAAATACTTAAATCCACACACATACACAAGAAATTAGATTATAATTGTTCGTTTATTTATCAAAAATATCAAAAAATCTCTTCTACAAATGAATAAACAAAAGTAACCTAACATTTGAAATAAGTAAATTATATCAATTATAAATGAGTTTCCCAAAACTAATTTGGGAAATTTTACCTCAACATAATTTAATAATAGATAAAAAAAACAATATATTCCCACATATCGGGGCCCCTCCTTAAAATTTAAATTTTACTTCTATCCAATTTTTATTTTCTCTTTTCTAAAGTTTAATGAGCTAGCTTATATCAAAAAACCAAAAGACGCGATTTACTTCAGTTTTTGCTTATTATTGAAAAAAAGGAAAAAGTATGAAGATTTTCTGAAGGAAATAGAATCGACAAATGGAAATAAAATCACATAAAATAACACAGTAAAAACAAGAATAAAACTCACAAACTGATGCTTACCAAGAAACTTGAGTTTAATTTAGGAGTAGACACTAACATTTATGTATATATAAGCCGTATCGATTATTTGAAAAACAGAGACCAAATCATTAAAAGATGACATTATTTTAAAAAACCGAGTAAAAGTCATATATTAATAATTCTGAAGATATTTATTTTCAATTTTCGTTCCACAATATATATATATATATATATATATATATATATATATATATATATATATATATATATATATATATTGCAAGCATAGGTGTCTTCCTCATCACTTCGCCATGGCTCAAAATTACGATGCCCGTTGCCAAAAACCTTCTCACTCCCTCACTCATATTGATCATGCAGAGTATTCATTAAGGTCGGACGTAAAGAAAAAGGAGAAATACTGGCAATGGACGTCGTAATTTTTAACTGTGGACAAATATACAGGATATTTCTAAAAGAAAATCGGAGTTTTAACTCTTTATATAGTATTCATTACATATATCATATTAGTATGACTCATACATAGAATGAAAGAGCAACTGAAACAGTTTTGTTTGCTGGCATGTGTGCGTGTGTGCGCGAAACGTATGCTAATTTCCCCCTTTCTTGCAGATCAATGGGCTAGTAGAAAAAGGACTAGTAAGCAGAAAGTGTTTTGTGTTCTCCAGTTTGCAAAAACAGAATCTGCTATTACTGTGCAACAAGCGTTCCATATTAAGTTCAGTTGTCAACCGGCAAATGATAATAACATTCTTAGGTGGTATCATCAGTTTGAAACAACTGGCTGTCTTTGTAAAGGGGGAAAAGGGTCGGGACGCCCAAGGGGTGTAATTGGAACCAACTGTAACTGGTTTTTGCCAAACTTGATGTTCTACAACTAGGGCTTTTTCCCTTAATTGGAAAAAAATAACCAAATAACTTCATTTGGAGCAAGAGGGTACTCCCTCACTGGCATCCTCGTACGCGATTTTAAATATCACTGTACCCAACCAATGGTTTGGGCCGCAAAGAGCCTCCGATAAAGCTTGTATCGCTTTCCCTTTCCCCCTTCACCCGATCTGAACCCATGTGATTTTTTATTGTGGGGGCCCATAAAGGATTGTGTGTACGTTCCCCCTACCAGCTGACCATTCAGACTTAAGACACAGGATGGAAGCAAATGTTGCAAGAATTTCCTCAGGCACACTGAAAGAAGTTTGAAATGAACTCGCCTATCGACTTGATGTAGGCCGTGTGATGAATGGGACTCACATTGAATATTTGTAAACTTGTAGGTAAAACTGTTTCAGTTACTCTTTCATTCAATGTATGGATTATACTTGTAATTTATATGGGATAAATACTATAAACGTTAAACTCCGATATTCTTTTAGAAACACCCGGTATATACAGTATGTTACCGAATTCGAAAAACAAATTCAGATGGGTGACAGGAGGCAGCATGTGGATGACAAATCACCATAGAACATTGGGTCGCAAACCACGTTTAATCAGTGATGATCATGATTCTGCCGGAAGGATGATGAGACAGACGAGGGGAGTGACTAAACAAATGCGGGGATTAGGAGTGCTACGCTAGAGTCGAAGAAACCTGCATGTATGCAAATTTCTCTACTTCTTCCGGAGTTTTTGCAGGAAATATCGGTCACTGCACACCAAAATGTATGGCTCATGCAGGATGGTGCACCTGGATATTTTTTTGATAGCGATGCGTAACCACCTCAATACTACATATCCCAGGAGGTAAATTGGATTCGGAGGACCTGTTACTTGTTATTCGAATTTTTTCGATTCCAAGCCACACACTTTTTACAATGTTAATGCTACTGAAAATCCGGTGTGGTTTTGAATCAAATACAGAAAATTTGTTGGATGGGGAAACTAAACATGATACTCTGATGGTTATAGCAATTACAGGTTCATGCGTGTATTTAAAAGATTTTAATAATGGTGAAATAAATTAATTACTTACTTCTTATTAGTTCTTCCATATCTCAGTTCTTCGATTTCAACCTTTTTTTTTAATTTCGTTAGCATCGGATATCGATTAAAAAGTGATAACAGAACTTACAAGGAAATAATTTTTTTTGAAAACATTTGGATTGCGTACTGAAATTTTAATTACCACTATTTGTTTCTTTGATGTGCCCAGATATTAATTGAATCATTCTGAAAGGGGAAAGAAATATTTGAAGGCTCATTATCAGTTGTTTATTAGTTATTGTATTTCAATAAAAGCTAAATGTATTAGATTGTTTAACTACAACAACAAAAAACCAAGTAAATAAACCATTCAAACGCCAATAAATGGTTCCTTTCATTCGGTAATAAAAAAACTTTAAAAAAAGAATTACAAATGAGTAACGATCAAAAACATAAATAAGCTTTAAAAAATCTTGCAGAAAAAAAATTAGTTGGCATTATTAAGTCTTTTTTAGCGAAAAAAAAAAGATTCTCTTAAATAGTAAATACTTTATTCTATAAGTAAAAATTAAATGAATTATCCAATTTTTATTTATTTATTTCACACACTGTCAGTATGATAAAGGAATTGTACGTTTGAGAACGACGAGGAAACAGTTTAACTGTAGGGAAAAAACTCAGCGCGCAAAAAAAACCAATATTGAAAATGACAATATAAATAACAACATAATTCTTCATTATTAACTAAAATGTATGAAACACTTATTTTTTTTTATTCCATCAATTTATTTTTCTGGACTGTTTTTTTTTTCTACTACCAAGGAATTCACAGTTATTTCTTGAAGTTGGTCTCGATAAACTCAATAAGACATTAAATAAAATGCATCTTACATATATAACATAAAATATTGCATATAAATGCGTCTTATGGACACTATCTTATATAAGATTCTTTTCAAAAGCAGCCTAAGGTAGAGATAAGCTAAATTGAGATTTAAATTTATTATGAAAAATTGTTCGTTATTTTTTTCATTTAAGGTATCCGACTACGTTCGGAACCGTGATTTTGCAAAAGCGTATAAATGGATAATATTTATGATATTTAGCGTTACTTAGATTAGAAAATGTATATAAAATTGTTTTAAGTATAGTATTACAATAAAATATTATTTAAGTAAAATATTTTGACAAAAAATGAACATAGAATGACCCATTTTCAAAACGTTCTCCTTTTGTGAAAAATGGATCTATTGTGATATTTTGCCTATATATAGCTCCGACCTCTGTACAGAGACGCAACTAGAATTTTTGAAATATATAACTTAGAAGTGGGTTTATCCATGCTTTACGACAACACAGGGAAGGAATTTTAAGAAAGAAACGCCGATAATTATTTCAAATGGCCTCTGTACAGAGGTCTGAGCTATATACATGCAAAATATTATTATAATAGAAGCATTTTTCACAAAAAAACATTTTGAAAAAAAGTTTATTCTAAGTTAATTTTTTGCCGAAATATTGGATTTAAATAATTATTTTGTCAAAATGTCCTTAAAACATTTTTATACATGTATTCTAATCTAAGTGACACTAAATATCATGAAAATTATCCATTTAGGCGCCTTTTTAAAATCACGGTTCCGAACGTAGTCGGATACCTTAACAAATAATGAATTTCAATGAATATATTCATGCAGCGAGCTCCATCTTCAATATATTGCGGGTTTCTTCAACCTTCCGCTTCCTGAAACCAATTGCATCACAAATAACAATTGTAATTTATGATGTACATACGAATCAATACTCAGAATAAATTTTATCTATATATCACGCGTATTTCTCTCTTAGTGTAATAATTAAATCTCAACGAGAGTCAAATATATGTATATTATATATCTATATACTAATATATCTAGAGAGACAAAGAGAGATGTTACATCTCTCTCTCAGAAGTTAATAAATTTTCTTAGAAACATCCTCACGAATCACTACACTGAGAAAATAGAAAAGATAATTTCGTTGAAGTTTACTTTGATGATAGCTATTAGGAAATTGTTTCTAATTTGCTTCTAATTCATCTTCGAAACTTAGTTTATTAAGTGGACTTAAATTCTCGAAATATTTCTCAATTCTATTGTCTGTGTGTACGATTTATGGAGAAATCAAGTGAGTGATTGTGTTCTATTGAGTTTCTTGTATTATATGTTTCTAGTTGTATGTAATATATATACTATATATTTAAATATATATAAATCTATAATTAAGCAAAAATTTGAAATTGTATAAATCCTAGAGTACAAAATCCCATTTCAAAATATCAAGGGTCAATATAAAAAATAATAAAATGCGAACGTTTTCAAACAAAATTAAAAATTTATAAAATAATGTATGTATTGTAACTTAGATCCGAGGATTTTATGCAAAAAATCCCGAAAAAAAAACGTTCTTAAAAGAGCGATGCGTTTATTAACAAAAATCAAATCCTTAAATACAGGATTCGCAATATTAAAAGGTAAATACCAAAAGGTCTTCAACCTTCAACAAAATAAAAACAAAATTGTTTAAAAAAAACCCGTAGTAAAGATTATTAAAGCAACCCGAGCTAATCAAAAAATCCCTCCCCTTTTTTTAATCGATCTTCGCCTTTCCGGCGAGATCTTTTTTATGGGGACAAAATTTCCCGAAATATAACCTCTGCATTGCGTAATGGGAGATCCACTATTTTCTAGAAGTTTCCCAGAGGGGGTCCCCAAACGGCCCAAAATGCCCAAAAAAGGAAAAATGTGCAACTTGGCTCACCCCCAAGATTTCCCAAGTTCTCTTGAATATTATAAAGTGGGGCGGCATTGCTTGGGAGTAGCCAATTTTTTAACGAAATAAATATAACATACAGTAATAAAAAAGCATTAAACACTAAATACAAATTATTTAACTATTTACACAAAATTTCTTAACAGTATATATATATAAAATTTTAAAAATTTGTTATATATTTTTTTTTATAATTCTTTCATTATTCCATTTTATATTATTACTGCTTCCATTGGAGCTAACAAAATAAATAAATGTGTTTCTGTCTAAATCCAATAAATTTTCTCTAATCTTTAGTTAGTAATGATGAAGTTTTCTTTTTAGTAAATACTCTAATATTTTCATAGTCATCTGATTAAAGATGAATTCGCCCGGAATTTTTATTTAAGATAAATCTTTTATGAGGTAGTCTTCTACAACTTATGGAATCGTTCATTAAATTTTATCGTAAATTATTAATTCTGAATAATGCTTGCTAATATCCATTTACCAAAAAAAAAAAAATGTATGCACAATTAGTGCAAATAACATGTGAGTTTTTGTTACGTTCACAAAACGTCCTTTTTAACGGATTAAGAGGGAAGTTTTTTACAGAATGATAAACCTTTGAAACTTTGTATTCTTTTGTATTAGCAGACTGTGCCCTTAGATATTTTCAAATTTGGGGGGAGCCCCCTTTGGGGGGGTTTTTCAAAAGTCAAAAAAAAAAAATTTGAAAAAATTTCAAATTTACTGAAAGGAAGCAAAACAAAAAAATTTTGACATAATAAAAAAATAAAATACACATTTATATTGATATAATATACTTATAAAAGCATCCCCTGCAAAATTTTTTGATAATTAATTTATCAATACTAACTTAAAAACAAGAAAATTACTAGTGACTCCCAGGGTTTGTCATATATAAATTATAACCAAAAAAAATTTAAAACTTATAAATTTGCGGTTTTTAAAAAGTCCTATTTTTGGACTGTAGCTTTTTTTAATTAAAATCAATAATTTTTTTTTTATGGAGGGCGCGATGAAAAGGGCCCCAAGTATCGAAAATTTGGGAAAATTTTCCTTAGATTTACAAAAGCCAATGGAAGAAATGAAAATATTTTTGTAATATTTGCTCTTTCAATATGACGTTCGAATAAATAAGAACAAGTAAATTATTATCAATTTTAGGATCAAACTTCTGCATTGTTTTTGAATTTCTAATATAGATTTTAGTATCGTGCGTTTTCCAATTTTATTGAAAGAATTTCCATTTCGTTCATATTCCAATTTAATTTTCTTTAATTCAAAAACCATTTCAACACTACATCCATTTTCCTCTTATTCATATTGGTACATCTTTTGCGTTAGTCTTAAAGCGGATTCTCACGCGTACATATAAGTTTCTTTATAGTGTTGCCTGATTTGAGAACCTCTTTTTGTGAATTAAACGTACAAGTAAACACTACAAACGTTGTACAATTGAAAAATAATGTCCTGTTTTTTAACTGTCTCGTTACATTAATATACATACATTTTTTTTTTTTTACTTCCATTCAATCCTTTCTTGAGCTACAAATTGTGGGAGTATTTCAGACTATGTTAAACAAAAAAAGTTTAAAACAATAACAGTTTATTAACTTTTACTAAATAAATACATGAAATTGTTTGGAAAGTCCCCCATTCATCATGGGAACAACTAAATTGTATATGTTGCCGATATTTAGAATGTAATAGACAACTATATCCATTGCAAATATTCAATAATACTAGCACGAAGGATTAAGGGAATTTTCCCATTATATCGAATTTCTATAAAAACTAAAGAACAGATTTTAACGAAATTTCGAAATAGATATGCATTTGTAACAAAGAAAGAGATTTAACGTTGAAAAGTCAATTTGTGTACACGTGACCATCAGAAACTCATAGTTCAGAGATGTTCAAAAATCCACGATCGAACATCGAACTGGCCAGAAAGATCAAACAGTCTGATGTCACACTAGACTGGAGTCAGTAGAAGACTTCCTGGGGCATTCGATTCCATTCCTGCAACGAGGCATTTCAAAGCTTGTGTTGGATTCTCTGGAGGGGATGAAGAAATGCAACTGTTCCCCCAAGAGTGCCTCAAACATGCTCAATAGGGTTAATATCAGAAGATTTGATTGGCCAATCTGTGCGACGAATACCCATTACTTTTCAGGTAATCGTCGACTAACTGAAACTTATATGAGCGTGTATTGTAATCGATTAACAGGAATCCAGTACCAAATGTATCCCTGAAAAGCTGAACCTGTCAGAAATGATTGTACTATTTGGTTGTTCTGCCCTTTATTATTTTTCTAAATAGCTAAAAAGAATTTCCAAATTCATTCATAAAAATATTTAGATTGCATTAAATTGCAATTTGTTTTATAATTTTAAAAAGAAATTAAATTGTTGAATTTTTCTCAAGTGATTCAGAACATCTTTTCAGAGAAAACAGATTTAAAACTTCGAGTGAAAGAAAACAAATGCTCATTCCTCAAGATTCATTTTCTACGTTTAAGTCTTAAAATTCGAAAAAGTTATTACTTATGAATTCTCCGGATTTAATTTTAAAAGTTAATTAACAGCCCTGAAAGGGCAATGAAAAAAATCCAAAATAACTTTTTAAAGTGTTGAAGGTACACAATATTCCTTTCCCATTCAACGTCTCGTTTAAAATTTAAAAAAATTCTTACATTCGTTTTGAAAAATTATGAACATCACTATTAAAGCCTCTCTGAGAAAATGTGTTAGACGAGATTTTCCTTATCAAATTTATAATAAATGGAAAATTACTATCTCTTTTCAGGGGCTTAGAACATTTTATCTTTTTGTGAAAAATGATAAAACCTATTCAAAACACACAATGACTACCTATTTCAAAACACAACAATACCAAGATGTAGTATCCTTGAATTGTTTGTTATTTGTGATAGTTGAATTTTTTTCATTTATTTTCCTATTCGTGCCCTTTTACTAATCTTTTTTGGGGAAAGATACTTCTTCAACGGTTGTTTGAGTTAAAAACCGCCTTCTGTAGAGAGAATTTGAGTGCTATTTAAACACTAGCAAAATGAGTGTTAAAATTAGCTGTTAGGCCGCTTTTATAGTGAGATTAACGACGTTACAATCGGAAGCCTTTGTGTTCTTGAAAAGATGCTATAGACAGGAATATCCAGTTGATACGGGTGAGACCTGACGAGTGCTATTACATAGGATCACACGCAGTTAAGTGCATTATTATTAGTCTAAGGCAGTGCTTCTTAAACTTTCAATACTGGCGACCCACTTTTCAATCATAATTTTTATCTCCCCCCTTATACAATAATAATGCACTTCGCTAAAGCTACAAAACGATCATAATTATAAACCGTACAAATTAATAAGATAAGTATATTAAATTTTATATATGTAACTTTTTTAAGTAATATATATTTTATTTTTATTTTTCGAATTTTTTAAATGGAACAGAGAGATTGCAAAATGCGGTAGCTGCTTTGAAGACAAAATATAGATCGCAGCCAAATATATAGAAAACGTACTCAGAGTGTCAATTTCTAATCGTAAATCCTTCCTTTGAAAAACTTTCCTCTGCAAGACAAGCCCATGGAAGTCGCTAATACTTATTAAACTTGCTCTTAATTTAGTATTAATAAATTAGTTATAAAATACTTTGTGCAGCACTGATACATTAAAATTATACTGTCTGAAGTACCCACTCTTCGAACGAGTTCATTCTTTAAAAAAACTAAAACGTTCTTGATTACTTGCTGAGTTGACAGGAGAGTAAACCCAAATGCGCGACAATGTTTACGAAAATGTAAAATGATATTTTAAAATGAATGCTCATATTATAATTATTTAAGTCAACTGTAATTTTAAGCCTCACAGAATTACCATTTAGAATTAATGTTAAACAATGAAAAATAGTATAAAATTCAAATGAAGAATAATAATGTTATTTTTAATATTTAAAGCGAGAAGACTTCAAAATGTTTTATCCCAGGTGCAGACACACACTCAATACTAGCGTTAATGGTCACGAGGGGTGATTGAGTCACCCCAATCCTTTTTTTTTATAATTATTTTATTGTACACGATACAAATAGTGATTCCAGTGAATAATTTAATTACGAGAAGGTAAACTTACCTACTTTCAAGGACTTTTCAATTTTTCTTTGGTAACAAATAAACAGTTTTGCCAGAATTAACGATTTCGTGATCTGTGTGTCCCGCACGACCACTTCCGGGTAAAAAGTGTATTCATTATGATAATATGTATGTTACTGCTAAAAAAAATTGTGTAAAACGTTTTTCGTTATGCTTTATATGTTTGAGAATACTCATAAAAATAAGTCTTGGACAAGTAATCCTTCAAAGTGCTCTCCGTTGTTTACCAAATATCATAAAACTCTTTTGCATTTAAAAAAGCGCAACAGAGAAATACATTACTTACATCTTCCCTAAATGAGAAACATATAAGAGAGGGGTCATAACTAACTGTACCAATAACTTAGAAGGTCAAACAGATTATCAGCAAAAACAGATTACAGCTATAATGTGCAGTATTTCAAAAATAATCTCAGTGATGAATTTTTTATGTTCCTAAATTTTTTCGATTCTGGGTCTTGGATTTGTTTTTTCTCTGAAAGAGTAGTATGTTAGGTTTAAAAAGAAAACGTAATAAAAAGTATCTCATCATGGGATTACAGCATATCAAATAAAAGTTTTTTTTTATTTGGTTATAGGATCAAAGGTAGCTAATTAGGTATTGAAGAAGTTTTTATATTTTTGATGACTTAATATCGCCTACAAGTTATGTCAGAGTAAAAGTGTATTTTTTATTCTGTCTGCAAGTATTTTGTTTTAATTCATTCCAGTAAATTAATTATTTTATTTAATCTTTCATTTTCGATGTGCTCGCGCCCCTCTCGCAAGGTTATCGCGCCCCCCAGGGGGGCGCTCCCCACAGTTTCAGAAACACTGGTCTAAGGAATTTAGGGTAGTAACGGCTTTCTCGGTTAATAACATTGCTTGATAGTAAATTGATACTACCAAATAAACTTGACTATTTTTATAACAATGTCTATTCATTCGGTGTCCTAAAATTCACCGGCAACCGCAGGGTAGCGACATAATTAATTTATGAAAATATTTGGTTGAAAGATAATGTTTTACTAAAGAAAAGTATACGCTCTAGTGGTATACACATGTTACGTATTATTGCTGCTAATCGCTGTCTTCATGGTCTAACATCTTTCTTAAAGACAAAATTTATTAAAAGACATACAATAATTACGCTATAAAAACCGTCATTAGTCTTTTACTTACCTATGGATCTGAAGTCCAAGATAGCTGTTCAGTCTATTGATTTAGTCAAATGCAGACTGAACAAGCTATCCATCTTTGAGCGAAAAGTTCTTAGATATATTTTTGATGCTGTAAATGAGAAAGGATTGTGCAGACAACGACATAATTTTGAATTAATAAGATATTTAAGGTAGTAATGACATTAAATACATCAAGATTGGTCGTTTGAATTTTTCAGATCACATATGCTGTATAAACCCATCATCCTTGACGTTTAGAATTTTCAATTACAAACCTATTGGAACTAGAACTAAGGATAGGCCCGAATTGAGATGGGTTAAGTTGTGTAGAGGAGGATTTTAAAGTTTAAGAGTGATTAATTGGGAAACTGTCACTGAGCGAAGATAGGATTAGAAGATTCTTGAGAAAGTCTTGGTCTATCCATGACTGTTGTGTCAATAAAAGAAGATATACACATTTTAATTTACACATTTTAAGTACATTAGTATTAGGAAATGAGAAAATTATGATAGTATCATTAAATAAGAACATACAATGATCTAAGTCAATAGAAAAATAAAAATTTTAAGGATACTTTTATACTTAAATGTATCATAAAATTATTGCATTATACTTTATAAATAATACTTTAAATTTCAATATAACATTTATTTACTTGTTTTAAATTGGTTTCTTTCAATTTTACATAAGAACCACTAAATGAATAAATAAAATTTTTCTTAAAGAATTAATTCGGTTTTACACTACCATATTATGAAACATAAATTATTTACTTAAAATAAAATGACGGTTATTATAATTTTACATTAAATATTTTGCTGCGGGCCCCCCAAGATGATTTTTATGCTTTAATGATTATAGGAACATTTCTAAAAGTTATAAGAACAAGCATGTATTATAGGATATATTTTATGAAAAGAATTGCATGAAATAAATTCCTGACAAAAAGATAAATTAAAGAAACCATTGCTCACCATGCATTGATAAAATTTACAAATGCATTTATCAACATCAAATGCTTTCATTCGCCAAACCGGTGCAAAGCAAGAAAAACTAAATAAAATATAAAATATGGAAATGGAAAAAATCCCGTTTTGTGAATCATCAGAGCACTAGAATTTTTTTAATATTTTTTTAGATATAAGTGCTTGCTCAAAAAGGAATTCAATAGCCGTAAGTGATAAATTCAGAATTATTTAAAATACGATTTAATTCTTTCCAAATAGAAAAAGGAACAAATATTTGAACAACAGCATTTTTAACTAAAAAGATATAACCGTTTTGCTTGAAAAATCAGTATAATATGCTTCAAAAGCTGTCTTTCTTTTTTTAACTATAAAATATTAAAAGATATATCCTTGATATATTTTTTAAAAAAATCGTGGAAACTCAGCATCCAATTTTATTGGGAGAGGTAAAGATGGTAGTTTGGCTGTGAGCCATGAAAATATTCTTTTTTGTGTGTGTTATTACGAGGTTTTTCATTTTTATGAAATCTGGAATGATGCATAGAGAAGATTTTCAAGTAATAACTTTTCTGTTATTGTATCGAAGAAATCATAGAGCATATATATATATATCCCGGGTAATAAGGAATGAAAGAATATTAATAAAAATAATAGAACAGAATAGAAAATACATTTTTTGTAAGAGAAATAGGGCTTGTTTTAACTATCGTCAATTTCTATAAAACAACTTAAGGGCTGAACGATTTTGGAAAAAAAAACTTAGGTTGAATTCAATAATCTTTTGTTTATTTTCAAAATACTTTGAATATTACCTGTTAAATTCTGAAATATACTTTGTCAACGTGACTCATCTAATTAATGTCGTTGATTATGTCATTAACACAGTTATTCGTATTTTTGTTTTATCTATTTTATGGAGGTGATCTTTATTATCAATATATTAATATATCAATTGGATACAACTTTCCAAACACAAACGTTCATTTTCTATCAGTTTTTATAATTCACTCATGTCTAGTCTTGCTTTTTTAAATTAAACATATAAATTAACATTTTCAATCTTCGAAAGAGGTTCTGACTTATGATGCATATAAATAAAATTGATATCGTTTTTATATTCTACCGGAAATTATTTTCAGAGATAATCCAGTATACCTAAAAAATTGTCAAAGAACTTGTACAATTATCTGTTTGCCTAAAATAGCTTTGTAATAGACAATCTTCGAATTACTGAGAACAAAAAATAAGCCAATAAAAATTATAAATGATAAATAAATCCTTTTCTGGGCAAATAAATGCTAAAAAGAAAACACTGTTATAATATTTCAAATAGAAAATTTCTTAAAAAACAAAGAAGAACTGTAATTTACAAAAACAGTTAAGGAAGCATAAGCAGTAAAATAATAATGATTATATTATCAAAATATCTAGCCAAACTCACCGACAACCAAAAATAACTCATAAATCAATATTTCTCTCTTCCTGAATTTTCCGTATCACTCGTATAACTGTTCATATAGTATGAACCAGTTCTATTCTACGAACTAATCTCCAATTACTACGCATGACGTATCTTCCATGGAACCAGGATCCAAGCTCGTAGAAATAGCCTGTTGAATCACCCATGAAACATGAAAAGATCTAAAAATAATAAAATGTTTATTCAAATTCAAAAACTAACTATTTTTATTTCCTTCCTTTGTGCTTGCTCGAAAGATATCAACTATAATGGAAATAAAACATTTATACTAAATATATATGTATATAAAAAAATGTACTACGAATGTATCGTAATGACCTGCGTTGCAAATAACTAATGTTATACAATCATGGAACAGAAGATCCAAAAAGTACGCGTTTTATATCTTTTGAAGATATCTTTCAAAACTTATTTGGTGGTCATAAAACTGTCGATTTCAAGTGTTGTGTTCCCATTCATTTTCGCTGACATCGATGATCGATATGCAAGAGTTTTCTTTTTGATAAAAGATGGTTGTCGCACTTCACATTATTGGTGTTGCTTAGTGTCACGTAGTACTGTTTGAAGTAAAAAAAATTATTTTGAAAATACGAAATAACTAAGAAAATTGTAAAGGTTATTTTTGTGCTAGGAAATAAATGCTTTACTTTTCTTAAAACTATATAAATGAATGAAAATTCTAATTTATCATAAATGATATCCAGTCATTATTTATCACATTTAAACGGTATACAAGGTGTTACCGAATTCGTCCGACAAATTCAAAGGGGGGATAGTAGGCAGGATGGGGATGAAGAATCATGATAGAACATAGGGTCTCAAACCACATTGAGTTAGTGTAAATTGGGATAATAGTAGAAATCCCCGTGTCTCGATCCTTCCATCACGGGCGTGAGAGGGTTAGAGTAAGAATCAAACATTTCTCAAGTTAAACAATTTTAGATCTCATTTATTAGATTTTATAAGAATACTGAGAATGCACTCTAATAACTAAACCCGAGGATCAATCAAACTTATTAAATGAACTATAATATAAGTATGAGCCCTTTTCTATTCTCCTGAATGCTCTTGCTGCAACACTTGCTTAATCTTTCCATCTTGGATTAATAATACTTAGTGTGACCAGCGGTCGCTCTCACACTATGCTTTCTTCTTATACTAAATTTTCAACCATCATGACCTACTCCACGACTAGCATTTAAATAGAAGCTTGCATTTATATAAAACCAAGTCATCTCTACGGGAAGCGGTTTTCAATTAAAATCACAGTTAAAAAGTGTATTTTACCCAAGAGGATTAGTGGAAGCCCGAATAGAACCTGACCTCAGTCTCTTTAATTTCTTCTTCTGGAACCACCTGAAATCACTTGTGTATGAGATGCCAATGGCTACAGTAGAGGATCTCATGGCCCGGATCTACGTCGCTTCAGCTGACATTGCCGGCATACCGAATTTGCTTGAACGTGTCCGTAAATCCTTCTTCAGTCGGTGTTGGCTGTGCTATAACCTACGCGACCGTAACTTCAAACAAGTCCTGTGACAATGACTTGTCGTTACATTTCTGACGTCAAGCTGCGATGCATTGCGAGCATGCTTTACATCTAATAAATGTATTTCTTACCCCTTGCCACTCTTTTTCATTCCACTGGAGATCACACCCTTCATAACTGTTTTTGCAAATTACTCATACTAAAAGGAGAGGTGGATAGCTTAGTGGTTAGAGCATCGGGTTCAGGGCCGTTTTTAGCCTCCCGGCACTCTAGGCACTTCAAATTGTTACCTTCTTATACTTCTATTTTCAGAGCACCTCCCCCCTCCGTCAGTTCTTGCCTTGCTAGTTTTGGTTCGGGAGGGATTTTCCCTTAACTCTCTTATTCTTTTCCCTTTCTTTGTTTCTGCAGTTTGGAGAGTCTTTCCATTATTCATCCCCTATGGATCCAACGTTCCAGGACTGGTAACTGTAAGAAAAGGGTAGTGGCATGATTTGACCTATCTTGTTGATTTCTTACTTTACGATATCACCGACAACTCACCCTTTTGTAAATTAGTACCGTAAATTAATGAAATCCTTTGCAATTACAGTATAGAGTGTACATTAGTGTAGGAACTGTTTTTAACTTGTTAATTATCATCTACTTCATCACTTATTGCTTTACTGTTTCTACTTATTCTTTTTGAGTCACTGTCATTGTACAACAAAGGTTTTCTTCGAGCTTCGATCATTGCCAAAGTGATTTATAACATCATTGTAATTTATTTCCATGGCAGTATCATTTTGCGGTGCCTTACACCATCGAAATGCAAAGCTTTTCCTTTTTCATAGATCTCATTTCAGTCTTTACACTCTTAATGGCAGAAATGCTTGTTTCATGGCTCTCTAGATGGTGGGACGTTCGCAGTAATTTAATTTTTTTGCTTTTTTCACCCTCCAGTTTTTTGCTCCCTAGGCACGTGCCTAGTGTGCCTAAGCGGAAAACCGGCCCTAATAGGACTGAAAGACCTAGGATCGATGCTCGATGCTACCAAATACCCTCCGAGTACAGACAGAGTACGTGCTCGCTAAATTAGTGGGTCCCAAAGTCTTGTGGTCGTCCAGCAGAAACCACGGGTACAAGGGACTGGAGAATATTTCTCTCTCCTCGAGTTCCATGCCAAAAATATGGAGATGGAGATAGGTGGTGTCGCTATCCATCGTGTAAGAAGTCCAACCTGTCTCAGGCACTGGCAACTTTCATTTCTTCACTCCGGGAAGGACAGGACAACAACAACTCCTATTAAATACCCATCGGGTTTTCAACCCGATGTGTTTTTTGCTGATTTATCGCCCTCATGCTGTCTACTATCACCCCTCTGTCGGTCAGAATTTGGAAACACCCTGTGTATTGGAATCCGATATAAAAAGAACAATTCAAGAAATATTTGAACTCAGTTATCAGATTCTTATTTTTTTCTAAACAAATTATAAAATTGAAAGTATAATTGGAAAGTGTAAAAGCTTTGTTATCAGGTAAAGTGACAATCAATTTCTTGGTTACTTAGTTACGAAGTTGATTCATCAAATGAATATGTATTTCTCTTTTTCGTTTTAAAAAGTAGTGCACACTCTTGCTTGCTTGTGCACACTCTTGACCGGCAATATGAAACTCAGAAGAAGCTAAATAACTGTCGGCAGCATCGGACGTTAATAATAACAAAAAAAACTTCCCTAAGCCGATAACCACCCTTATTTATGACTTATTATCAATTTATTATGTTGTCATATTAAAAATATTTCTAAAAGATTCGTCGAGTGCTGCATATGAACAAAACAAAATATTCAAAAACATTTTAATCTTAATTCAATAAACTTCTTCAAAGAGACAGAAAAATAAGGTGAAGTAAATTAAAGAAGTTTTATTTTTAGAAACTAAATTATAAATTTGTAAAGTTATTATTTACTCTAGCCCCACTTTTTTATATTTTCACAAAGAAATGGTAACCAAATTGAAAATTCTAGAGCATAAAAGACGTGAAATAACAAGTCATTTATAAGGTAGAGTATGTAAAGTCTTCCTTTTACCTCAAGATTTCTTTAAAAGTATAATCTCTATCCATAAAGAGTATTCAAAACCTTTCACGTAGAATCTCATTTAGCTCTAAGCTTAATGAATCTGCACTTTAATAATATAATTTTTTTATATACATAAGAGTTTTTGTAAATAGTTCATAATTGTAAATTATTTGTGTGTTTTCTCTGCATTGAAAAGTTTTATTTTAACTCTGTCTCTCTCTTCAGTATCATAACTTAAAAAATGTGAGTGTTTCAGTTTTTAAACCATTTACATTAATTAAATTTTAAGGTTCATAAAAATTTACAGAAATTCCATACATTTTAAAATGTTTCACTTCGTATTACACAGCTGGAAATACTGTATTACATATTCCTTTTACATATAATCTTTCTTTTCTTGTTACTTTTGTATTTGTCCATTTTACTCTCATAATATAGTACTATCCAGTGTTTGCTCTTCTAAATAAGATAAAATTTTCTTGATATTATGTGTGTAGAAAAAGAAAAATTTTTTTTTAAAAAAATTTTTTTCCAATGTAAAAACGAAAAGAAAAGTCGGTTTGGCTCTACACCCTTTTTAAAAAAAACATGAAGTGATGCTTTAATGGGGATACTTAGAGATTCACTTTGTATAGTATCTTGTAATTTTGACTTCTGAATTCGAAAAGTCCATCCATCTTAACCTTCTCTGTCTCAGTATCATAACTTATCAAAAATTAGTTTTATTACAAAATTTACATTCTATTAAATTGATTAAAAATTTAATTTCCATCAGTAAACAGTTTTTTACTTGTTTATAGTTGGAAAATATATCTACCTTCTTCTACTATCTCATTTTTCCTATATCATGTTACTTTTATTTGTCCATTTTCCCATAATATATATTAGCAGTGCCCTTTCAATCAGTAGAATTTCTTCATATTATAAGAAAACTTAAAACGCATAATTATTTCTGAACTATGACCAAATAAAAACTGAACATCTCGTGAAAATATATTTTTTCCGTTAGACGAATTTGATGTTTAACTAAATTGTTGAAGTATGCTTCTTAGGGGAATTACCGAAAAATTCTCATATTATGTCCCAACTTGTTATCATTGTATATTTTAAATATGAAATACCTTTTGTAATGCCAACTTATACCTTCTCTGGATAGTTTTGGATATTGTTGTTCTCGTTGTAAGGACTTTAATTGCAAAAATTTTAGTATTTGCATTAACATAAATTTAAAGATAATTAATCGCCAGACGATTATAACTTGTTTTATAAAGTTGAAAAATAATTTCCTTTAGTTCAATCACCATTTTCGTAAGCGATCTTGTCGTAAATTTTAAAATGCAGAAGATAATGTAATGAAATCCCAACCCTTCAAGTGTCAGTTGGGGTAAACTTCCTACCAGAACAACTCAACCCCCTCCGCATAAGTACCTTCGGCGGACTTACGGAGACCACGTGAAAGGACGACGCACTGGCTTCTGATGGATGCTGAAATAGGACTTGTTTTGTCATGGCTTGGAGTACAGACTGATTTGCTGAACATTAACAATAAAATATAATATGATAAACGGCTGCTCCTGTCATTTTAAGAATTACTCCAACACATGATATATATTTACAGCTTTGAGGTGTTTAAGATAAATATTTTACAAAAAATAATGAAAGTATTTGCTTAAAAATATTTGGAATAATTTATTTAAAAACTAATTTGGCAAATAGTATCTTACCGTTAAAACAGCATCACAATCTTTCTTGGACATCAGATCATAAAATTCACATTTGCTACAAAATCGAAACCATGTGTTACATATTATTTTTTGCTTACTTTGACAAATAAAATTTTGATAGTAAATATCAAAAATATTAGGTTGTCAAGTATGAAATGAAGCAAAAAATTCACATAACTGAATTCGATTTTTTTCAAATAAAAACTAATATTTTAAGATGATCTGTTAATTTTTTTTCAAACGGAAATATGCTTTAAAAAAGAGTAAAAGATGTACCTTTCACACGAAAAACAAATTATTCCAAATACGGCGTCTAAATGAGGTTATGTGCAATTGAAATAAATAACACGCACGCACACATGAACTTTGCTCTTTTTCATACTTGACAACCTAATATCTTGAATGGTTTTTTTTATTTTATTTGAAATTTTAACACATACCATCAGATTCATTATATGTTATTAGTGCTAGATTCCAGGTAAGAAATTTTTCTGCTATGATTGTGAAAAAAGTAATACTCTAGTTGGGCCATCTCGCAGAAATATTCAAAAATACAAAAATATCATAGAAATTAAAAAGACGTGTAAATAGAGACGAATTTAATTTCAAGAAAAAATTTTTTCTTTGTGTCACATGCCATGCGACGCCGAGTAAACGGGCACAAAAACGCCGAATGTATGACATGCGACACCCACAAAGAAGGGTTAAATCAACTTTATAAGTTTTAGGTTTTAGATAAAAAAAATTCGATTGGCTCTGATCCAATTACCTAAATGTTATACGATTCCTTGATTTCAGAATTCAATCTCCCATACAGCCTTTTTTAAGTTTGAACCACGGCCAATTTAATACTGTGATATAGTCCTATATTGCAATCGAAAGAACTTTGTAATGATTGAGATAGGTAATCATTATCAACTTCTAATGGAGGTTTGACCTGAAAATCTAATTTCAATCCGATGATTGTTTTCTCAAAGTTCAATTCCAAAGTATTTTTCTCTCCATTTATTCAATGGATTTTAAAATCATATCATTTATATTTTCAATCGAAAGATATTTACATGTAAAATTTAACATTTCATCGTTAATTTCTATACCTTGGATATATTTCATAAAATGCTCTTTTTTTAAATATTGGTATTTATGCAATTCGGAAGATAATTCAATAGTTCTCTTGGAAATTAACCTTTTTTTTAAAAAATAAAAAATATCATTATCATTAAGACATAGATCAAGAATAAAACTATACTGATTCTTAATTACTATATTCAAGAATAACATATTTGAATAAATATTGAGGTATGCATCTTTGAAGAACTAAGTAAAGTTCTAGAAAATGCAAACATCAGAATAGTATAAATTGGAGCAATTAAATTAAAATATTCAATCTATTAAAAAAACGTTTCAAACATAGATATTTATTTTCTGATCAGGTATGTTATTTGGGGATATTTTAAAGTACTGAATTTTTTATTGTAATAATAATAAATTCTAGAGATAAGTTTTCACTTTTCTTATCGATGGAAATAACTTCAAATGTTTATATATACTTGATAATTGAATATAAATACATTCAGAATCCTAATTTGAAACAATTTGTAAAGTAGTGCTTAAGAAAAAAGAAACATGAGAAAAATACTTTAATATAAGAAAATATATGAAACTAGATAACTCTAAGAATGAATGTTATCATTTTTAGAAAACGAGACATTCAAATTAGTAGCCATAAATATCAGAGGCAGTTATAGAGAATTTTATTTTCCCTTGGTAAAGTCACTATCATAATATTCTTTTCTATATCATATGGGCTCGTTTCCTAATGTATTATTTAGTTAGGCAGCAAGACTCAAACTCAAGCCCCAAATTATCACTAGCGGAATTCCAATACATATTTTTTTATTTTATAACCAATTGTGGAAAAAAAGAATATATGTACAATAGATATTTTTTTTTTGTTTAACGGAAAAAGAGAAATTTAAATAAATTACACTTCTTTTAACTTCGTCGTGATGAAAAACGAAAAAATTAAAAAAAGTTTCAGTAAGTAATTGAGGGTCTGACACATACTTCTTGATATAGAAAAGTTAAGATATTCAAATGTATATGTTATATATGTACTTAATCTCACAATTCATGCAAGTAACTGAGTTTTGTTGTATATGTAATTCCTTTTACTTCAGTATAATAAATTAAAACAGTTTTGGAACAGCCAATCATCAGTCTATTTCAGTTCTACATCAGTTTCTATATCAGTAAACTATTTATTCCTGCACCATTCCTGGAATTTTATTTAAACATTTACTGCGCAAAAAAGTAAAAGGACATTTCATTAAAAACATTTTGCAATACCAGCAAGTTATTGAAAATATATTTGTATATAATTGTTTAACAATATCAAGAACTGACCGAAAAATGTAAAATGATAGTTTTGTTCTCTAAAATAACAACAGCAGTACATTTATTTATTTCATGATTTTTGCACCAATTTTATTTGTATTTATGTTTTCGTTGCCAAATATTTGTTTGACAGAAATCCTTCCCATTGAATTTACAACATTTTTTATACTTAATTTTTTTAATTATTTTATTTTTAATAACGTTCTCCGGTTTTTTCAATTTTTGCTGGTATTTTTATACGGCAATTAACATCAATTCGATAGAGAGACTCACACAATTCTTGTAAATCTAAAAATACCTACAAATAAACGTGAATTAAAAATAACAGTTTTTTATTCGAAGAACTATTATTAGAATTTGGTTGTTAATGATTTTTATACAGTAAATCGTATTTTTGAAAATAACTCCACACTATCAAGAATCAACATTTCTATTTGGTAAATACATTCATAAAATTTCGATATGTTTTTAATCAAAGTTGATCGTTACTCTCAGTATTGTAAATAGCATTTATAACTACTATTTAGAATAATTTAGTTCCTTGGATTTGTTTTTATTATTTTGATAATCTTTCTTTTACTTTTAAGAAATAGCATTTTAGCAATAAATACTAAAAATTAATTTATGATATAAGTTAAAAATAAAAAATATTATGAGATAAAAATTACTAAAATTCTTTCTTTTTCCAACTTTTTGTATAATTTATTCAGAAATTTATATTTATGATTCTTTCTACCACCATAAGAAAATTTTCAAACATTTGTTCAGCATTAAAAGCTTTGCAATGCATTTAGTTCTTAGTATTTGTTATAAATATAAGAGTATTCTGTAACGAGTTCTCATTTACATTTCTCTTAATCTCTGAGGCTTTTAAATTGAGTTGACATTGCTGCTTTAGCAGAAGTATATTGAATAGGAGGAGAATGATAAGATAATAATAAAAGTATAGTCAGAGGCTAAGGGAAAACACTAAATGGAGAAAAGCTGAGAAAAATCGAGGAAAGCCTAATGAAGGATTCTTGAATGAAACACACCTAAAAATTCCAGAGGTGGATCCGAGTCTAGCTGATAGAAGACTAGTTAGTTCACACATCGTAAGCTAAGTTAAATGTTCCTTATCATATTTATTACAGAACAGTAGGTTAAGAAAATTGTTTTGAAATTTATCTTCTTTTAATATTAAATATATTCAAAGTTTTAATAAAAATTATTTATTTTGTACACTGCTATTATTATTCCTAATTCTGATTACAAAACATCCAAAATACTTTAAATATTCTATGCCACTGCTTTTATCCTTTTCAATCAAGGTACCTTAATATATTTTAATTTTATAATATAAGATATAATGCAGTTTGTTTTCTCAAAAATTAAACTCATAAAATAAACATTTTAAATAGAATATTTAAATATTAAAAAAAAAATCCTTAATCAAAAATCAAGAATTATCGCAGAATTGACAAACATCAATGCGGCACAATACAAAATTCTGTAGATATACATCAAATAAACAATATTTTAATCTTCTTTTGAACATGGAAGGCTATCAAACATTTCCCAAGGCTTAGAAGATTCACAACTGATGCAACAAACTGTCACCGTCTAGTGTGTGTGTGTGTGTGTGTGTGTGTGTGTGTGTGTGTGTGTTTCTATTCATAAATTATACAGTTGTATATAAATATTATTAAGAAAAATGCTCTGGGAAAATTCTCAAAACAGCAAAAGTTTCTATACATCATTATTTAGCACTTAATAAAAATTGGGTATTTTCCTAAGAATTAAATGTCCTCCTATTTTTCATGCCAGTTTTAAATCCCAAAATATTAAAATCGGCAGTTAACTGCAAATCTTTAGAATATTTATGATCAGAATAAGCTGGAAAAACATCTAGAATGAAGAATAGCTTAGAAAATAATATTAAAATCAAAGGAAAAAGTTTCTGGAGAAGTTTTTGATATCGAAATTCTTCGTAATCCTATAGATAATAATTGATTTCTGAAAACGAGTGCGTATGTTGAATGTTCGAAAATAGAAGGGTGTAAAAAAATATGCATCAGAAATTGTGTTTCAAAATGTTTATCCATCAATATGTATACACAATGAAGTTAAAGAGGAAGGCTTAAGTGCTTTTGGATGTTTTCTTTACATAAGTGTCAAGTTAGTTGAAATAACCCTTTCTCCTTTTGGTTTCTTTTCTTAATAAAGAATTTTATAACAAGCTATGCCTTTCTCACAACTACTCAAAGCACTTTAAATATAATATCTCCAATGGAATCACATCCTTCCATGATATTCAAAAGTTTGTAAAGATGCATGGAGGCTTCATTCAGATTTTTAAGTTTCAAAGTCCTGACTTTTTTACTAGCTTTTTCTTCCTCACTTTCATTGTGTATTTCATTGTTACTTAGTTGTTCAAATAAATATTCATTTAAAAGTAGTGTTGGGGATATTCAATCAACTCATTAATACAGCGTTTCTCAAACTGTGGACGTGCTCCCCTAGGGGGCGTGATATCTCTACGAGGGAGACGCAAGCCTATTAAACAGTCGAAAAAAGGGGATGGGTTTAAAAAAACTATTTATTATTAAAAGTTAGCAAACAAAATTTATTCTGACATAAAAACAAAAAAAAAATACACATTTACACTGATTAATAATACTACATTTACACTGATATCAGTACTGCACAATGTATTTGATAATTAATTCAACATTACTCTATGTTAAGAACAAGTTTAATAATTACCAGTGACCCCATGAGCTTGCCGTATATAAAATTATATACAAAAACTATAACAATTATTATGACAATTTGTACAGTTTATAATTAATTCCTCAACTACCAATCAAAAATTACGGGATTCATTCCCCAATGCCACTGTTTTCCTCGTAGGTACGAATATGTGATGTATCGGGGGGAAGGGGGTGATGAAAAGGAATAAATAAGCATATACCTATGAAATACGTAAATCATTCGCAAATATTGTCAAGGCCTTTTTATTGCATTCTAAAGCCTTTGGAATAGTTTTATGAATAGCAGTGTACAGAAAAGGTCGTACTTCGGAACGACGTATATATACGTCCACAGCAATTAAGGCTTTGGCTGAGTGAGACGTTTATACACACCGGTGACATTAAAAAGATAGAAGTCTTATTGTAGCTTTAACGTCAAAGTATAGTACAGGAATGGTGAACCTTTATGGATTAACGTGCCATTTTTTCTTAAGAAAAGTTTAATGAGGTAGAGATGTGCAGTCATACATACACACACAAATAAACTTGACTCGTGATTATCGGGAAAATAATAAAACTAAATACTAACTCAAAACCCTTTATTTACTACGAAAAAACACTCTTTGTACTGTATAGTTGTAAATGTTTTAGTTATACGTGTAATTCAAATTATAAAGTAACATTAGTGTAACTTCTAATATTGCATATTGGATGACAAATTACTTATATTAGGTTTGTAAGATGTTACTTTTAGTAAAATGCGTACTGAATTAGTTATGTGCCAAACAGTTTCTAAGTAATTAGTTAGTTTTGCTGTAGTTCACTTTTTTGACCGATTTTTCACCGACGATGCTCTGTATACCACTGTTCCAGAACAAAAGCCACATCCCGCTTTGTCGCCTTTACCAAAGATGCCATATTTCTATTTTCACCAAGTTTGAAATTGTCTATTACACTTACTACATTGCATTTTTTGTTCTTTTGCTGAACTAGCTATGTTAAAAATCACAGTTAAAAATCGTAAATATAACACAAATATACTTTAGAATACAGCTGTGTCAACGGAATTGACTATGTTATGCCTACCAATACTACCTGCTTTCTTTCAGCCCATAGACCAAATAGTGATAGCTACGTATAAACGATATTATATGAGAACAATAATGACAAATAACATCAAGGAAATTAACAGGGAAGATGGCCCAAAATCAGAGGACTTTTGGAAGAATTATAATATATTAAATGCAATAAAAATGATGTGGAGACTCGTGGGCTGAAATGAATAATTCGACGATGAAAGGTTTCTAGATATAATTATGCCTACAAATGATGAGTGATTTTATAAGTTTTGAAGAAACTCCAGAATATTTTCATCACAAATGAAATAGTAAGCCTGATGAGTGAACTAAACTTGGACATCACCAATGAAGATATTAATACAGTGCTTCTCAAGCTTTCAATGCTTACGACCTAATATTCAATCATAATTTTCAATCCTCCATACAATAACAATGCACTGAATTCAAAAATACTATACCACGGATGGTGAACCAGTGGCACGCGACACGATATTTTGGGCACGTCAGTGATAAAATGGTTTGCATTTTTTTTTTAAAATAAGTATTACGAACAAACTCGAGTGATCGGTCGCGGAGTGGCTGGGAGCACACTCGTTTGTTATTGTCTTGCCTTAGTTACGTCGTAGACTACAATTGCTTATGATGTAAAGTCTTTCTAGGTATAAACATATAACTGATTTCAATGTTAAAGCTCTTTAGAGAGGGTTTGAGTGTCCTATATCATTTTCTAAGAATAAAAATACTTTAAATTGCAAACTATTCTTTTTTAATATTATTTAAGATCACATTGGAAAGTGATTTTTAAAAGGTTAAAATGGATATTTTTGATATTTAGTGTCACTTAGATTAGAATACATGTATACAATGGTTTTAAAGGGCCTTGACAAAAAAAATTATTTAAATACAATATTTGGGAAAAACTAAGAATAATATTTTTCAAAAATGTTTCCTTTTTTGAAAAATGCTTCTATTATAAAAAAAATTTTGCCTGGTATAGCGCAGACCTTTACAGAGGCTCAACCATGATTTTTGAAAAAAATTTACATTATTTTCAGAGTTACAACCAATTAAAATAGTTATTTGGGGTTTTTTCTTAAAATTACTCCCCTCTGTTGTCGTAAAATATGGATAAACCCACTTCTAAGTTATAAATTTTATAAATTCTAGTTGAGACTCTGTAGATAGGTATGAGCTATATACAGGCAAAATATTATTATAATAGAAGCATTTTTCACAAAAGGAGAACATTTTGAAAAAAAATTATTCTGCCAAAATATTGTATTTAAATACATTTTTTGTCAAAAGGTCCTTATAACAATTGTATACATATATTCTAATGTAAGTGACACTAAATGTCATGAAAATTATCCATTTATTCGCTTTTTCAAAATCACGATTCCGAACGTAGTCGGATACCTTAACTTTTGGTACGAAATGAAACATGAGTAATTTTTTCAAATGTTAACGCAGTAACGCATTTAATTTTATTTGAGTTCCCAATAATCAAAATAAATTCTTTAATATTTCCTTTTCAATGCTCTGTGATTTTCTAAGCAAACATAATGAAAAATACTGTATTTACTGGAATTTAAGCCACCATCGATTCTAAGCCGCACCCCATTCTCTGTACGTTTTTGAGAAAAAATAAAAACTTCTCTAAAAGGTTCATCGATATCCGATAATTAAGAAATTTTTAAAAAATTTAATGAGAAATAATAAGAAGTTAATAATTTATTTATTTTTCCAGTATTAAAAACTTTTAAATATATACATGAATCCATAATTACTCTAACAATCAGTATTACGTTTAGAAAGGAATCTAAACTCCCATCGTCACAGGCAACTTCGGAACTGGTGCCGGCATCGTCATTTTCCTTCCCAGTGCATTCTTCCGTGACATCTAATACATTTGTTATGCAACATTTTTTTAAAAGAACATATTATAGAATAGGGATAATGAACCAATGGTGCCATTGATGGCACGCGACACAATATTTTCCCCGATCAAAACGTGTTGCATTTTAGTTCAAAATAACTAAGTTTACTATGAAGTATTACCAATAAACGCGAGTGATCTGAGTCGCGTTTTTACAGACATATACCAACATTTCAAAGAATTGACCGTAAAGACTCAAGACAAAAATTTTTAAAAAAAAATATCTTCAAGGGGGATCTCAACGTTTTTGACGTAAATTGCATGTTTTCGAACGAATATTAAACAAACGCAAATACTTCCCAAACTTAAAAAAAAGACGAAGAAGAAGTTATTGAAGAGTTTTTTCCCAAATTATTTTTACCCTGATGACTTCATTTGATCAACTGAACTTGTCCCAATTCGTTTGGGTTTGGGAGATTGAAGAATTTAAAAAGGGAAGATTGATTTCCAGTCTAGTTCAATAGGGATTAAAAAATTTATTTAAACAAGCAAAAGTTGGAATTGATTGAAATAAAAAAAATTAACAGCAATATAAGTACAGAAAGCCAATAACAAATTTCGAAACGTAAACGACCGATACATTTAACTGTTTTAAGAAACTCCCCCACTATTTTAACTATTTTTTCCCCCTTACCTATGCCCGAGAGAATCATTATTTTTTCAGAGATAAATTTACATTTAAGACTCACTTTAGAAACCATTTGAAGATGACTCTAATTGCATGCGCTCTGTAAAGGTAAATCTTACAATCCAATGCAAGTTAAAGTCATTTTAATCGAAACCCCAATAAAGTTATTTAAACCCCGGATCACTGCGCGGGGGTTCTGTACACCCCAGCAACAAGAAAACCCCCCAGGATTTTTAAAAGAAGGGCAAAACCCAGATTTTTTTTTTTAGCTGCCCATTTTAGGTCATTGAACCTTCGGTTTAAATGCATTTTTTTTCTTGAACGATTGAATGAAATGACCTTAAAAAAGTTTATCGGGAGGGCTGGGGAACCCGGAAAATTTTGGGATGTTCAGTCTGTTCTGAATGCTTAAAAAATGATTAAAATATTATTTTTCTATCCCTTCTAATCATTATTAAATTATTTATAAAATTTTTTTAACTGGTATAGACATTTTATACTGGTTTTATAAAAAAATAAAAATTTGCTTTAAAATGAAAATTTGTATGTTTTTTTTTAAAAATGTTAGTCTCATTTGTATGCAAAAAATTTAAAATTTTTATTTGTGCAAAAAAAACATCTTGTATTTTTATAAATATGTATCATAATGATTTAATTTTATTTTCATAATTAAATACAGTTTAAATTTTGGGTTTTCACCCCCGCGAGTAACGACGGTAGAAAAACAAGCGCGAGTGACCGCGGGTTAATATGACTTACACGTTTATCTAAAACATTTGTTACTATACAGTGCAAAATGTATTTTTTAATAGTAAATAAAGAGTTTTAAGTTGTTAGTAATTTGTTTTAATATTTTCCCAAAAATTCCAAGTCAAAATTATTTGAGGGCACGTCTATACTCCATTAAACACTTTTTCACAAAAAATGGCACGTTGGACCAAAACGGTTCGCCATCCCTGTTATAGAAGAATGTAAAAGAATTACTAAAGACTGTTGAACATTTAGAAGCAAAAATTATGTCATTTTGTTGACGCCATCGAAGGTTTCTCCTGTAAATTTTTTGCCTTTTTTTCCGCCTTTTTTGCCCCCCCCTTTCTATTACTTAAGTAACTGTCTTGATGTTATTGCTGATATTTTTTATGTTTAGGTCATTAAAAAAAAGTGTATACAAAAAAATTTCCCAAATACGAGCAGATAACGTCGTTTAGAATAGATCAACACTAGAGAAAACTGCTGAAAGGGATAAGTCATCAATGGAAATGTTCAAAATTAACGATTTAATTTTTTTTTCTTTTAAAAGGGTAGGAACGTCAATTTTCTCCATGCAGCATGTTTTGCCTTTGATTCTAAGTCCCACTCGATTTTCAGTAGCATAATCTCTAGAAAAATAGTGTGGCATAGATTCGAGTGAATTCGGTACTTAAGGTATCCGACTACTTGCGAAAACTTTTTTTTTTTTGAAAAAAATGGACATATGGAGATTTTTTTGTAATTTTTAGATTTATTTAGTATATTTTAAGGAAAAAATCGTAATTTTGAAAACAGGAAAAAAAATTATTATTATTAAAATGGGAAAAAACTGGAGAAAATGTACAAGAAATTACATAAACGGGATAAAAATGTACTCTGTACAAAAATGTTTTGAACAAATTTTCAATTTTTCTATTTTAATATGTTACTTTGTTATTCATGTTTGAAATGACCTTCAGGATAATAGATATTTTAATTTTTACAAAAACTAGAGACCTCTATCTTAGTCACTATATGAAATTGCTTTAAAAAACAGTGTTTATTCACATAAGGGACTGTAAATTTTGAAATAAAACGGTTATTGATAAATCTGAAGGTCAAAACAATTCTACCGTTATACGAAACATTCACAAAACACTTCAGCAAATTATTTTCAAAATTCTTTGAACAATCGCTGTCCCCGTTTGAGTTCTTCGAAAAAACCATTTCGAGTAAAACGCATCTTAAAGTTTGAGATCTTGTGTAAAGTTATGGCATCTTCTTTTAGTAAAACACTTGTAGTTTTTGTTCTAGTGAATGGAAAATAAAAATCTTGGTATTTTTATTAAGCTAATAAGATGGTCTATAAAATAAAATCATTAAAAAAAATGTCAATTTTTGAAAAAAATCATAACTTTATGGTAGTTGGATACCTTAAGGTATCCGAACCTCTCTGAGCTATATACAGGCAAAATATTATTATAATTCAGCGTTTCTCAAACTGTGGGGCGCTCCCCCCTTGGGGGCCGTGACAAATCTACGAGAGGGGCGCGAGCATATTGAAAAGACGAAAACAAAATTTTATTTAATCAAATTTGTTTGTTAACTTTCAGTAAATTAATAAATACATTCTGACACACATAATGTGAAAAATAAAATACACATTTACACTGATTTATTACACTTATAAATGTATCAGTGCTACACAATGTATTTTATAATTAATTCAAAGTTAAGAACAAGTTTAATAATTACCAGTAACCCCATGGGCTTGTCATATATAAAATTATATGCAAAGATTAACACTTATCTTGACAACTTATCTGTCGATTAAAAGTTACGCTATTCGCTTCCCAATGCCAACCGTTTTCCACGTAAGCACGCGTATGCGTGTATTGGGTAAGGAATAAAAGCAAATAATCTAAATAAGTAAATGTTTCACAAACACTGTCAAGGTCCTTTTTGCATTCTAAGGCCTTTGGAATAATTTTGGGTAGCAGCGCACAGAAAAGATCGTACTTTGGAAAGACGTATATATACGTCCGGGAATTAATGCTTTCACTGAGCGTGTAGTTGCTATACGCCAGTAGTACTTAAGAGGTTAAAGTCGAATTGGAGCTTTATCGTCAAAGTATAGTATTATTGAATTCAATACATTGTTCTTGTATAAGGGGGGCGCGATGAAAATGATGATTGAATTTTAGGTCACGAATATTGAAACTTTGAGAAGCACTGTTATAATAAAAGCATTTTTTACAAAAGGAGAACATTTTGAAAAAAAATTATTCTAAGTTAATTTTTTGCCAAAATATTGTATTTAAATAATTGTTTTTGTCAAAATACCTTTAAAACAATTGTATACATGTATTCTAATCAAAGTGACACTAAATATCATGAAAATTATCCATTTATGCGCTTTTGTAAAATCACGGTTCCGAACGTAGTCGGATACCTTAAGAAGTTGAGTTTTTAAACATGCTCCAAATAGCGAATTCTATGAAAGTCGAGAGCGTTGAAGGTGTGTTGTGGGTTGACTTACTCAAACGCCACATTTGATTCACATCTATGAATTTGATGATTATGGATGAATGGACAGGTTCGATATATAAACATAAGAATACATTGTTTTCATGAAGAGTCTTCTGGTGTGAGTTCTCACTTGTGCGTTTCAGAGATGTCTGGTTACCTACTCAAGATCAATATGAATCTATTCCAAGTCGAATTGTTCCTGTCCATAAAGTCCATGGTTGACCAATACACCATATCAATAAAATTGCTATTCATATTCCAAATTTCTCAATTACTTTATCTACCACTTGTACACGTTACCATCAGAATTTCACAGAGTTTAAAAATTATAATTCTAACCCTAGCAGCGACTTTTTTTCCTATTCGAATTTAACGCATTTACTTTTAGTATCACATATATAAGGATCCTTAAATTACAATATTTAAAATTTTATGGCATTTAAACACTATAAAATAAGATTATTAAAATATATGTCAGGTTATTTAATTATTTTTCATTACTGGCTATTTTTATTAATTCAAATTTACGAGTATATAATATAGGATTAATTTTTGATAAAAAAAATCATTCTGATACTTTTACCCATTTTTTATGAAAAAAGTATTGATTATTTATTATAGTAGAAAGATGAGTAAGTTTGATTGGACGATAAATGAAATAATTATTGAAAAACAGTTAAGGATTATACATCATTTTCTTTCTCTTTTACCCTTCAAATCTAAAATTTGTTAAATTTTATTAATCATTTTTCTAAATTATATTTGGCATATTATTCCTTAAGTAAATTAACATTCTGAAGAAAACAGAACCCAATGAGCTTTGAACTCTATTATCGTATTTATTTTTATGAATGAAATATTTTACAATTTAAACAAATTTTCAATTATACATTTTAAAAAAAGTTCGGATACTTTATTTTTTGGACAAATCGATAGTTACGATACACATCATATTCACTGCGATTTTCACTATTATTTTATTTATTTCCCTGATTTGCAATAATTCATATTAATTTCATTTTTTTTTTCAATTTATCCTTTTAATCTTTTTGAAGTCATCATGGTACATTTTCTTCCTTTAAATAAACATATATTAATCCTAAGCTTGAATTTTCTTCGAAATAAT
Organism: Trichonephila inaurata madagascariensis; assembly: GCA_019973955.1. Classification (NCBI taxonomy): domain Eukaryota; kingdom Metazoa; phylum Arthropoda; class Arachnida; order Araneae; family Nephilidae; genus Trichonephila; species Trichonephila inaurata. The sequence continues at coordinate 184,619 of BMAV01010565.1, read as the reverse complement.
TTATCAGACCTGCTGGAAGATAAGCCACTCAACATCTAAAGGAACGTGGTTTAAAAAAGATAGATTCCCAGCGCATTATGCGATTTCTGTACAAGTGTATCTGGACTTGGAGTATACCGGAAGGTGGATTAGATATATTCGTTCAATTTTATGGCCAACTCGTTCACCGGAAGTTTTAATCTTTTACTGAGGCTGCATGAAAGAAAACATTTATTTTAAAACAATCGAAAATGTGGCCGAATTACTGCAAAGAATTGTTTAAGCATTGGAGGAAATAATTAATCACTCCCGACTCTTCAAGTGGTCACATTTAAAAAAGTGAAAAAGTGGAAAACTGCATTCGTGTAGAAGATACATTTACTTCATTAAAGTACTACAAAAATATTTTATTTTAAATTTTATTACATAATTTGTGTTACACTCTGAGTCCAATGAATTGCAGTCATTTAAAATGAAGTCATCGTGAAAAATAATGCAAAATCTTTTGAAATGACTTGCTTAGAGTCTTATGTAATATTTTTCTTTTAAAGAAGTGTCAAACTTATGGGACATCATTTGCTCTAACCTGGTTCAAATTACATTAATTTTAACTAAATTAGCAAAGGTCTTTGTTCAATTTGTGACTGTTATTAATAATACAGTTATAAAAGATCACATTAGGAAAAATTCACTGAGAAATAATGAAATTTGTAGTCACAATACCTAATGGTGGGATGGAGGGTATCAAAAAAGGTGTTTTTAAATTAAAGATATTCTGCAAATAAAAAAGGTTCTCTATGATTGTTATGCATAGAAAAGAACAAGTGTTATACCTTTGTGGAATTTTAACAAAATGCACCAACTTTTGAGAAACTTACCTGGGGTTGTGTCTAATAGTTTTCTTTTTGTTGACAGTTAAAATTTTCTCAAACCCCGACCCACACAATTATGTTAATTTTAGCTAAACTAGCAAATGTCTTAGTACAACTTGTGACAGGGATTAACAATATATTTGTAAATTAGCAATACGTTGTGTAAAATAACGTTAGTCAAAAAATAATCGTAAAATTGGGAAATTTGTGGTCACAGAATACTAAGGATGTGATGGAGAATGGTAATTTTACATGTTTTCAAAAATGTGCTCGGCTTTACTTAATTAAGTGGTAAGAAATTTTTTTATATTTTTCCCAGATAGATATGTCCCACCTTTTTACCTTGTGCTAGCTTTTCTTTAAGTTTCGAGACTTTATTGAATCCAGAAGAAGATAGTAAGAAAAAAAAATTCAAGCAATCACTGTCATTTTTTTTTCTTTTTGGTAGAAGAAAGTTTTTTAGAGTCATGATTTCTTCTCCATTGACAATAAAATTACCATAAAAATTATATGACATCAACTAACAGAAACATTTGCTAAGAACAAAACGTATAAACATTATATGACATCAACAAACGCAAGCATTTCGGGGTTTTTTTCATAACCCTGTATTGTATTAAATAAAGCCTTTGTTAAAAAAAATCAGTAACTGAAATTTAATCCGATCCATAATCCTATACATTAATTGTAATTGTTATATTATTATTTTCACATTTTTATTCTTGTTAATAATTAATTTAACATAATATTACCAACTGTTATCGCATTAGAGAGCATCTCAATGTTTATACATTTTGTAATTTGAAATAACTTTCATTTCTCTTTAAAAATAAAACTTTATGTGACAATACTTAAAACCGTTCTTAGGTGTCACTATTTTGCAGTACTTTAAAAAAATTGAGAAAAAATGTAATTAATTTCTAAAATATTATAAACTGTCAACTATCTTCAGCTAATTAATTTGACTTATTGATCAAAGAATATTCGAGCATTCCTAAAGTATTGGTTTTAGTTATTTGAGTGGTAACAGAAAAAGTCATTACGTACTAAAATGGTAAAATGACAAAAAGCAGTGTTTTGGAAGACAAAATGGGAAATATAATTTTAAATCGATTGTAGATTAAAACGGTTTTCAAATGTTTTCCAATATCTTTTAGTGTTGGTTTTCTATTAGTTTTAAATTAAGTTAGCGAGATTAATTGATTTTGCATGAAAGTAATGTATATTATTGGTAGGGTTGGGCAATGTGTTCAAATATAGTTGGACTGCAATACTGTATTGTAAAATAATAAAATTCTATTACTTTGAAGTTAATATCTAAAAAATATTTATAATACTCTCTCAAAAAATCAATAATTTATATTTATCAAGCCTGTAATTGCAATTCTTTGAATCAGTCCTATCAAATAATAATCTTAATAAAAATTAAATATTGAATGGCTTGTGTGCGTACAGTAAGAATTGAAGCGGCTGTAAAATGTAATGCATACTTTGATTAAATAAAGAATTTTTTTAGAAATTCGTCTCAGTGCACTAATGATGTCTTACGGAATCACACTAATTTAATTTCAATTTTAATTTCTTGTCTTTTGTTCTCCCCACCATCCCTTTCCACCCCCAACCATATCATTTATTTCAGCTACTTTGATGTGTACTTTATATAGAAATTTTCCTTTTTTCTAATCCGTATATTATTTTACTTATATTATTTAATATATTATTTTATTATTTGTTGAAGTATTCAAAATTTTCAATCAATTTTTAAGCAATGTTATTTGTTTAGTTGCAAAATGTTTGATCTTTTAAAAATATTATATTGTTCAATGTTTTGAAAATTTGAATGATATTTCATGAAAAATAAAAACAATTGTAACTACACAGCAAACAATTATAAATAATTATGCAATATTTATATTTTTAGCATCAAATTATTTATCATTCGTTACCAAAATATGAGTCTTTTCAAGCTTGAATTTTGTTCAATTTAAAAATTTCTTAGTCAATCTATTTTATTTTTGATTTCCATCATCAGATATCTTCATTCTGAAATGCTGAAACAGAATACTGAAAACTTTTCAAACCTCTCTATGTAATATATTGAATTATATAATTCCTTCTTCTTGCAACTAATACAACCCACGTTAACTAGAACGTGTTAAATAATTCTTTTAGATAGAATTCTTTTTTCTTGTATATGTATGGTTTAATAATTCTTAAAAATCAAATCAAACTTTAATATTCTTTAATCTATCCTTCAATTTTATAATTTCCTTAAATTTGTTAAATTTTTATTTCAAAGAGTTTTATATTTTTCATTTTACTTATCTCCCTCCACTTTTTAAAAAACATTACAGGCGGCAGATTCTGAATCTTGTTCTCACTGAAGTTCAACATATAAGTGTGAGGCCCCCATGGGAGGGCAGCATCCACCAGTGCCAAGACACGTGATTGGGATGCTAGCTGAAATACCTAGAGAGAGAGAGAGAGAGAGAGACGGCAAAAGACAAAGGGAACAACGAGAGCGAATCCCTAGAAAGACTAACTATAGTCAAATGACAACGACGCACATTTAATTGTTTAATTGATTAACTTTATTTTGTATTTGTGTAATTGTGAAGTCCCTTTTTCTTTGTTATTGTTAAAATAAATAGTTTTGTTGTTAGCTCTTAGTCTTTACTAGCTAACGAACAACACCACAAATATCATGTAAATTAATAACGGCTAAAGAAAGACTTAATTCAGTTTTCTCTTTTTATATATATTTTCCTAAATTCATTTTAACATTAAGGTAGTTTTTAATGAAAATTAGAAGTGATGCAGCAACGTATTAATGTTGTTGTTGTCTTGTCCATGAAGTGCTGAGAAATCAAATGGCGCCGAATGCGTCCTAAGAGGCTTTTTCTGTGTCAACGACTTTTGACGAATAAAGGAGTTAATGGTCCGAGGGTTAGGTCTATATTGTAGCACTTAGCCAATATTGAAGGACAATTTAAAATAAGATTAGGAGAAAGTTGAAGGTCAGGACAGTGAGGATAAATATTGTATTTTCTTTGGCCCCATCAGGGGATATTTTCATCCCTTTAAAGTGTCTTGTAAAGTGAAATTACGCGGTTTCATTAAGAGCAGAAATGAAGTGCTTCTTAACTAGAATGGAGGTGAGTTACATTAGGTTATTGCATGACGCTCGGGGAACCTGCAACCTTTAGTGGGCGCGTCCCAGGTGGTGGACAAGAGAACGCCTGCATAAGATCTTCATTTGGGTGGTAGAAAAAAATAAAATACTTTAAATGCGGACCAACAAACAGAAGTCCAACCTATACGGCTTTGATAAATTTAATTAAAATTAATCAGTGCAAGTTTGAAAATTTGTTATGCTACCGCGTCCGGGGCAGCTGACGCCCCGTGTTCTGCAGTCCGGAATCACGTCGACAAATTTGTTACTAGAACAATCCTTTACGTGGAATATTATCCTTTATTCTAGTTACGTGTAATTTCCTTCAACTTAATATAATTGCTACTCAGAGAAAAAATGATGGACGTACTGATAACAATTATTATAATTTATTATGTTTAAATTAAGTTTGGAAAAAATATTTTTTTAAAAAGCGTAAAACTGATTGTTTTAGTTTAGTTTAATGGATCTAAAAGGAATGCAAGGTGTTTGCTGAATTGTTTCCAGACAGTTTTACTGTGTATTAAGATAAGTAAAATATTATAAAAACAAAACACAATTTTCCCATTAAAGAATTGTGTAGATTAAAATTTTATCGCAGATTAATTGCTTCAGATGTCTCATCTTGAAATACAGCAAATACGCTAAAAATAATGTAAATCCATAAAAAAAAGTCAAGTATTTAAAAGTCACCAAACTACTTATAAACAGTAAATGAAATAACAGGTTCAAAAGTTTAAAAAAATCCTCTTATTTTTAACACGTTTTTATAAGTTTCACTTGTATGTAATGGAATCTTTGAACTCGATTTTTACCCACTTTAAAAGGTCAGATTAATTCGAAATTTCGCACACTTCTCAAAGACCGATGACAATACAATAATTTCATAATTATGTTTCATTGTCCTGATTAGGATTTTAATAATTAAGGAATATAAGGATTTCTAGATTTGGCGACTAATTCATTAAATCGTTTCCAGATTTCAGGGTAATTGCATAAACCATTTTCAGATTTGGTGACTAATTCCATATGCCATTTCTAGATTTGGCGACTAATTCCAGATTTAGCACCTAAAAGATTAAGGTGCAACCCAAAAGCCGCAAACGGGAATAAAAATAATTTATGTTCTAATTGCTAAATATTTTTTTTTTATTTTGATAAAGCAATATGTTTAGAAGTGATGATATGAATTAACATTTCACAATACGTTTAAAAGGTGATAATACGCTTGATATTTAATATTTTTTCTTATCACACTTTTATTAGTTAAGACCTGTATTTATAGAGACGGAATCTTTGAAATACAACGATAGGGCGCTCATCCGAGGCCCCGTAAGTGGAGGGAATAAATACCCTTCTGACCCATTAATTAATATCCATTGAAGAGCAAGACAATTCCAGGAGAGCTACATAGTTCCGGTTCCAAATATCAAACTCAAGGATAAATTCAACAAAGAATGAATGATAGTTTTAAAAACTAAAAAAACGGTCTTTAATTCTAGGTCGAACTAAAAAATAGTTTAAAAAACTAAAAAACACGCTTTTATGGTTAGTCGAACCAAAATGTAAAAAATAATTCTTAATATAAGAATAAAATGGTTAACGAGAAAATTAATATCATTGTGGTAAGAGCTTGGAGGGCTCTGTACTTCATTTTTACACTAACTCAGCATTTCAGAATAAATAACTAGTATGAAATTGTAACAATTAATATAAAGCACACCACGATTTTATCCCAATGACACTAATTTTCTCATTAATCATTTTATTCTTATTTTAAGAATTATTCTTTTACTTTTTAGTTCGATTCACTATAAACGCGTGTTTTTTAGTTTGTTTTTTTAACTATAATTTATTTAGTTTGATATTTATTCAAATCGGGTGTAAGTTTTAAAACAATAAAAAATATCTAATAAGAGTTTTCTATACCTTCATTAAAATTTCCGAGAACTTAAATTTACTTTTCATTGACTATGTATAGGTATTTTTAACAGGTGTTCACAAAACTAATTTGATCGATAGATTGTGATCTTTTTGATATTTATAGAAAATAAATATTTTTAACTGTAATTCTTTGCAGCTAATAACAGCTATAACAATAAAATGATGCATCATAATTTTTAAATGTTTTAGATGTCAACAAAGATTATAAATGGTTTCGGTTTTCAGAACAAAATGAATCTGAACCAGAAATTTCATTCAGAAAGATAAGTACTTAGATGTCAAGTATTGTTAATGTTGTTCCGTGATAGAAATGCGCGTGCTGGGTATTCATTTATAACTGAATAGAAACAAAACGAGTAATAAGACTTAACAAGTATACTCAAAGGAAAAAGAAAATAGTGTACAGACGTAATAAAAATGGCAAAATAAATAAATATATATATTGAAGAAGGCAATAAGATAAATAAAAGACTTAAACAAATATATAATATATAAAAAAAATTATGAAATGAAAACGAAGTATTACAGTGAAGTATTCTGTTTACTCCAGGATACTAAGGCATTCAAAATTATTAAAGCTGAAGAATTCGAAATAAATTATAATGGTATAAATTAAACTAATTTATCATTTGAAAAAAATATTTATTTTTTAAAAAAGAAACACGCTCTGTGTACATATAATAATTCTTATATATATATATATATATATATATATATATATATATATATATATATATATATATATATATATATATATATATATATATATATATATATATATATATATATATATATATATATGTATGTAAGGATAATTAAATTAGATTTAAAATTAAATTCCCAAAATAACACTTACCTTTTATTTTTCATTACATCTTCAAGTATTAAATTAATCACCCAATTATTTCTCCGAAACATATGGCTTAACCACTAAGCATTTCTGATCCCAGATCATTATATTTAATAGCCCTATATGTCAGCATTACTTTCAAGTACACTCATAAAATCAGAGGTACTTCTCACATCTAGCTTAAGTGGTAAAACACTTAGATTTCTCTTTAGCGTTCTTTTTCTCTCTGCCTCTCAGGGTCAGAACTTGTACAGATTTCAACGAATAAAGATCCTTTTTAAAAATTAAGACTGATTCTGACTCGAAACATGTCATATATGTTTATAATACTGTAGCATCCATTTTTTAAATTTCGATTGCTCATGTGTCCGTCATTGTGTGGTTTGTTTGTCTGTGTGTTTTTCGATTTTGATATATTGCTAAGTGTTCCTCTCTCGTTTGTAGAGAATTAGACTATATATATATATATATATATATGACATGATTTGTGAGTCAGAAACAGACTTAGTTTTTAAAAAGGAGCTTTATTTAATCAAAGTTAGACATCATCTGACGCAAAAATGTAGAGAGAAAAAGAACGCCACCGAAAACTCTTAAGTGGGTTAAGCACTTAAAACACCGATCGCGGCGTTCATGAGTGCTCTTGAAAGTTAATGCTGACATATAGGGCTATTAAATGTAACGATCTGGATTTAGACATGTTTATTGGCTAGGCCATATGTTTGGAAGAAATAAATGGGTGATTAGTTTGATGCTTCAAGAGGTGACTTTACTTTTGTTTCTTATAAAAATCAATATCACTAGTATTAGTACATTAGTAAATTTTCTGAAAACTTAATTTATATCTTTCAACTTTAAAACACCAATTTCTATCATAAATGTTAACTCATTCGACATCTTAATATAAAATTATGAGAAGTATATTAAAATTTCTCTAAATTTTGTATGACGAAACCTATACACTTTGTTTTCTCAGTTAAAATATAAAGAATATCTGACTTAACACAACTATATTATATAAATTAAATATCATATCTTATCTTATATTCTTCTTAAAGTTCTGTTCAGCAAAACAGTCATTTTTCAATGTTAGAATAGGAAATATATAATTTAACTGACCTCCGCTTCATGGCGGCAGAAGCCCTTGGTGAACGGTAATCCACAGATGCTGTTGTCAGTTGTGATTTGCACTAGTAAAATTTTATTTATTTATTTTTCTTTCGATGTTGGTACTTCACTATTATTCCGTATTACCATGCAGAGACTTCCCGGCGAAGAAGATTTTTTTTTTCCTCTGGCAGAAGGAATTATGTCTTTCTTCACGGGGATAGGGGATTCACGCTTCTCTTCTTTTTTTTCTCTCTTTTTTTTCTTTTTCTTCGCCATTAGAACGTTGTTTCTTTCATTCGCGATAATCTAGCCTCTAAAGTAAAAACAGAAATATCTTTCGGCTGTAGAAACGGTTTCTACTCGGGGTTAACATCGCGTTTCTTCTTTTTTCGTACCATAGAGCATTCCTTTTCAGTTTCGGCAACCTGATGTCTTCAACAAAATGGTATGTCGAGCGCCGTCGGTGTTCCATCAAATTCTTAATGGCATTTATTAAAGTAGTTGGCGTTCGTTTTTAATTTAAAATTATTTTACACTTGAGAAAAGTTTTAATTTAAGATTCGAAATTTATTCGCACATAGAATATCCTGCCGGCTTTATTTCTGACATGATTTGTGAGTCAGAAACAGACTTAGTTTTTAAAAAGGAGCTTTATTTGATCAAAATTAGACATCATCTGACGCAAATGTAGAGAGAAAAAGAACGCCACCGAAAAATCTTAAGTGGGTTAAACACTTAAATCACCGATCGCGGCGTTCATGAGTGCTCTTGAAAGTTAATGCTGACATATAGGGCTATTAAATGTAACGATCTGGAATTAGACATGTTTATTGGCTAGGCCATATGTTCGGAAGAAATAAATGGGTGAATAGTTTGATACTTCAAGAGGTGAGGAAAAAGATGAGAGAATTTAATTTTTAATCTAATTTAATTATTCTTATATATATATATATATATATATTTAAATATATATAAATCAATTAAAAAATTGAAATTATATGAATTTTGTAATACCAAATCTCATTTCAAAATATCAATGGCGAATATAGAAAGTAAAATACCAACGTTTTCAAACAAAATTAAAAATTTTATAAAATAAAAATTTATAAAATATCCAAGTGTAACCTCGGACTTAGGACCGATAAGTGGGGTTAAACTAGTTTGACAGCGCCAATATTCCCCCTGTTGCAACTTGGTAAGTTAATCGGAAAATATCCAATTCTCAAAAATTTAAAATTAAAAATTTAAAAAGTTAATACTTAACAAATTAAACTATTCACCATCGCATTCCGAAAGATATTATAACATTAAAATGTTAAAACTCTAAAATAATTAAGTGCACAATATAATTGAACCATCGAACACCAAAGATGATGCACCCATCTTTAAAATAAACGTATAGGAAGAAAAAGTATTTAAAATCTAAAAGTTCAAATTAAAAAAACCCAGCATATTCAATAATGAATAGCGTAAATCATCAAAAACTCACCCAAGAGCATCCTATCAATACTTCAATTCTCAATTTCTGAACGATTTCTTATATTTCCTACAACAGTAACCATTCCTATATTGAGTTGATTCACCACTCCTAAGTTTGATTAGTCATAAATAATTTTAAATTGTAGTCACGTAAATATTGGTCTATGTGTGTATTAAAATGTATCCTGTGTGTGGAATGCACATATTCTTCACAGCTGGACCACTAACAAGCTGACTTTGTGGACCTAATGTTGTGTGGGGTGGATTTGTGAATTTCCTAAAATCCATCGTAATCCTTCACAAATTTTGTATATATATATATATATGTCATGTTTCAAGTCCCGACCAAACTTAATTTTAAAAACGGTCTTTATTCTTCGGACCATCTGCATGTTCTGACGCTGAGAGAAAAACGATGCTAATGTGAAATCTAAGTGTTCTTACCCCTTAAGCCCAGATGTGTAGCATCTCTCATTTTATGAGATGTACTTGAAAGTTAATCCTGACATCTAGACTATAAAAAATAATGATCTGGGATTAGAAGTGTTTTGAGTTTGGCCCATCTCTTTCGGAGAAATAATTGGGAAATTAATTAAATACTTGAAGATGTATTGGAAAATAAAAGTTAAATGTTATATAGGGAATTTAATTTAAATCTAATTTAACTATATATATATCCTTACTTTTATATATATGCATATGTTATCGTTAAAGTGTGAAATCCGTTATTTTATAGAATTACTAGGTATTTCGTGAAATAATTAGAAAAGTCAGTTAAAATCCTTAAATTCTGCGATTTAACTATGTATTTTATAGAATAACGATTACTTGATCATTTAAGTACGGATTACGGCAATCGAAAGTTCCTAGAACTAGTTTTAGCTGCTTTTAGTAAATTTTGAGCCCCAATTTAAAGTGTCATCACAGCAATCTTTACTGTGATAAATAAAGAAAAGTAAAATAAAGGCATTTCTTAAGAAGTTTAATTTAATATTCTCTTACATTTTTGTTTGAAAAAGTTTACACACAATGTTTTTATGTGACAACAGTTTTTCTTCCCAGCATCTATTTTTTATACTAATTAAATATAATTACTTCTGCAACATATTCCTATTTTTTTTTCTGTTTAGCTAATGTTAGCAATATAAGCAATAATAAATTATATAATCAGCTTTTCCTTATTATTTAATTCAAATTAATCATTCGCAATAGGAATTAAATGTATTTTTCGAGAGAATTTAGCTATTTATGATAAATTATGTTATAAAATAACTTTAAAATTGTTTTTTTTTTCTCTTTAACGGTCTATAATTAGTGATTTCTTTGATTAACTAGTTATTTCATAGAATAACTAGGTTTAAGTATGAAACTGTTCACCTATTATATACTTTAACTGACGTCTAGTTATTTCATGAAATACCTAGTTATTCTATAAAATAACTGAATTATGCGCTTGAACGGTAACACATACACTATTTTAAGAATCTTAATACTTTACTATATTATACTGCGAGACAGAACTAGAGTTGAAATCTCGTGATTGCAATTTTAATAACTGAATTATATGAATATAAATTAGTTACGTTTCATGTAGCTGTTTATCTTATTAACAGACAAATTTCCAAACTTAGACATCTTGTTTTGCCCTAAGTATTCAGAAAACAATTCATTCTGTAAGGTATCATATGTTTCGCAAGTTCTGAAACACGATATGACAGAAATTCTTCTTTGGACGCAGAGCAGACGGAGTCAACTACCATTAGTTCTAAGTGCTTTGATAGAAGTTGGAAGGGTATGGATACTACCCCGGTGATAGATATGTATACGACTGAATTGTTGTACTCTATTTTAGTAATCACATTCTCGAAAGTTATTGAATAAAACGCGATATGTGTATTTGAAAGAATATTATTATTAAGCCTTTTAAACATCTTTCTTATCTAAAATAAATATAGAAATAAAAAAAGTAGAACAGTTAAATGGAATGAATTCTAAAGTAAGAAAAAAGTCTAAATGAACTTTTACAAATTTGTGATTAGAAGCGGGAAATGTATGTGTGAATGGTAAAATAATTTATTTTTGAATAATTAAGTATTTAGCTTTGATACTACATTTTAGAATGCTATTAAAAAATTGACTATTTGTGAAATCTTTAAATCTAATTCCTCAAACCTGTATTGTATTATAGTCAATGTTTCTCAATACATCTGATGTTAAACCTTAAAAAAATATAAAAATCATAAATTTTATGATAAATTTTATCTATATAATTTTGTAATAAATGATAAAATCTAGAAACTAACTTGGATGACGTATCATTTGTTATACTTGTGTTTGTAACAAATGATGTGTCACCAAAGTTAGTTTCCAGTTGTTATCATCTATTGTACTTCTCGAACTTATTTTCTGCTGAAAAGAAAACCATGTGTTATTTTAATTACGGCTTAGTAAAAGAGAAAATTTTAAAATATCTCAAAGGAAAACAATTGAATGAATTCATAAGAAATTTCAAACTAATGACAGTTGTAAATTTGAAACTTTTTAACGAGCCTCGAGATCATGAATTGGGAAAAATAATGGTGAGAAAGAGAGAGGCTCCACAATTTTTAGTTTGAAATTTTCAATACTATTCATAACTAGTAAAGCATCTAAAAATACTTTTATTAGCAAAAATTTTTAAGATTTAAAAATAATAATTACTGACTGAGTTTTTCAGGAACATAATTCAACACATAATATTTTTAAGAAGTAGTTAATTATTTTTTTAATTTTATTTTCATTGTAATTAACACAAAAAGTTTAAAATTCAATATAGTTAGTATACGTAATTCTATGTAAAAAGGAAATTAAGCAAATTATTCGATTAAGGAAAACTTTCGAGAAAATTTTTTAGATATTCTAAAGTTTATAAAATATTTAGAAATAATTATTAACTTTTTTATTGACTGGTTAATATAAAATAATATAACTCTTCTAAAATATATACTCTTAACAAGAATTAAAATAATATAATTTAATAAACGTGGAAATTTTTAAAAAATCGCAGGGTACTTAGTCCCTTTAAACGCCCTTTGTATAACTAAAAGGAAAGATACTTAAAATTATTTATACGTAAAAGACAGAAGATTATTCTTATCTCAGTTATTATGAATAATTACATAATGTTAAAAAAGATAGGAACACACTTAAGCCGTTTAACACAGTTCTTAAGTTCGAAAATGTAAGACATAAAGGAAAATTTAACAAAAAAAAACTATTACATCATGAAAACGTTCCAGAATTTCAAGCATTTCTATGAAACTTAGAAGCATTTTTTATTTAAAAAAATTACTAACCACTCATATTTCTGTGAAAATTTAACATCCCAATAACAATTTTCATTAAATTTATTCACTTTTAGAAATACATTACATATGCATAAACTGTAATTTTCGATGATTGACAATTTATGATGTAATTATTTTAACCAAACACACACTATGCGTTAGTTTCCCCAAAGGGTTTTGATGTTTATCAGTACCATATTATAGGGGGTTTCTCTTGATTATTCTTCTCAAGATGTTACCATAAAACGCCTGTTTTTATAAGAATTAAACATTTTGAATAGTATTTCTTATCTGCATACTTGAGTATCTCAAAATAAATATTGAATACTTTAATAATAAAGACAGGAATTTTTTTAAAAAGAATAGAGAGATCATACATTTTATCTTTTAGTTGAAGTTTGTTATTTTTTTTTCTCTCTAACATTCTTATTAATAGACAAAAGCCTGAGTCCCCTAGAGGATTCCTGAAACTATCAATACTGGAAAGCTATGCAATTATAATGTTAAGAAAATAAACTGCAACCTCGTCCAGTTCAGTTTCATAGTTTCATAATAAATCGTCGTAACTTTCAAAGTATTTTTACTAGTTCTTGAAGTAATTTTTAATGCTCAGAAAGTTAAATTAGAAAATAATAGTCTCTGTGCGAAATATTTTCCATTTCCATTTTTATCTTTCGTCTTGTATAAAACCAATGCATACAACCTCTAACGCATTTTATATTTATTGTATTTCATAGAATTTACTTACTTTTTATTGAAAAACCACCTTTATATTATAAAGATAAGAAAAGAAAGTCCAATGTGATTCATTTTTAAAGAAAATGATTTTTATGTTGATATGTATGAACGGAATTTCTTTCACAACATAAAATGAGTATCTTAAGAGGAAAATTTTATTTGTTAGATTACGTTAAAGAGACGTTATAGTTATAAATATTAAAAAGAAATGCTAAATGTAATACGTTTCTGTAGAATTTTCAAAACGTATTAATATATAAGACGTTATCAAAATAATATGATACTAAGCTAAAAGAACTTGAGGAATATAATTTGAAAAGTATTAAAAGAGCAAGAAAGCAATGTTTAGGATTAGGTAAAACCTCATAATTTATTTTTATATCAAAAAGTTGTTATTATAATTTAAATAAAATGTGCGATGTGTGCATTTTCCTGAATGCTTGGGATAAAAAAATCTTTTTAAGAAGATTTACATAAAACGGCTAGGAAAATGGCACAATATAACGCTTTTAACTCAGAAATTAATGTTATTCAGTTTTCTTACAATAATACGAGTACTGTAGAAGTACATTTAAAACTTACGAAAAAACCTACTAAGTAAAAATTAAATCGCTGGTTAATATTAAAATAGTTTACGGAAAATAGAGAACCTTAGTATTAAGAGAATAGCTTATTCATATTATTATAAAAATATAGTTTCACATCATATTACAAAATATTAATTAGATCGCATTTCTTTCATAATTTACAATGTGTTTTATAGAACAGAACAAATATTTCTTCAAACTAAATCTATCCATAAAAAAGAAGATACTAAATCTAGGAAAGTGATTAGAAACAGAAAACATTTTCAATCACGGAATATCATAAAATAAATAATAAATGAAATTTTCAGAAATTAAATTAAAGTGGAAGTATGTTTACATAGCACATTCTGTATTTTCATTGGGTTATTTAGAGAAGAAACTCTTAACTTCTAAGCGTCTCTATTTTATTTATAACAAAATTTCATTTATAGAATGTAATTTTATTGCGTGAAAGATGGTACGAACACCTTTTTTACCAATTATTAACCCCAAATAAATGTTTAACCCTTTAACTGCTGATTAAAAATTACACGATTCGCTCCCCAGTGCCACCGTTTTTCACATAAGCACGCGTATGCAGTGTATCGAGGTTGAGAAAAGGCACAAATAAGAGAATATTTCTCTGAAACAAATAAATTCTTTGCAAACACTGCGATGTCATTTTATTCCATTCCAAAGCTATCGAACTAGATTTAAACAGAGCAGCACAATGCAAAGAATCGTACTTTCGAAGGACGAATATAATACACTTATCGCACGGGTGAGCGATATGGATATGTACGAAGGAGGCAGTTAAGAGGTTAAGGAAGGTGAAAATATTTCAAATAGTAAATTTTCCATAAATACATGGAGTAAATTATTTGTTAGCATCATGCTAGCAATTCAAGATCTATTGGCGGAATAGCCAAAGGAACCGAGCTCACCCTAATAGGGTTTAGAGCTACAAACCGATCCCTCGGGAAACAACTACCCCACGTCCAGAGATATCATAATTCTGAACCACGATTAAGTACAGGACGACACTTGAACTGGCAAACAACTTTCTAAACTTCTACACCATACCAAATTGAAGACTTTGAGCTTAAGTATAATGAGTCTCCAGTTGCTTAACCCTTTATCTACCGACGGTACTTATAAGTACCACTCTTTTAAAATTACATAGAATAACTATTTTCACGAATATTCTGACAATACTTAGCAGGAATATTCTTTAAAATCCACTCTTCCAAGATATATGGTAGCAAGGGTTCTATAATGAGTATTTCAGTGGTGAAGGCGAATAGTTTTATAGCAGAAATTGCGTTTGCAGCTGTTGGCGTTCGCAGCGGATTACGAAGATTATTATTTTTGTCCCAAAAATAATGTTATATTTAAAATTTAAGTGTCTTTTTTTATGTTAATGAAGACCTTAGAAAACGATTTGACTATTTATTATAAGTGGACATTGCGTGTATAATTAATTCTACAGTTAAAAATCTTTTATTAATTAATTAGCTCTAACTAATTAAATTCCCCAAAGTTGAGTATTTTGTTTATATATATCCCTTAATTTTCAATGTAGTGATCCAAAAAAAAAAATACTGCATGAAAAAAACTTAAGTAAATCATAATGCGGTAGATGACTCTACATACGCAATGACTGCCTCGAGTTCAGAAACACGACCACTTGGCTACTGGGACGTTATTAATACGTAGTATTAAAAGGGAAATAATTGAATAATCCCATGATTATTCGATTAATGACTTGATGGATCTAATTTCTGATAAAACATCAAAACAGAGTTACGTCGATCAATATTTGATTGTATTATAACGTTTACTATTTGAAAAAACTCATCATTCGCTGAATTTAAAAAAGTAAAATACAAAAAAATTACGCAAGATTGGAATATATATACGAATAAATAAATTCACAATAGTTGAAGAAACACATTCGAAATAATTACAATTAATCATAAATAGAAGTATTCGTGTTTTATTCCTAAATAGTACGTCTTCTATAAAATTTTATGGTTTCTCATTTCTGGTAAAGATTCGCTTCTTACAAAAATAGCAAACAAGAAATCTTGGAAATTCAACGCATCATATTCTTAGAAGCTATCCTTTTCTTTGAAAATATGTACATTTATTTAGTCAAATAATTTCTACTAGTTAAATTTCTGTTTATATATTTCTAAATGTGTGGTTCAAAATACAATTATTTTAAGACTTTACTTTTACTTAGTGAGAATGAAATATTTACTAATTCTTCCACTAATTAAATAAATGTTAATAAGATCTGTATATGTAAGATAAATAACGAAATTGGTAATAGATTTTAAAAAATAAAGTCATTCGATTTTTTATTAGATTAAGGATAAAACAATGCAGTTTACAGGATTAGAATACTTAAAATTTTCCAACACAAAAACGTCTTTCTTTTTTGTTCTAGTAATTTGACTTTTATAGATTTAAGATGCTAAAGGTAAATTAAGTCTTTTAGCGGAAATGGAAAGGGCACGCAAAAATTACACAGACATTATTAAATTAGTTAATGGTAGTTATTTTGACGACATGTTTGAAATGCTGAAGAGAGAAGAGAGATTAATTTTTGTAATGGAAATTTTTAATGCGACTGAAAAAGTACACAAAAAGACAATAAATTAGTTTTCAGCAAAATTAAACTATAAAAGATTAATTTCCTGTCTCAAAATTATAATAATTACTATCATGCCTGAGTAATAAATATTCGAAACAATCATCAATAGCTATCTTCCCCTTTTTTCAGTTTCAAATACTAATATTTGTATCGAAAACTATTTCAGCATTGCATTGGTAAAAAGGCAAGTATTTTGGAGAAATTGTCTTTTTTATTAATTACTTTCGGTAGTTAAATTTTCAAAGCATTTCACATTCATTTTATAATTTGGGAATGTGGGAAAGAAATGTATTAAATAACAGTTTAGATTATGATAAATAATAACATGCTTTCGGATATTCTTCAAAGTTGATATTAGTAACACAATTTCATTAATATAATTAATTAAATTACTAAGCCTTTTACGACTTTAGTTAAATATATTTCTTGTTCATCTCTTAGATTTTCATGAAGTTGCATAAATAGCATAATATACTCATTTTTATTTTCAACTTCCATTTAGAAAAAGCTTTCTTTACTCAGTGGATAAATATACATTTTTTAAATAAACTATTTTTATACTCTATTCCTTATCGTTAAAGGCTCTTGGTAAACAAAATAAAATTATCTAATTAACTACATATATATATATATATAGTACAGTTTATTCAGTCATAAGAAAAAATTATCTCCTTTTGAGGATTAAGCTACCATTAATTGTATGCTTTTTTTTATTCCTTTTTTTTTTTTTCTTCCTTTTTGCACAGTTTTTTAAAATCCTTACTATATCTCCCTCCCAAATGCTCTTCTGAACGGCATTTACCCTCGCTTAAGAAAGACAATCAACAACTAAGATGGTGGGGATTTTGTTTTTAATGAATACCTGTAAAGATGGCGGAATTCCCAAGCCGGCAATTCGTCTCGTTGTTTAAAATAACGGTTTGAGGATCTGAATAAGTAATGTTAAATAACACAAACCTAGCTATAATAAAAATATATTATTCACGTTGGTAGTATTTCTGAGATACACTATGATTTCTTTTAAATATATCGTAAAGCATGTATTGATATTTATGGTTTCTTCCTTAGGATCAAATCATTTTGAATGATTTACTTGCTGCATTTTATATTTTACACTTTATTTATTTTATTCCAATATTATCTCTAAAATAATTTTTAACTAAAAATTTTGATGAAATGAAAATATTTTTTTATTATACAAATCCCTGAAAATTACATAAAATTAACCTATCAAAATTGCATTGAGGGGATTGGTATTCCACCTAAATGGTGCCGCACTAAAAAATGATACTATCTCCCTGGGAATGTACTAGGTTTGCAATGGTACTAACCAATCCGTAGCCCCATTGGAAAATAAATAAAGCTATCGATATCTTTCACTGTTTTACAAGTAAATATTTGCAAGTAGAGTGAAATATACAAAACAAACGTAAAGGAGACAGATATACATTTTTAAACAGAGTGAATTCACTCTCGATAAAGAACCATGCAACAAAACGTAAATGTATCTTGTTTCTTTATATGTTTGAAAATAACAAATTTGAAGTGAAAAAATTTGTGAGAAAGATAAAAAAAATTACAGAGGCATATACATTCTATATCATCAAACAAGAACATTAGAAATACGTCCTGTAATGTGTTTCAAAGATGTACCCATTAAAAACATAATACTTTACGTTTTTGTTTCACTATATTTCAAGATTAGGAATCAAAGCTCTAGTGAAATCTTATACATCTTCCGAATTTAAATAATGTAGCCTTACAGTGGATATTTTTATAAGCTATAAAAAAAATTACATTAGGAAAATCGATAGTTGCAAAAGAAGCATGTTTACGATAGCAATAAATCTATTTGCTATTCATAATCGAATTATGTTATAGTGTATTTTAAGCTGACATTTCAAACGTGCAATGGCTAATTCGTGGTACATGTCTCCTGAAAATGTAAGAATATTGTACAATCCATTTGAATTTTTGTTCTACAAATAAGGATGGTAAAATGTAGAGTTCAATTGTCTAATTTACTTATTCGTATATATCTTTTACTTTTCAATCTCTTTTCCTTTCTTCTCTTTTCTATCCATTTTTTACTGTATCTGAGATGTTTCTTCCCTTATATCAACAATTATTTTCTTTTTCTCTTATTTCTTCTTCAAAATGTATTCAAAAATTTGAAAGAACTTCTAAATGAAAGGAAGTATATGGTAAGTAGTAAACCTAAATTTCAAGATAAACACAACACAAATATGCGGGGTGGCTCTAAAATCATGGGACAAACTTTGAGGGGAGGTAGAGCTCAATAAAGCAAACAATTTTTTTATGCAATATATGGGTGGAAGTGCCATGTTGAGGCACAAATAGAAAAAATAACACATTAACCGTTCATTAGCAGCATATTTAACGAGTGATTCCGTACAGAAAATGTTTAAAAAAGTTTAGAAATTACATCGAACCAACAATTCAATAGTAAAACTCTCCCAGAACTTGGTTGACTAACATGTAGACCAGGGGTGTCCAACATGTGGGCCGCATGTGGCCCACTGACTCTTTTTTAAAATTTTTTAAATATCAGATTTTTAAAGTTTTTTCACTTTGAAATTTATTTGAGAGAAAATTTATATATATATATATATATCGACGTCATCTTCCTTCAAGGAAGATGTCATTCTGAATCGGGCAGTGGGGTCATAAATGCTTTCTAATGACACTACTTTGAGGTGACTGCCGTCCGAAGAGGAGATAATCTTCTTGGACGTTTTTTGGTGCCCGCAAAAACGTCACTTTACTTAAAACCAAGATGCTTGAAGAGTGGCAAAGCACATACTACACTGCTGTGACCACAGTAAATGCAACACCAAGAAAGACAAGAGATAGCATAACAAAAATTTTGTAAATAACATGTTTTGACCAAGTATCAAATGATTAAATTTATAGACTTCTGTGAAGTGTGGTTCCTGCCAGAATCAGTAGCCAGAATAGCCACCCATTGTTGGAATCCCCGCTGCCCACGCCTCGCCATTGATTCAAGAGACTTTGGATGTATTCTTTGGGTACAGCAGACCAAGCAGCTTCCACACGGGCCCAAAATTGATCTGGTGTGGCAGCTGGGGTGTAATCTGGGTCAATCGTTGAGCAACCATGGACCACATGTTTTATATCGGCGAAAGATCCGGAAAGCGAGCCGGCCAAGGGAGCAATTCAATCTGGTGATTGACAAAGAACTTTTGGACAATGCATGCCACGTGTGGTCGAGCATTATCCTTTTGAAACATGGCTGTGGCCAAGCCCAGAAGGAAAGGAAGGACAACTGGCTCCAACACCTCGGAGATGTAGCGCTGACAGTTTAAAGTACCGTCAATGCGTACTAGAGGAGTGCGAGAGTGATATCCAATACCACCCCATACCATAATACCCGGTGCAGGACCAGTGTGGAGGTGCATAACGCAGCTGTTCAGCACCCTCTCTCCAAGGTGTCTCCAGACTCGTATCCGAACATCGTGGTGTTGCAGACAAATGCTTGACTCGTCAGTAAAGACAACTTCATTCCATTCTGCCACCCACATCCTTCTTTCATAGCACCATTGGCGGCGGAGACGTCTGTGGTTCTGCGTCAAGGGTAGACCAAGCAATGGACATCTTGCGGACGGACAATTCTGCTGTAAACGGCTTCGAATGGTACGCGCAGACACTAAATGATGCGTTACAGACTCAATGTGCTGTGTTATGGTTCATGATGTGACTGGGGCGATCCGTCATTGCCATGCACACAATTTGCCTGTCCTCACGTGAAGTGGTGCATTGAGATGGATGCGATCGACCACGCGGTCCGTCGTACCCTTCTGCATCCAACAATCACATATCCGCATTACAGTTGTTTGGTTTCGTCCAACACGACTACGTATTTCCCTGAAAGATAATCCACGATCTCGGTAGACCACTATCCTTCCTCTGTCGAACTCGGATACTTGATCAAAAGCTGATCACTGTTTTCTACGAGACATAACTGTTCGTTTTTTGAAAAAACCACAAGAAAAACACAATTGCCGAACTTGAAATCGTCGAAATCTCCATGCCTTAAATAGCGCTTTGAGGTGGCGCCACAGGCTCGAGTGATGAGTTTCTGCGCTGAAATTCTAATAATTTGCATATCTCACCTCCGCTAATGTAAATTTCATGTTATTTGCATGCTTCCTTCAGGGTGTTGCATTTACGGTGACCAGCAGTGTACTAAACAGTGCCCGATCAAGGAGAGACAGGAAGACCCTTTCTGTATCAATTGCCAAGAATATGGCCTTTCGATCTGCTATACAAAGTGCCCTAAATTCCCCCGACCTTAAAAGAGTTTACCCTTACCAATAAATAAAAATTTCAACAGCAATGTATGTAAGGAAGGAGTTTCCTTCACTAACTTCGTTAGAGGAGTTATATATTTTTTAATCTACAATGTATTTGCCTGTTACCTGTTCTTGTTTTAAAATGAAACCTTTTTCACGATAGAAATGTCCCTTTAATTAAAACAGATTTATGTTTTATCAAACAGTTACATTTGATATTTTACTATAAATAAATTACTTTTTTAATAAAGTCCAAATTGCATTATGCATATCCTTTAACTATGGATGCTACATGATTCTCTGTGTGTGTGCGACTTTCCTTTCTACTCCTCCTTTTCTGTTTGGAATGCCCAATAAGCAAGAGGCAGTCAGAGATGTTTTTTAAAGTTTTTAAAAAAATATTCAGGACGGTTTAGATAAAGGGCAATGTATACTTAATCGTTTGCGAATGACAGCACTATCAAATTTCAACAATGAGTAACGAAAGATCATTTCTAAAGGAACACTATAATTTTCAAGAAAATGGCAACTGTAATATTTTAAACATTATTTGATCATGGCATTATTATATTATGCAAACATTATTACATTATCTTTGTCTGTATACACGAAAAATAATGAAAACAATAATAATAATTCATTCTGCTTTAAATTTTTACTCCAATAAACGTTTTTTGTTTCCAAATCTGATATAAAGGTACATATATTTATGTGTGGCCCACGAGATTATAATGTTTTTCCGAAGTGGCCCTAAAGTTCATTTGGGTTGGATGTAGACGATTTGCTACAGGCCTTGTACTTGTGTTGGGCGTTTCATCCACATGGTCCAAGATGACTTCTTCCAGGAGTGTTAGTCGTACAGTCCTCGATCTACTCCATCTATCAATACTGGCGGCAAATGAGCCATTTTCACACATTATTAATGAAATCGATTATACATTTTGTGGTTCAGCATGCGTTTACTTGGAAAGCGTTTCTAATACAGCAGTAGCGCTAATCTGCCTTTACTATTAGCAACATCGAACATTAGAAGCATTTCTGCCTTTTTGCTATTAGTAAAATTATCCAGAAGGACCGAAATCTCAATTACTAATGCCTATTTTAGTGGTGCAGCAGATCACTGGCACCCCACTTTGCTGCCTTGAACTATAGCCAATATTGCCAGCCAATCATGCCATACAGGTCGCCAAGCATGCATGACGGTTGGTGAATACAATTTCTAAAGCTGCTTTAATATTTTCTCTACGCAATCACTCATTAAGTATGCTGCTAATGAAGATTTTGTTTCCGCTACTGTGCTATGTTTTCTGTTTGTATCTCAACGCGGCACTTCCAACCATATATTTGTTTTATTGAACTCTTCCAGCCCTCAAAGTTTTTCCAATTACCTTAGAGTTACTCTGTATAGGCATGTTTTCAATTTTTTGTTTAACGAATACATAAGATCATTTAGTCTTTATAGAGAAAACTTAGAGGAATAGGTAGATAAAACACAGTATTATAATTATTTATGTATATGATTGCTTGGAGAAACTGAAACGTTGAATAATGATTTTAAGAAATACGCTGAAAATAAACATAAATAATTTACTTTTAATATCCATGACAAGTTTTTATTTTCGTTACATTTCATAATAATCACGCTTGACTGCAATAGAATAAACAGTAAGAGCAATTTTTCAGAAATGCTGAGTGTTTATTGAATGCATGCTAATGACATCTGGATATTCTAATGATAAAGGAATTAACAGAATCAACTGAATCCTGCTAAATGAAATATCTCTGAATATCTGTAAGCAGAACTTGAAATTTAATATTTACCCGAATGCCTTAAGCAAGTATTTCTATTTCTATTTCTGTTTATTTTTTCGGTTTGTCAATGATTTTAACATTCATATAAAAAAAACGCATTTTGTAGCTGACCTTAAAGTTAATCTTTAAAATCTAAATCTCTTTTGAATACATAAGACTTCAAAGAAATTACTTTTTAATAATCCATTTATGAATTTAGTATGTAGTGCTTCATATTAAACGTGTAATTTCTTAGATTAAATTCTGAAATGTTTCTCTTTCAAAATGTTTCAAATAATGTGAAAAATTGCTTACCAACAAAGTTTTTGCTTTTTTTTATCATATCGTTTCCCTATTTCCGATCTTATTTCTATCTCATAATAGTATGTGTTGGCTTCCTCTATGTACTTTTAATAAAGATACAGAAAAAATGCCGGTAATTTTTTAAAGCTGCCACTTAAAATTTAAGAGAAATTAGGCACATTTTTACAAGCGTTTTGGAGTTAAGTTACCCACTTTAAATACTTGTACATCGGCAACCTTTTTTCTGTGCTAATTTAAGAATTTCAATAAAGCTACATGTTAAAATAATTTCCTTAACACGTGTCAACTGTTAACAATAAATTATCTCACAAAAGAATGACTTGATATCAACATTTAATAGAAATCAGTGTTTCTAGCTATTGCGCAAAGCACAATCCATTTAATGATTCCAGAATGTCTTTTCTCTTTTATGTCTCTTCAGGACATTAGAGTGTTTTGCGATCGACCCCAAAGATGTCCTCAGCTGTTACTGCTTATCAATACCTGGAACGTGATTGGACGACAGTCTAATTTATTTCTACGCTATTATAGGGCTTCTCTATTCTCTAATTAACTGCCTCAACCCGACTGCTGAGTGAACACACGACCGCTTCCCAATCTGTGACTGACAGGCAATTGAGCGATGGTAGAGGATATTTTAGGTCTGAAGGGATGAATATTGAGAGATAATGGTGTAGAGATTGTATAAAGCACATAGTAAAGTTGACCCAACAATACCTATCTGTTTAAAATCTTTTAAAACTTCAATCTTACAAATGACTGGTTTGAAACTCGTAATTTAGAGTGGGATAATGTTAGAAGTGAATTGATTTTTAAATAAAAGAGAAGCACATTATACACTACATCGCATTCCTTTCACGTAAGTTGTATCTTTTGATGATCGCGCAGTTTAGAGATAAGATAGTTATGTCGAAATAAGGTGTTAAAGGTATTTTATCATTAAGTCAAAATGTATCCCAGAAACGGAGATTTAGCATTTTTAGTGTAGACTTCAACGTTCATTTAAATGAATTAAATGTATATATTTGCATGGCGAATAAGCTAACAAAGCAGATATTCGCGTTTTGACATGTTGTCTAAACATGGAGTTATAAGCATGAAAATATGCAGATTTGCTTTACAGTTTCATATGGGAATTAACAGTTTCCACGTTTATTTTTATTTAGAATTATTCTTTATTGTATACTTACAAATAAGAAGGGTATTTATTTGCATATCCTTAATCTGTTTTTCAAGAATGAAGCAAACAAAAAAATTAAAATTAAAATATCTGATAAAATAGCAAGAAAACTCTATGAAAACATTAATTACTTTCATTGAACCAAGTAAAAAATATTAGTGTCTTAAATAAAATGTAAAATATCTCATTAGTTTCGGTTTTTTCTCCTATCTGTTACTTTCATATTGAAATCATAGATGAATGAAGGCATTTTATACTACTTAAATTATGCTAAAGCATTAGATTCCATTTTTTATTCCTACTATTAGTTCACTCTCTCCCAGGTGTGTAGCTACCACTGTATCAGCTGTATCAATGATACGGAGCCCCCAAGCTACAAGGGCCCCAACATGTGTAACTACAGTACAACTAACAGGGCTTTCTTTTCTAAGAAAGGGGCCCCGAAGGAGTTTTGATTCGTGGTCCACACAGAACAAGCCACGCCAGTGTTCTCTCCCTATATATATTTATATAACTTGTCCTAATTTAATCGTTAATAAAATACTTTTTATTCATCCATTCAAGTTTAAATACATTTCTTTAAACTTGTAATGGATAATACTTGATGTTAATACAATTTTTTCAAATATTAATTCATTAATTTAAAAAATGAATAAATAGTAACAAAAATAATAATCCGGCACCATATATAGAAAGAAAAATTGTTCGTTGTGCCCCTGTAGCGCAATGGATATCGAGTTGGACTTCAAAGATCGTGGGTTAGAATCCCACCAGGGAAGGTCTAATTTCTGATATTGTGATTTCTTTTTAACTGTACTATTTTATTTGAATAATTAAATTTAATTAATGAAACAATAGTAATAATCAAACAAAAATAGTCCAACACCCTATGTAGAAAGGAAAATGGAAAATTGCAAGGAAAATCCCACCTGGAAGGCCTAATTTCTGAGATAGTGGTTTCTTTTTTACTGTACTATTTTATTTGAATAATTAAATTTAATTAATGAAATAATAGTAACAAACAAACAAAAATAGTCCAACACCCTATATAGAAAGGAAAATGGAAAATTGCAAGGAAAATCGCTTTCTATTGAGTCACTTAATAGTGTGATTCTGTCATATGTATAAGCATATTTACGTTAATTGTAACTATTTAATAAAAAGTAACTGAAATTAAATTTTTCTTTGTTGACATAAGTAGGAATTTACTCAAAAATAAAAAATTTTTTATCTTGCTTGTGTCAACCCATCCGCTACACAAGTGTGGTCCAGGAAATATGCCTTCCTTAATACATGGAAGATGAAGCTAGAAAAGTATTCTTAAAAGGAATACGATTTTAATTTTTAATTAAAAAAAAGTATTTTGAAAACTAAAATCTATGTTTTCTTAAAACTTAAATTCTTTTTATTTGATTTACGGAATATTCATATTTTCTTTAAATCGAACCAATAAAAGTGCACTTAACTCAATTATTTCCATAACTTATTTTGATGGCTTCTTCGCGTAAAATGATTCAATTAAATTTACAGTCTTTGTTATAAACCACCTGCAATTATTTTTCCCTTTATAAAGAGATGAGAACAAAAGTCTTTTTGAACTCTTCTGCTATTCAAGAGGAAAGCGATAATACTTCTAGAGATGCTCCAATATTAATAAATGTAAGGATGAAGATGAAAGAGAATATTTAATTGCTAAGGTCGGAACTGCTTATTCAAGAAAAATGCATTGGTGTTTCTCTTATTAATAAAGGTTTGCATTTAATTTTGGAAATCTTAATCCAAAGTATCGGAACATTGCATTTTAATTATTGTTTAAAAGTTACTTATTTTATAATACAGGTGAATATTATAACTGCTCTTTGAAATATTTAATTGATTACAATAATACTAGGAATATTTAAAAAATAATAAGTGCAATTTGAAATTTTTTCATTGTTCGTAAATCGCGATAATTTAACAAATAATCAACAGTTGAATAATGATGTCAATTAGTTTAATATCTTTTATTATTGATATAGAAATTCATAAATTCAAAGTAATTTATGAATTTTAGCAACATAAAATTAATGAGAGGTGTCAAAAATTATACCCTTTATATTTTTATTTAACGATTTATTTTTAAGGTATGTTTATTTTTTGCTTAGTTTAAAAACTTAATTCCAAGCATTTGATGATAATGAATCAATGTGTGTAATTTAATTACAAAGAATAAATAACATATTGTTACGTAGATCCGGGTTTCGTGGATTTTATGCAAAACAATCACAAAGAAAATAAACAGTTCTTTAAGAGCGATGCGAATATATTAGCAAAAATTCAATCCTTTAAATACAGGATTCAGCAGCAATATTCACATAGTAAATCTTTGAAGGTCTTATTCAAAAGCACTCAAACACAATTGTCAGTGTTTAAAAATACACGCATGTAAAAGATTATTCACAAGCACAGCCGAGCTAATCTTTAGTCAAAACAATGTTCACTCCTCTGCTGGTTTAATCAGACTGACTCTCGTCCGGCGATCATCTCTATTTATAGGCGCGAAAGAAACTTCCAAAAATATAACCGCTCGTGTCATAGAACGTGATGTTAGTGGACCTTTCCACAAATTTCTAGAAGAATACAGTGGGTCCGAACTCGCCAACATGGTCGCCAATGACTCCAAAAGGGTCGCCAACTTGGTCACCAAAAATGATGCCAACTATGCTCTACAGCTAAGATTTCGCCAAGTTCTCAATGAATCGCCATTAAACGTAAGGGCGGCATTGCTTGTAAATAGTACAATTTTAACATAAAATAAATATAACATAGAGTAATATAAATGAATTAAACATCCAAATATAAATTATTTACATTATTTACACAAAATTCGTAACACTATTATAGAATGTTACAGAATTTATCTTTTATCTTTACATTTATTACATTTAGATCAACATCCTATCTTTAAACAGATGCAGGTCTTTCGATTGAGGAAATATCAAATGTTAAGTAAAACATAACATAAACACAATTATCATACAGATGGTTCAAAGTGTGGCATATACAGATATTTCTTATTCTTTCTCAGTGAAAGAGGAAAGAATCTGTGAAAATTTCTTATTGGAAATTTTATTTCATTTTATTTACAATCTTTATAACAGAGTCAAATTAAGATAACAGACATTTTAATTTCAAACAAATTGCTGGAATTCGAAAACGTTGTTAAGAACACAAAAGAAGAGAGGCGATGAAAAAAAACACCTCTGATTAGGATGGTTACTAAGATAGTAAAGTGCATTGAAATGCGTTTAACACGAAAACGCTCTACACGAAATAATACAACGGTCCCGACAAACTATTATGTATTTTTTTCTCTTGACACAGGACGAAAATCACTTAACACGATAAGATTTTCCTTCTAGGAATGAACAAAATATTGAAAACACCAGCCGCGCAGACTAGATTTAAGAGGGGTATGAGATGAAAGTGCACTGGTTTGACATATTTCATGGAAAGTAGGCTAAATTGGCTTTGAAATACCCTCCCTAAATACTCCTCTCCTATATTGGCCCTAATTGATACTAGCCAATTTCGATCATCTAAATTACTTTCACCCTTCATACCTACAAACGCCACACAAAAATATCTCACCTCTCAACAACTGGATTTGCAATTCTGTGAAGAGTACATCGTAGTGTGAGTAAAAATCAGTGAGTTTGGTTCATATTATTTTTTCCACTTTGGAAAATTTTTTTGCAAACACAATGACAGAAAGATCGGGGAAAGCAAACTGCTATTTGCCTTAAGGTATCCGACTACATTCGGAACCGTGATTTTAAAAAAGCACATAAATGGATAATTTTCATGATATTTAGTGTCACTTAGATTAGAATACAAGTGTAAAATTGTTTTATATAAGGACATTTTGAAAAAAAAATTATTTAAATACAATACCTTAACTTAGAAGACCCCCAAAAAGGTTCCCCTTTTAAAAAAAGTTCATATAGTTCACACCTCGTATTGCGACATAACCATCCTGTGATGACCATGTCGTGCCGGTTCGCGTAAGCTGGGGTGTGGGATTAAAAAAATGATGAACATAATAATTTTAAATAAACTTTTTTTAAAGCTTATATTACTTAAATTCTAATTTGACAATTTTAATTAAAGTGAGAGTCAAGCCAAATTAAACACGTATTCAAGTCAGATCACGCAACTAGATCCTTTATCCCAATTACTTAAAATCCTATTCATCTAATTACTTATATCAATATTCCTTTTTTGAATCCCCTTTCCCTTTACCTAAAGAGATATATATTTTTCCCATATATGAAGATTCCAACTTTTTATAAGATTTCTTTTCCCCTTCTAAAGCTATCGGCCCTTTAAACCCCGACTGCAAGATTTCACATAAGCTTTGCCCGCTATCATCGAATGTTCCACAATGTATCTCTGAGCCGCCGCGCTATTTGGGCCCACCCATTTTTATCATCAAAGTTTACCCTTTTTTATAGAAAATCTCATTTCATAATATTTTTTTTATTTTCTTGGTATTGGGTTGGAAAGTTTTGCCATTAATCTGGCCGTAAAAAGAACATAGGAGTTATGTTAACAGAAAGACGCGAGAATCCCCCCCCAAGAAGAAAAACGTGTTTTTTGGGTTCTCAATCCCCTTAATAAATTACGTGTAAAATCTCTATTTCAAAATTTCTTCGGTTTCTGAGTTTTTTTTTAAATTTTAATCTTAAATCCTTTTTAACTTTTAATTCCCCAATATCTATCTTGACTTTAATTTTCATTGCAATTTTAATTTTAAAATTTTTAATTTTATAATTTAAAATTTATTTTTGACTTTTTTTCTTCATCTTAAATTAAATTTTAATATTGATTTAAATTTAAATGTGAAAAAAATTTTTTTTCCCAAAAACTGGTTATAATCTGAATTTTTGCCCCTCCCTTTTCATTTCAATACTTAAATATTACCCATTATTTGGGTGCGCAGACCCCTAACACTGCATATGGGCTGGCACGTCGCCCTTCTTGTTGAAGCTATAATTCGTATACTTTTCAAGATTTTTTAGGGTCAGTCTCCTGAAAAGAAAACTGTTTAGTCTCTATTTCCATAATATTAATCAATTTCACAGTATATATTATTTATATATCACAATAAATTTTCATCTCCATCCCACATCTGGTTTCAACAAAACTCCCAATGAGCGCGCAACTCGTTTAATATTAGTATTGTTGGTGCCTGACTTTACGCCGCGTTTCCTAGACAGATGCCTCATAATACGTAACAATACAACAACATATATATATATACATATTATACAATTACAAACATTTTCAATAAACCATTACTAACAAATAACCGAGAATTTTCGCATCTCACGAGTCATACATCGAAGCAAACAAATGTGTGATTACAAATGTTTTCTTCAGAAAAAATTTTAACAAGTCAAAAAAGTTCCAAAATTAAATGAACATATTGTAGTGTTTGACTTGGCTTATAACTTTTAAGCACCGCCGAGACTTCCTTCTTTGCAATAATTCTTCCGACCACTTGTTGGAAGATCATAAAAAAAAATGAAACAATACAACCTGATTTTTATATGTTTTCTCCCACATTCACGTTCAACGATGAGGTGTCATCACTCTTCATTCCTCGGTTGTACTGGAATTTCTTGCATATTTTGTGTAGTTCTTGATTTTATGTAGAAGTACCAAATTCCTAAAGTATAGTATATGCTAAAATTGCTCTTTTAGTTAGTTACACGAATTAACTAAATTCTCAGTCAAAAAAAAATATAAGTTTGAAAAATTGAAATAAATTTAATAATTAAATAACTCGATCATAAAAATTGATACCATTAAACAAGATCCATCTAAATAAACTCGTAAAATGAAATATTATTTTCAAATTTCGTAATAAAGCTAAATCAACTACATAACAATTAAATGGATTGAAAAAACTTTTACTTCCAGCAAGGAAGCCGAAACGTTTAATTTTCTCTACTAATTACTAATGTAGAAATTGTATCATAAAAATACATAAATATCTCATTTAAAATGCATACATATCTTCATAAACTTCTTTACAAATGAATACTGGCACAGTGAAAATAAAAAGAACAGAGAAAATTATACATGCAAAAATAAAGTAAAAAGAAAATAAAAGTGAGCCTCGCAGATATAACTCGTTTTTTGTTACCAATCTCTTAGAGTGAAGACGGGAGATAATTCCTTTCACACACGGTTACAAAGTTAGCTGAGAAATAAGTGCTGGACTCATAGGTATTACGATTCAATCCGAAAAAGCAATATAAAGCTGTCTCCTTTTTCCATACAGAAGTATCCGCGTGTGGAAAAACATTCTTTTAGTCGATTCAACCAGAGGGGAAGAGAACTTGGCATTCGAGTGCTTGAGGAAGTGGCACAGAACAGAGTGCGAGGTACCTATGTGTGAACAAACACTGGCAACTTCTATACAAAACTAACTCCTGACTTTTGTTACGTAAGGCACAAGTTAAGTCATGTGAAAGCCCTTTGTATACAGAGATCCCTTCGCCAGAAAGTCGCAAAAACAAAAACACAAAAGGACAAAGCATTTAAATACTGACCTATGAGGGGGATTTCTTTTCATTACAATAGTCTGGCACATGCGCAGCGTGGTTTCCGACAGAAAGTTTCATAATTCAATTAAAACACTCCTGCCATAATCAGCATCTTGTAAACCTAATGGTAATTCGGAAATTGAACTCGGGTGATAGAACAGCTTATTTCAACTCGTTGAATGTACATTCCACGAAAAATTACGAAAACATTTCCAATATATGTACATCTCCTTGTAAAATAAACAACCTTCGCACATATATCAAGTATAACTCCCGCGCCGTCTCAAATCATGTCGATGTGTCAATGGTTAACTTTCCAAATAACGCTCAAAACAACTCGAGATGCATATTAGGGTTAAAAATTAAGAGATTTTGCATATTTTGTTGAATTTCACGAAGAGATTTGAATGAAATGTAAAAATATTGCATCAAAACGAAGATGCGTAACTTGTGTATTAAATAAGTAAAAGCGTATATGTATGTGTGGGTGGAGCTACTCGAGTATCAGGATTATAAACGCGCATTGCCAAAATCCTCATTTCATTCCTAGCACACCTACCTGGATTTCGTGGTGGTTTTGCCAATAGTCGGTTAAATTAAAAATCAAACCATCAAAATGAGTAACCACCAATGTTTAGATAATGGAATGAGATGGCGAATTGTGGTTAGCCTGGAAGCCGGCTATTCTCAAATCCATATTTGTAGCGAATTCAATTTAACGCCCCTTTTTCAACTTATGGGAACAGTTTCAGAATACCGGATCAGTCGAGAGAAAACCTGGGCGAAATGGTCCAAGGGCCCAGACGACCAGAGAAAAACCCCATTTGTCCATTACAGCGAGGCGTAACAGGGATGTTGCAGCTGCTCGTCTATTTCAGAATTGTATGCCGCCGCGGGAACCCGAGTCTTAAGAATGACTGTTTCCAGAAGACTTCATGAGAGAATACTGTTTGTAAGAAGACCTGCTGTTTGAATCCTTCTCATTTCTGCGAACAGGAGAGTCCATTTAAAATGGTGCAAAGATCATAGAGATTGAAGCATGGATCAATGAAAGAGTGTTTTCTTCGCTGATGAATGCAAGTTAAGCCTAACAAATGATCTCGCAGTAGTTTAATATGGAAAGAACCAGGGACCCGTTACATGCCCTTCAATGTCCAAGAAATTGACCATTACGGTAGCGGAGACTTGATAGTCTGGACAGGCATCCCTTTCGAAGCAGCTCCAATTTCCATATCTTATAAAGAGACATTGCGACTGCTTTGAGGTATAGAAATAATGTCTTGTAGCCCTATGTTGATTTTTTAGGGGTGTAATTGGCCTTGATTTCATTTTAATGGATGGCAGCGCAAGGCCACATAGAGTTCTTTTGATTGAAGAATTTCCGGAAAGTAAAGATATTCACTAGATGGACTGGCCAGTCAGGTCTATAGACCTCACACCTATAGAACATGCCTGGAACGCTCTGGGTAATGATTTCAAATCTTAAACCCCTTCAGAGAACCATCCAAGGCCTGAAAATAGAGTTACTGAGAGAATGGAATTAATTCCATTGGAATTCATGAACTCCTTTGTTTCTAATATAAAATCACGGTGCAGGGCTTGTATATATGTAAGAGGGGACCATAAGTTCTATTCTGCAACTGATTTTCCATACCTTCCGACTTCAATAATTAGTATTGTTGCATTTTCATTCAGTATTTTTTTTCTTTTTCAAATTTCACCCCACTTCCGAAAAAGCACGAAGATGTAAAATGCAAAAAATCAACAAATACTCTTTGTTGACACAAATTTAGAGTTAAGTAGCATATATATTTTTACATAAAAAAAAATCAATAATTATATACGAAAGAAAACAATTTAAAATTTTTTAAGTTTTGAAAAGTCATACTGGGGACTTAAAAAATTACGTTAAAGTAAAAATAAAAGCAAAAAAAAAAAAAGGGACATTAAAAAGGAAATGTGACCCCCCTCATCTGTATGCAAAGTTTACACCTTTTTTTGACCATGTTTTTAAATTGGGTGATCAACCACCGCAGGATTAAAAAATGGCCATTATTCTTGTAAAAACAGTTTCCAGCTCAATAAAGTGGCTGGAGGTGAGAAACTTTAAAAGAGACAGCATGGCCGGGGCACCCCAAAAATTTTTAATGGGATTAAGGCCCGGGTAAATATGCTGGCCACGCCATACCCCAATCCCTTATCTGGTGGTATGGCTTTAAAAGGCCCATGGCCATCCTGTGATGCCCCTTGGGGCCCCATTGGTGCGGGGGTGGCTGGGGGGTGTGGGATTATCTAAATGATGAGACATTTTGGATTCTTAACACAACTTTTTTTAAGAATAATTTAAAAATTCCAATTCTAATTAACAACTTTTTTTAAAAAAGTGAGATTTAAACCCCCAATTAAACCTTATATTCAAGGGGGGTAGCGAAACTAAAATTTTTACAAAATTATAATAATAAAAAGCTAACCCTTTTCCCTATAAAAAATATTACCTTTTGTAGGGGTCACCTTCCTTCATCGATTGGGGGAAATACCTATAACGTAATTTTTTAGATGAGAAGATTCAGACTTTCTTAAAATTTTTAAATTGATATGAACGTATTCTTCTTCCAGAGCTATAGGACGACAACCCCGTCAAATGTTTTCCCCCTAAGTTATCTCTAGACTTGTCGCTCCTTCTCATCAAAGCTTCCATCCTTTTTTTGTATATCTCATTTTTCATATTCGATCCGTTTTTTCTTGGTATTGGGTTGGAAAAGGGTTTTCCTTTTAAATTTGGGCCCTCAAAGAACTTGGGGGTTAATTTTTTTAGAAGAAAGGGCGCGAGGGCGTCACAAACTCTTTGGGGGGGGGCGTTATCGTCCGTTAAAACAAAGTAGGGCCAACTTTTTTTCGGGGTCAATTTACAATGGGTTCTGGACTTTTCTCAAAACCGGACGGCCCCTCAGAGAACCCCCCTTTAAAAAATGGCCAAAGGGCGGTGCGGTATCTAATGAAATCCGTACCCTCACCATAATGCTTCCCTTTTGGGTGCGTGATGTTCGGTGATGTTTTTGGGGCTGATACCGTGTTCCTTTTTTTACGCCATATTCTTATACGCTTTTCATCTGGCTCCGGAAATCTTGATTCATCAGTAAACAGGCATTTTCCCCCCGTCGGGGGGGTCAATTGCCATGTTCCCCCACTACCCAATCGTGCCCCTTGATTGGACGGATAGAGGGAAAACCTCAAAAAACCCGGAAAATACAGTCCCCTTCATGTAAAACTTCTGCTTTCGGGGGCAGGGGGGTATAGCCTTACCAATTGACCCCTGAACCATAGATGTTTCACGTGTGGAGGTCGCTCTGCGATTCCCTTTTCAATACAAAACGTTTTTTCCCCTGCGGGTTGTAGCCCCTTTGGGGGACCCCCTAAGGGGGTTGGACAAAAATGTCTGTGTGGTTTGGAATTGTTTCCATAAACGTGAAATTACGAATGATGAACGCCGAAAAAAGGCAACTTCTGTGATCGACTGTCCTGCCAATCCGCCCAAGCTAGGGCTCAAAATTTTCCATTCGTTTTCTGGAAATCAAAAACACGTATGTTTGAAAAAAATTGTACGAAAGTTTTAAACACCTTCTATCAGCACTTACAATCAATTTTTGTAACCCTTCATAAAGCTGGCTTCTTATAAGACTGCCCTTTTTGCATATTTCTTGACATGAAAGCACGATTGGCTGTTACCTAACATATTTGCATACTTCTGTCTACCTCTGCAGCGAATTGCATTCTCTTCCATTCTGATTGGTTTCCGGAAATTAGCATTTTCCTCTCCGTGCTTAACTTTTGGAAGTGAGTGTATGTACCAAATTTCATTAAAATCTCTCCAATAGTTCTAGGGATAATTGACCAAATCTGAAAACTCTCTTAAGGTATACAATTATCCTAAAATCATGATTTTTTTAAAAAAATTGAAATTTTTTTGTTTTATTTTATTGGCCATCTTATTAGCCTTATAAAAATACCAAGGTTTTTATTTTTCCTTCACTAGAATAAAAACTACAAATGTTTTACTAAACGCAGATGCCATAACTTTACATATTATATCTAACCTTAAAATGCGTTTACTCGAAATGCGTTCTTTTTCGAAAAGCTCAAACGGGGACAGCGATTGCTTTAAAAGTTTTTTAAATAATTTGCTGAAATGTTTGTGAATGTTCTGTATAACATTAGAAGTTCTTTAACTTTCATATTTATCAATCACTGTTTTAGTATAAAATTTGCAGTTCTTTATGTAAATATAATCACTGTTTTTTAAGCAACTTCGTATAATAATTAAGATAAAGTGCTGTAGTTTTTGAAAAAATTAAAATATCTCTTATTCTGAAGGTCATTTCAAAAAGAAATAGCAAAGTAATACATCAAAACTGAAAAATTGAGAATTTGTTCATTTACTATTTGCACAGAGTGGGCCCCATTTATATAATTTTTTGTCCATTTTTACCCATTTTAGTAGTAATAATTTATTTTTCTCTTCTTAATGTTTAGCCTTTATTTCTTAAAATGTACTAAATAAATCTTAAGACCACAAAGAAATCTCCATATCTCCATTTTTTTTAAAGTTGTTGCAAGTAGTTGGGTACCTTAGTTTTGAACATCAATGTATATCAATCACAGTAATGCCTAACAAAAACAACTTACAAGCAGAAAACAAACTTATCTGTATATTGTCCATATAGTCCATCGACATCAGAAAGATTTCCCAACCGAAGGGAAACTATATAGGGTGTTCATCTCCTGTGAGTCACAAACAGCAAAGAAAAATACAAAACGCTAAGTGACCGGCTGTAGGGTGTGAGTTCCTTTTCTTTTTAAATGTCTAACGTAATGGTATCCAAAGCTGAGTACGCGTATTGAAAAGGGGTAACCGAAAGAAGTAGGCTTATTATATATACACACCTATTTAAATATAACGGTATAATTACTTTAACCTTAGGACAGCATTTCTCAAACTGTGGAACAAACCCCTCTTGCGGATCTTATGACGGGGCATTACGTGACTTTCAACTAATAATATTCTTGGGGAATCTTTGGGCCAGCAATCAAGTTATTTCACAGCTATCCCTCTCAAGAAGAAACCCTGAGATGCAAATTAGCTAGTGTATATATAGTTAAAGTATTATAATCGTAAATTAGAAGGAGAAGGAGAGAGTAGCTAAAAGCTGTATTAATACGGTAAGAATTAGAATTGCTCCGCGTGACTAAAGGCGGATTTTATCTACTGGAATAAATCAGTGCATTTAGAATCGTTAATGATAGGATTAATTAAAGTTAAGTTATTCGGATTTCGTACGCTTATTCACATCAGGTTGGTGCTCTCTTTATTTCACTCCAAAGGCTCCATTAAAAGATTGCTTGTTCTGGAATATTATCTTTGATAATAATGAGTTAGATTTATCATGGTTAGTCTTGGTCATCCATCTTTCCCTCCTACAGATTTAGGCCCACAAGACAATGATTAAGCGTCCCTTGAGGATAAACCATTACAACCTTACAAGGGTTGCGCGAGCATATCGAAAAGTCGAAATAAAATATTCAAAAGAATTACAAATTTACTTAAGGAAGAAAAACAAAAATACATTCTGACATAATAAAAGTGAAATATACATTGCCACAAATATAACATACTTAGAAATGCATCAGTACTGCACAATGAATTTGATAATTATTTATCAATTCTAAGTTAAGGAAAATTAATTATTACTAGCGATTCCCATGGAGGTTTGTCATATACAAAATTATATAAAAAATTTAATACTTATCTTGATAATTTGAACTGTTTACAATTAAAATAGTATTGTAGCTTTACATGAAACACGTTGTTATTGAATTCAATATATTGTTATTGTATGGAGGGGGACGCGATGAAATTTATGATTGAAAATTCGGTCGCAAATATTGAAAGCTTGATAAGCACTACCTTAGAAGTACATGATAAAAAAATTTGGAGAACAACTGGTCTTAATGCGTGCACGAAGTGGCTGCTAGTTTGCAGTTTGATGGTTTAAGTATAACACTCTAATGGCAAGATCAACAGCTTGTGCATGAAAGTCTACTATTGTGTTAATCATATGAAGAATCATCTACGAGAACTAAGCCACTTCCTACCTTAAGCTTAATTAAATACTTTTCTTTATTTTAAAAATAAATTTTTCTGTTAGAACTTTAAAAATATTTTCTAGTATTACTTTGCATAATTTGAACATTTCTATTCACTTTCTTTTAAAATACAATAATCATCGTTAAGTTTCATTCTTTAATTCGATTCTTGATTGATGTAATGAAAATCAAGCATATGAATTTGATTTCAATGTCAATTCTCGGAATTTTCTTATTAAAAAGAAGAGCAAAATGCATTTTAAATTCTTTGTATCATGTCTGACTTTTCCAAGTATAAATTTATCTTTTAACTTGAATATAATATCTGAAAAACACTTATAGGTTTTCCTTCTTGTAAGCAGTTTGAACTTGTTAATGGGATTTTAAGGTAAATTATGTATACAAATCCAACAAATGAATCTTGTACAATTTTGTGCTACCAAATGATGAAACAAAACTTCTTATTAGTTTATATGAAAATTAACCAGCAATTTCATCGAAAATGCTCTTGCATGTCATTTAACTTGAACTTAATAGAAAATTGCGTACTATTATCTTATAATTTACCATCAGAAATCTTCAAAAGAAGATCCGTATACCATCAATTAAAACAGAATAAAATATATTTTTGAGGAAAATCTTATTTTGAATTATCGCTGAAAAAGAAAATAAAAAGAAAAAAAACAAAAAGCATTTCAAGTAAGATAAACATACTTCTGAAAGCATTATTGCTTGTGGAAAATGATAATTCAAAATGTTTTTCCACATGTATCAATAACACATGTAATATGTCTGAGATATTCGCCTTACTCCTTAGAATCCCGAAAGCGTAGGTTATGCGTTTTTATTTTGACTTGTGTTGTGCTTTATTTAATCCGACACAATCCTATTATTTCTAAGTTATAAATTAGTGCTTAGGGAATTCATTTGTTTTTCCTCCACGGATCTTCACGAAGAGTAAAAAAATATCGAAACAACTGGCAGTCGTTTGCTGAATAATAGAATATTTTCACTTGTGTGGTTCGAAGAACCTTATTTCTTATTTCATCCTACAAATGATAAAGATATTATGTAAGGATAATAAGAATTTATTTTAAAAATTAAATATATTTATGTAAGGCTGACTAACAAACTTTTTCACATTAATTGGTGGTATTTTTTTACGTCAGTGTTACTATATTTGTTCATTTCCATCAAAATAAATCAATGGAGGATATGAGAAATATTCTTTTTTGGAAAATAACGTCGTCCTGTACCCCTCAAAAATTTTCCCCTATACCGGTTTCAGGTTTGGTCAATTGCCTTCTGAAAATTGGGAGCCCCCCTGATAAGCCGATGATACGCCAAAAATGCTAAGTGCCCACTAAATGCGGTCTTAACAATATCACGGGGGTTTTACTGCATTTAAAAGTACCCACTTCTTAGATCAAGAGATGACATTATTGTCGTATGGGGGATATTCTTTTTAAAATCTTTATTAAGGGTAAGGATAGCGTGGATACTTTGTGATCGAATTCGTTTCCTATAGTCAACCGCAAATCTATATGCTTCCCGGGTTATCCGGGGTAACCCATTATTTTTTTTACATAAACAACAGGTGACGCGTACGGGGGTTGGGAAATATGGGTTTTCCCCTCATTTTTTTCATGATAATCGAGTATTCGTTTTTTTCCGATCTCCCGTACGGGCCGGAAACAAGGGGGACTATCTCCGTATCAATTTCATGGTAAAAACATGGTAAGACCTGGTTTGTCTGAGAAAATCCTTTAAAAAACTAAACAAATTTTTTTAATTCCCGTTTTTCTTATCTTCAACGGAAAACAGTTATTTCCATTTTCTTCCTCTTTTTTTAACCAACTCTCTATTTGGGAAACGGGAATCTTTTAACGATTTTCGATCAAAGTCCCAAAAAAAATCTTTGCCCCCTTTTGAAATCTACCCCAAGAATACATGGGTATTCCAAATCCGTCAACACATAAAACAACCAAGGTTTTTCAAACTCCCTAATTTGAATATTCAATTCTACAATTCCTATATTTTGACATTTCGCTCCCTGTGCTGTGATCACCTGAGCTCGCGATTTTTTTATTTGCTTATAAAAAATATTTTTTATATATTTCCTCCGATATAAATGATTTCTCCGCTCCAGTGTCCCATAGCGCTTTCAAAAATGTATCATTTAATAAAATAGGAACATATGGAAGTTCCGCGGGAGATATACATATCGGAGAAAGTTTAATCGGTATATCCACTGCCGAGTTTTTTTTACTTTGAACCTCATTAACTTTCAAAACATTCAATCGTCCCCTTTGCATCCTATCGCCTCGACTGAAATTCTCACTCGAACCCCTATTTCTGCGGTCCCCTCTATTAAAATCATCATTTCATCTTCCTTTCGAAATTGGTATCCCCTTTCGTTGAATCTGCGGTCATCGTTCTGAAATCTATTCTTACTTTTGAACCACTTATTACCTTGACGGCCATTCTCATACTTACCCTTATAATCATTTCTACCATTATTTGGTCTACGCCCAACTTCAGAATTTCTCCAGTTTCTACGATTATCATCAACATTAGACATCCTACACTCGTTTCGACTCTGTCTTTCCACATTATCCCTATTCTGTGAACCTCGTGTTAAGTTGCAAGTATACCTCTCTTCGAATTTAGTTAAGATTTCCAAAAGTTGTACCGTGTTTTGTGGATTTCGGACCTCCACATAGTCCTGAACTTGTGGTTCGAGTCTAACAAAAATGTGATCTACCAAGTCCGCCTGCGACATCCTTAGTTCTAATTTTTGTTGTATTTTTAATAAATCGTAAACAAAATCCTTTGGCTCCTGATTCCTTCCCTGCTGGGAGGCATAAAACCTCGCCTCTAAATCTTTCTTATTCCTTATAGCGGGGAATGCTTTTGATAGTTCAGCTTTTAGCTGCGCGAAATCTGGCGGTATCCTGCACTAACACTGATCCGAATATCTGATACCAATCTCGGGCTCTTCCCCGGAGATGACCTTTCAAATAATCACATGCTAAATCGCTGGGTATTTCTAGTAATTCTATTTGATTGTCTATGGCCTCCAGAAATTCTGTCACATTCTCCGACCCGGAAAAGCACACTTCTGGTAAAATACCAAACCCACTCGAGCTTCCTACTCCAGGGTCATGTAAATTAAATTTGTTCGGGTGCCAATGTGTATGAATTTAAACTCTATGGTGACCATATCTTTGATTGTCAGCGTGAATTGGGTGTAATTTTCAAAATGATCAGACATTTTAAAATTCTTAATATGACCTTATTAAGAATATAACTTAAATTTCTAAATAATTAGATAAATTTATTTAAGTGAGAATCTAATAAACCAAACACACAGCGATAGTTAAACCGAATCGCGTAATTTAGACCACTTTATCTAAATAATTATATTATTCGCCTACTTTCAATTCTGATAATATTACAAGTCCTAATATCAAATAATCAGTCCTATCTTAATCCAAAATAAGATTCTATCACGTACAGAAACACTTGGGCGCGTGTGCAATAGTATGCACCTTGTATCAATGGCTGATTATCTCGGTAACTTTATGATAGGCTGTCAATTCACTCTTCCAAACATAACTTTCCCCTAAATTGCCATACTGCTCCTAAAACTTCTGTTCTTTTTTAAAAAAGCTATCTTTTTGCATTTCATAATCGTATTTTACTTTTTGGGTTTTTGGTTTGGAAAGATTTGCCTTTTTGGGCGTCAAAAAAACAGAGGTATTTTAAAAAAAAAGGCTCCCCGGATTAAGTTTTTTTTAACTGTTCTGGTCAAAAATATATAATAGTGTGTGAGTTTTGTGTTTTTTTTTTGTGGTTTGGGGTGTTTGTGTTTTTGTGTTTGTTTTTTTTTTTTTTTTTTTTTTTTTTTTTTTTTTTTTTTTTTTTTTTTTTTTTTTTTTTTTTTTTTTTTTTTTTTTTTTTTTTTTTTTTAAAAAAATTATTTTTGATTGTTTTAAGGTAAATGTTATAAATTAATTAATAACTCAATTATCGCTAATTTAGGAAAATTTAATAAGATCTTCCGTTTTGCTTTTCAAAACAGAAAAATAATCAAAAATTTGAGAAACGATACAAACAAGTCTTATAAATTCGCAAACTTTTATCATTCAGAATTGAAGAAAAAATTTTCAGTTATGTAATATGATTCTGGCATCTACGAATTATTAAAGCTTTTTTAAAAAAAACATCTCATTATATTTGTTATTTTCTTTTTTGTTGTTTGGATGGTCGGAAAGGTCATTTTTGTTTCCCCAAATGAACTGGATTTTATTTTTTTCTATCATTCTCATAATGATTGCCTTTTGTTCCGAAAACACTCTACTCTTGCCTTCATTTTAATCTCAAAAGCAAATTCATGAAAAAAAGAATTTTTGAAAAATCGATATGATTTATTTTATTTTTTATGGTAAAAAGATTAAATACATCATTATTTAACAAAGAATCCAGACAAGAAATTGACATAAAAAAATTAATTTCATTGTTTAGCCTTTAACATTTGACAAATTGTTATCCTTCAGGATATTTTGAGAAAACTTTCATTAAAACTCCATTAAGTCTAGTCATTAAGGACAAAATAATCCAAAAATATTATTCGTAATAAAATATGATACACTTTGGCTTCATGATTATCCAAAGAATTGTTGACTTCTCATTTATGTTTTTCACGTGTTACAAATACTTATTACTTTATAATTAAATAAATATTTTCTCCTTGTACTTAGTTCTGTATTTAACGTAACTTAAATATTTATTCGTAGTAAAATTAAAATAATTATTTTTTGTAAAAAAGTGAACGAAAATTTAAATATTTATGCGAAAATATCGTTAGCATACCAGAATCAATTTTGTAGTACAATGTAGTATTTCATTATCCGATATACATCCTAATATCAATAAAATATAATTTAATCAAAAAGTTTATAAGTATCGAAGATATTACTGATATGTTTTTATGTGTTACGGATATCTTCTTTAAATTCTTCAATGTGAATTTGCAACAACGATCGTCACGTTAATCAATTATAATGATAAATTAATTAAATACATTACATCCATAATTTATCTTTTACACATTTTACACGAATATTGTTTGAAGAATAAAATAAAAACAATATATATATATTTCTCCATTATATTTATTTTTACTTATGTGATCTTAAAAATCCATTAAAATACAAATGTATGACAACGCGTAGTTCCATACCACTATTGTTCATTTTTTAATTGTAATTAATTTAAGAGACTATTTTCTTCTTTCTAAAATATTACAAATTAAATTTGCTTAAAATATTTCAATCTATACCAAGCTATTATATGTTACATACAACTTACAATAATGTAGATTTTTAGATATTAGAATGATATATTTATTTGTAAACTGACAATTACAATTAGATATTATTTGTATTTACTTCAAATCAAATCATAATATTTTCTAAAATAAACTCTCATGATCATATTAAACTATTCAAATGTTTTTTGTCGTCATACTTAACTATTCGAAACATGGATTATTAAAGAGATATTGTCATATTTAAAATACCATTTTTATTTTTGTTAAAGTCAGCTGCTAACGATTTTTATATTCGGTTTGTCTTGCTTCTAAACATTCATTTCAATTCAAAAATTATTTTTACTCTGGTAATTAAACCATGCTTGCTGAATAGAAATCTTAAATTGTTTACCACATTTAAGAATTTTCTCAGAATTGATCGTGTTTTATAGAATAAGGAGATGATTTCCTTTGTGTACACTATATTACCTTTTTTTAGTAATGAGAGCTATTTTATTTTAACACTAGATAGAGGACCTTATAGTGTTAAAGTATTCTTAAAAGCTCTTGTATCGTATTATGCCTACAACTAAAGAGCCCGATATGATTCAGACACTAATTAATTAAAATAAAATTAATATTCCTGAGTAAAATAAATTTTATTTTCATTTCATTTTTTAAAAGTGTTTTTAATAAATATTTAATTTATTTCCCTATCAATTCTACGTGGCTTAATTCTCAAATAATTATTGATCCCCTTGATTATTTAAGAAGATTATCCTGTATCCACTCTGGGAAAATTCTTTTAGTAATTATGATGCAGATTAAAAATTTAATTGCTTTCCTTTGAGTCTACGAAGAGTAATTAAAATCTTGGTTTACCTTGCGCGTATCTTCAAATACTTTTCGTCTATAGTTAACCTTCTGATCCTGTCAATCAATCCTTCTCTAACTTATGCAATATGATCGAAATAATAAACTTTTGTAAAAAGGAACTTAGAATTGTTTTTAATTATTAATATAAAGATACGAAAGATTAAATAGAAAATGATAAAAAGAACTTTAAAAAAAAGTTCCTTTAACACAAGAAACAGCTGAGATTTTAATAACAATCATGTAAATTGAAAAAGCTGCTTTTTAAATATATTGTTACGTAGATCCGAGGGTTCATGGATTTTATGCAAAACAATCACAAAAAAATAAACAGTTCTTTAAGAGCGATGCAAATTTATTATTAAAAATCCAATCCTTTAAATACAGGATTCAGCAGCGATATTCACAGAGTAAATATCCAAAGGTCTTCACACCTTCAACAGCAATCAAACACAATAACAGTGTTTAAAAATACACGTAAGTAAAGATTATTCACAAGCACATCCGAGCTAATTGCTAGTCAAAACAATCCTCACTACTCGCTGGTTTAATCCAGACTCCTCGCCGTCCTGGCGAGCATCTTATTTATAGGCGCGACAGAAACTTCCAGAAATATAGCCGCTCGTGACATTAGTGGAGAGATCCACTACTCTTTCTTGAAGATTCCAGAGAGTTCCGAACTCGCCAACATGGTCGCCAATGACGCCAACTTGGTCGCCAAAAATGATGTCAACTTGGCTCTACCGCCAAGATTTCGCCAAGTTCTCATTGAATCGCCATTATAACGTAAGGGGCAGCATTGCTTGTGAGTAGCACAATTTTAACATGAAATAAATATAACATAGAGTAATATAAATGCATTAAACACTCAAATACAAATTATTTACACTATTTACACAAAACTCGTAACACAATATTACTTTTCTTTTATTGTAAAGTATCGTACAATTTTATATCACTACACAATAACCTTTTCCAAAAAAAATTTTTTGGAGACAGTTACAGTAAAAATAAAAATTATGTGTGCTTTATATATAGATTATATTGTTAAGCTGTGATTCTTGAAGTAAAAAGTCAGTTTGACCAACCATTATTTTACAATTTTAAAAAATTAAGAATTTTTTTTCAACTTTTATATATATATATATATAAAATACTCAATTTTAAATTTTTTTAGTCATTTTAAGTTATTTATATTTCTTAGATTATTGCAAACAAAATTTAGTGTATGGGTTTGAAAATCCATTGC
This sequence comes from Trichonephila inaurata madagascariensis, assembly GCA_019973955.1. Lineage (NCBI taxonomy): Eukaryota > Metazoa > Arthropoda > Arachnida > Araneae > Nephilidae > Trichonephila > Trichonephila inaurata. Next base: position 140,125 of record BMAV01010565.1, on the reverse strand, counting down.
TTAGTTGATTTTAATTAATTATTTTTCTAGAAAAACCTAGAAAAAACACGAAAATTTTTTAAATATCAAATTTAGCATTTTTTTAAAAAAATAACTAGAAATCTCAGTCCTGGATCCATAATACATTTTATAGAAAATACGTTTGGGAGTATATACAAAAAAAATTCAAGGCTCTATCTGGAACAGAAAAAAAGCCTTAGGGAAACACTTATACCTTCAAAATTCAAAGTCGGAGAAGAACGCATTTAAAGGTTGTAAAGGCATAAAACAAAAAATTATAATGCCCGTATAGCTCTAATTTTTAATATGTTATTTCCCAATGCATGATCTAAACTAAAACACTATTTTAATTAAATATGACTGAAAATAATATTTTTAATTCAAAATGTATTTTTGCATAATATTGATAGCATTTGTTAAGACGACAGTTTATTCGGCTTTATCTTAAACTAATATTTTCACAAAAGTCTTGAAACACAAAGTATTTATGTAAAAAATAATAATGATACTAACTTAAGCTAAAAATAGCCAGGTTTGTTCATAAAAATTTTGTTCAGTTTTAAATTGGGGTAGTTTAGGAAATGTTAGCTCTTGTATGACTTTAAAATACTAAAATATAGTACTACGATATGTTTAGTATAATGTAGTTTGGTACATCAAGGAAACATTCATTTATATCTGCAACATTTGAATTCAAAATACTTGTATTCGGAAGTCTAATAGCAGTATCAGCTGACGACCGATTTTTAGCTACATGATTTTCAGTAATATTCCATCTCTTCGAAATATTGCTTCTCATAGCAACCTCAGAGCTCTTAGGCCATGTCATTTTCTCTACAGGAAAAATTAATGATAAAGCTTAAGTTATATAAATTTTTTAAAGCAAAAATTGGCTATGAAATTAATTTTAATTAAATATGAGAACTCAAAAAAATCAAATCATAATCAAGCAGCTATGATTTTAGTAATGAAAATTGGAATTAATAACTATTTCACTCTAAACGAGTTGATTGTACTCAAAAATATTTTTAATTAATTCAATTTAAGAGTGGAAAAATGCTTTAAAATAAGCATAGCTCATAAAACTTCAAATATCTTAAAAGCTAATTTGCTAACCGATCTGAAATTTGGTGGTAAGCTTTTCTATGATATGAGCCACTAGAAAATGCCAAAAAATTTTCAGTAATTATGAAAATTTTAGGGTACTGTGTACCTTTAAAATATAAAAAACGTCTCTGCCTCAGTAGTCCACGGTAAAATTTTCAAACGCTGACCAGTCCAGGGAATAAAAAGGTTGGAAGGACTTCTATACAGTATTACGTCACGAATTTTGAGTTATTTTACGTACTTCGTGAAGGTCATTTTGACTATTTTACATGGAGGACGTGATTCTGAAAAAACTTTGAACCAATTACAAAAACGTTACGCGTTATGATATTGAACTGTACATAAACTTTTGTGAACTTTGTCAGAAAAAAGAAAAATTACTTAAAAAAAGGCTTTGTGAAATTTATGATTTTTTTCTGAGTGCCAATATATTGGCACTTATAACGAGTGGGAAAAGTTTCTATCGACTTGGAAATTCTGATGAAATTTTTAAACAAGTGTATGCGAAATCACAATTTACTTTGGGCCCTAAGAGCTTGCTTAGAATTAAAGAAATTTCAGACCATGAAATTCCTCTTCTGTCAGTTGCAATTGCTCATTCCAATTGAAGAGGCGAAGGATTCTTCAAATGTATGTGTAAAACAAAGTAGCAAAATAAGAATGGTCTTTCTGTGAAAAATGTAATTCAAGATGCAATTCAAACCTACCATGTTGCAATAAGTAGGTTAATTTTAAGCTCTTATATTTTATTTTAAAATTTTGTTTTCCTTAATAAGAAAGGCAAACTTTGTTTGGTACAACTCTCTTTCTCCGTTACGTATTTTGAATAATTTTTTAATGGTTCATTATTTTGTCAAAATAACATTTGTATTACTTAGAAATGTACGTCATTTGTATAACAGCCTTATCATGACATTATTTCATATTTTGCCAAAACAGCTTTGGTCATTCTAAAGAATGCCTAGGCAAAGTATGAAATAATTTTCATAATTCATACTTTGCATAAAAACGTCCGGCATTCTGTAGAATGCCGGCATTTCATACTTTGCCGGTAACATATAAATTATATATATATATGTGTTATGTTATATAGTAGCCATGCACTTCATGTATTCTGAAATACTTATTGTTTGTGTGTGTGAGCTTTATTAACGCTAGATTGCCCAAGGAAGTCATTTTGACTGCTTCTTTATTTCAATTAGAAAAACAATTACATATATAAAGCTTAGAATGTTTTAGAATGTATTTTTTTCCAAGTGAAGTATTTTTTTTATTGAATATTTACTAATAACTTGTTATATGACTGTAAATAATATTTAAAAAATTAAAAGTTGATTTTAAACAAATTTCTTTACACATTAATCATTCTTTTACAATGCAGTCATTTTGACTGTTTTTAGGCAATATAGGTATATACTAAGTTTCAGTCTTTCTAGTGTTAAAATGAAACCTTTTTATTTCTTACTAACAATTAGAATATAATCAAACAATGATCTTTTAATATTTCTATTAACTTAACTCAGTGGTGCGACAGCCCATGAGGTCTGAAGCCTACTGTGTCCAACTCAGTGTACGTGACCTTGGGACCTGAGTTACATGAGCAGAAGTACCGGGTCAGGAAGTCAGGTGGTAAGAGTCTGTCTCGAAACCCCCAGTGCTAAGCTCCCCCAGAAGGGATGAAATGCTGAGTCAACTTTGCCCAGCCAGGGGTTTAAACCTTAAACCTGTGGTGTGGAAGCGTGATGTACTAACCACTCAGCCACCGGGCTTAATATTTCTATTACTATTTGAAAATTCAAATATTGTCAATAAAAAAAAATAATACAAATTATTAAATTATTGTTGTGTATTAAAATTAATTAGGATTTAGCAAATTATTGAGGGAAAACAGATAAAAAAAGGTTTTTAATGGAGTTATTCGAATTTATTGTTTTAAATAGTAAAAAAAAAAAGATTCTGTATGAAATCAGCCTGAACGAAAAAAATCTAAAATATTTTCTTATTAAAATCTAAAGGTACCACATTCCTATAAAGTAAAGGTTGTGATCCAATTATATGGTTTGCACATATTTTTCCTAAAGTAGAATATACAAATTTTAAGAATCATCTAGACGATTTCAAAGTGTCTAATTTATTTGTGATTTCCCTAAATGTATTACAATATTACTCATATATAAATTAAACTACTGACTTAGATACCAGTGTGATATGTTTTAATATACAAAAACAATGATTTAAATGGATGACATAAATAATTATCGAAGGAATGCAACATTTGAAAGTGGTATACACATTTTTTGTCAAACACAAAATCCCTTAAAGTCAATGATGATTTTTATGGAAATTAAATACGCGTTTTTAATTCTTATACCCATATAATGAAATGATGAAGTATTCATTGACATATAACTCAATAATGCAGTAAATGCGCATAGAATTTAAAAGTAATAATTGGTGAAACTCTTGCTCTTCCATGGCACGCTTACATATGTCGAGATAACAAGTGATAAAGATTCCTAATTTAATATTACCATCCTTTTTCTAGGAATTCATCAATTACTACTCTAAGGCTATAGTAGTTTGAGATGCCTAAATTTAGCGGCAACCACGTCACATACATGTTCGATTGGTGAAAGGTCGGAAGACTTTGCTAACTGAGGAAGAATTTCAACAGCACATAAACTGTTCAGAGATATACCAGAGCTATTTTCTTCCTATTATCTTGTTACTAAATAACTCCAAGATGATGTACCCTGAAACTAACACAACCGTCAGCAAGATGTATTCAACAAATCATTTAACGCTAAAAGTTGTACACAGGATAATTAGAGTAGACTTCCTGTCATAAAAGAAGGCACCTCACACTATAATTCTAGGAGTACTATCAGTACGTCTCGGTAAAGCAAAGGCTAATTAAAATTTGTGACTCATTGATCTGATTATTATTTACTCAGAGATTGAGGCTGAAATCGTCCCTGAATACTATGTGTTATTTAATTGCTGGCATACATGATGATCGGTTCGCCCGCAACTTTTAATAACCTCCCAATATTGTGGGGGGCCAAATGAAAAACGACTAGAATCTTTTTTTTGATAGCCCCCCTGTCCCTGGGCCGCAGGAGGGGTGCAAGGTACCAAGGGGTAGTATGGAAGATGTTGTGGCATGTTAGATCAGGGGTACTCAACCTTTTTTTTCTGCTGGGCCGCATACACATATCAGCTATTTCACACAGGCCGCATGCATATGTTGGTAATTTCACACGTAGGGGAAACCGCAAAAATGAGGATAAATGGGGGGTGATTTAAGACCAAGAAAAAATTGGAATTTTTTAAAAAGTGGAAAATTGATCAAAATATCGCTTTTTTAAATTATTATTTTTTATTTTTGTTACTAACACTAAATTAGAAGGATTTTTAAAAAACTTCTTCCAAATTTTCAAACAAAACAAACGGTTTTTTATGATTACCATATTTAAAAAACAAACTCTTCATAGGGGCTGTTAATAAAATACCAGTCCTTTCCGCTCATAATAGGTCATACCGCTGTTATGTTACCACTAACAAAACACTTTGTTGATGTTGCAAAGATCGTTAAGGAATGCCCTTTTTTCACCTCTTGAAAGAGATCTTCGAGAACAAGTGTCATTGAATGATTCCTGTTTATTGGTATTTTTTAAGTACAGCACTTTCGTGACACATCAGACAATTACTGATGGTCATGTTTGTTTTTCACTACAAAATAGTCAACCTCCCAGTTGTCTGTAACCTATATACTTTCTTCGAATATTCTTCGCTAGCAAGATATGAAAGACAGTTAAAAATTAATCCCACCCATAAAATTGTCGCTATTCCACTGTTGTCTATTATCACCAACCGTTTCAAATAAAAAAATATATCGATTCTTACCTGACAGCAAAAAGCAAAATTGATATATTTGATTTCTTGACAAAGAATTTCTCGCTACATTTTCAATACAATGTTCTTAAGTAAGTGGATTTCTCAGAACAATGGGTCATGACCGGGCCACTTAAAAAGGCTTGGTGGGCTGCATGCGGCCCGAGGGCTAAGGGTTGAGTATCGCTGAGTTAGATAATTAACAATTTGCCAATGGAGAACTTTCGACTTTCCAGAGCCTTTTTTTCGGCCTTACAGAAATCATTGCGTCTTACGATACAGGTAGTGACCAATCGTTCAAAAAGACTAGCCAGTTTCCTTCATCTCGACTGTGTAATCAAGTTTAAAGTCATCAAATTGACTGTAAAGTCTTCCAGAATATTGTAATAGCATTATTGGTTCTGTCCCTAGGAAACATCACGCTGACAACGGGAAAAAATAAACCCACCGTAAATATTATTCGTTTTATATAAAACTAATTACGCTATAAAAACGTGCCCTTTGTTTGAAAATGTTCTTTGGTTTTGAAATTTTAATTATTTCCGTACTTCTTGATGTAAAGAAATCTATAAGCAGAATTTCAAAGATATCGGGTTTTCTTAAAAATGCTTTGTTTTTTAAAGTGTATTTTGGGAGGAAGAAACATATCATGATGAATAGAAAATGAAAATTACTAGTAATTTATATTTAATGGTTGTTGCTTGGTTATGATTTTTGGCACTGAGTGTTCTTGAGACGTATTGTGCTAAATACATATTTAGTCTAATAGTGTAAGATTGTGTATATATATATATATATATATATATATATATATATATATATATATATATATATATATATATATATATATATATATATATATAACTGAAGTTTTCTACAAAATTTTAACAATTATACAACAATTATTTTACAGACTAAGTGAAAAGACCTCAACTTTATTTGCTACTGTTATTAAGTCAATCAATCAGGAACAGCAAATTTTATTTCATAAGTAATGTTCCCAGAAGATATTTAAAAACATGGAGTTCAAAATGAAAAGACATTTTGGAATGCATTAAAAGGAATCTTTGAAGTTGGTAGAAATACATAACTAGTACATTAACATTTAATAAGAAAAATTTTTAAAAGCATAAAAATATTATAGGTTAAAGATTCTAAAATTATGCTTTTTTTTATGAAATTTATTATTGTCAGTTCAAAATAACAAACTCAGTTATATTTCCGTATTCTAATGAATCTGTAAATTATCATAATTAAAACTACCATGGCATTACAATAACAGTTAATCAGTGTCCTTCAGTTTGATCTATTCCTTCTAATGTGCCGATAAAAATAAATTTTTGACATTTTAGTGTTATATTTAACAAAGTAACCGATAAATATGTAAAAGACCTTAATACTAAGTGTTAAAAATGTATTATTTATTTATTTTTATTTTTATTACATATTATAAACTTTAAATTTCAGATGGCAACGTTAGTAATAAAACTGTATTATTCTTTTTTATTTACTTTTGTATTTTTGCGAATGGCAACACCGGCGTGCTGTTCAATTGTTTATGTACTAAATAAAAGTTGGTGTTTTAGCCGGTGATGTTCAAAATTATTTATCTCTTTTAATTCAAATTGCTAGCCACCGTTGCTCGAGTTTTAATTAAAACTACTTCGATTTAGAAGTGTGGAAAAGGTGATTTGGTGTTCTTATAATATTTTTGAAAGCTAAGAAAATTAGTTTAGATTTTCTTTTGGAAGCTTTAACACTAAGTATTAATTTTTTTGCTGCTGCATTTCTTGAAGTTTTAGTATCCTTTTACATACGATTAATTAAAACGCAACAACAACAAAAACAATGCTTTTCTAAAAAAAGTGTTTCATTAATCTTTCCAGCAGAATTAACAAAGAAAATAGTAGAAGTAATTATTTAAATTAAAACAAAACAAAAATATTTATATTTTATTTAAATACCCTTTTAATATCCCCCTTCCCAATATTACACTTAAAATATATTTTATATCACCTGATCCTATTAAAACATGTTTTGTCTTTAAGTATAATTATTTCAAACCCAATTAACAGGTTAAAATAATTATGACGAGTTTTTTATAATAAAAGACAAAAAAGTATTTTTCAAAATAAATAAAAAATCAGTTCTTTATTAATTTACAATTACATCGATTTCCATGAAGAAAAGCAAATAAAAGAATTCTTTTTTCTTTTTCAAAAGAAATATCTTTTTACAAAAAGATCATTCATATAATTAGAAATAAAATAATTTGACATAATTTGAAACATTCGAAGTGTCTTAATTATTCCAATCAACTCCCAAAAAATTTATCAAGGCAATTTAACGCTAAGCTTTAGCTCAATAAAAGTCTTATAATGAATATATTTCTTTTTTTCTTTGCATCCCAATTATTGTCTCTAAAAGAGATTTCGAAAAAAAAAACATTTTTTTTTTTTCATTTACTGGCATCATTTTAATAATGTTAAAGTATTTGATTGAATTGATTATTTTAAGAAGTCCAACTTTTAAATACACGTTTTTTTTTCGACATTGATTTATTAATAAGAAATGTATTTTTTGCTGAAATTTCCTTGAAAGAACTATGTTTTTAAAATCATTCCTGCCCCCATGTTACATACATTCATTTTATTTTCTTCACTAATAGGATTTTGAATCGTAAAATTCTTAATTTTTCTTTATCATAAAAAAGATGCATTAAAAGGTTAATTAGTTCAATAAATTTGATTACTAAAAATGAAATAATTTTATTTTCTCATACATATTAAAGTAAACATTTGAACAAAAAAAAATTTAATTCGACAGAAATTGATGGCCATTTTAGAAGCATTTTTATATTTTTTGCCTCTACAACCCACCTTTCTCTAAAATATAAAATATATTATGATTTAATATTATTTTACAATTTTTTAATGAAGTAACACTGTTTTTCCAAATGTAGAGATATAAATATATTTTGCACTATATGCTTATAGTTACGAAATAAACAGGGTCACGCGCACCCCTATTTTTTTTCTGTAACACAACTAAATTAAAAATTCCTCTCATTCGAAAATTCAACTTACAACGTTAAGTTGTGAGAGTTATTAACTTCAAAAATATTTACTTTTAAGAACTGTCAATCGATATGTATTTAAAGTTATACATACCATAAAATCCGGTGTATAACGCGTACCTATACTTTCAAGCTGTCTTTTAAAATTTTTATGTATATTCGCGGTATATCACGCACCCTCTTTTTCATGAAGAAACCTGAAATATATGTGTGAAATTATCTTGTGTTTTGAATTCATTTATTCGAGGAGTTACCTCAAACTTTTGAAAAAATAGTATATTTATAGAATATTATAATTCTCTCTCTCTAAGTTCATAAGATATGTCATTTCTTTAAAATAAATATGATTCAAATGTATGTCAAAGTCTTTTTTTTTTAAAGCTATTATTTTTACACCCGGCGCATAACACACCCCTGTAAATTTTGATCATATTTTTTGTGTTCAAGGTACTCGTTATACGTTGGATTTTACCGTACTTTTTAAAAATTTTATTCTATTATTCTAGACATAAATGCAGGCCGTGGATAACCTAGTGGTTAGAGCACCGGACTCCGGACCGGAAGGCCTGTGTTCGATGCCCGTACCGCCACCCTCCGAGTACACACGGGAAAGTGCTCGTTAAATCAGTGGGTCCGAAAGTCTTGTGGGCGGGAATCACGAGTGCAGGGAACTTGAAATTTCCCTCCACTTCAGTTTCATACATAAATTGTGGAGGTGGAGATAGATGGTGGCGCCGTCTATCGTAATGTTCTGTCGTCCCTTCGGGAATTTCACCGAGCTAAATCGTACTGTCTCCTATATGGTGCTCAAGGCTAAGGCCGACGACAAGCGTACATCTAGCCTATTACCACGATGAATTTCGTGGGCCTGGATCTGACTATGTCAGATAAGTGGCATGAGCAACAACAACAGACATAAATGCAAAATGACTCATAAAATAAAGATACATACATAAGAATTGATAGTCTTTTATCATTTATATAAGTAAAATTATATAAATTTAGTACAAATATTTTAAATTGAAGTTTATTAATTTCTTACGGATTTGTGACTATTCTTAATTTTTTTCTCATTACGTTCTTATACTAGTTAAACTAAATATGAAAAATAAATAGTATTAATTATTTAGAAAGCAAAAATAGGTTCCGGGAGAGCATTTTGTCATTATCTTAATATCTTATGAAGAAAATCACAAGCTGAATTGTTTGCATAAAGTTTCTTCAAAACACAAGTACTAGTTTTGAAAATTAAAGAGACGTAAGGGGTTAAAAAATAATAAATAATCTAAAGATCAAAAATGTAAAAGTTATATCAGAAAGATTCCTCAAAAATATATTTTTAAAAATATTTTTTCACCCTACTTTTCACAATCAGCAAAATCAATTTTATATTAATGAAAAGATTTTTAAGTATAAAGAGTAAAATATGTTACTCTTCCTCTCTTTAATGTCCTTATTTATAATAATTTTTCATAAAAATATTTATAATGTTATTTATTTTTCATATTTGTATTATTATATTTTTATAAACATAAAATTCTATGTTCGGCATAATGTTCGGCGAACATTACAAAACGGCCGGCTGGGTAGCGTAGTTAGTTTGTCGCTGGTCTTGTACGCTTAAGGTTGCGGGTTCGATCCCGGCCTAAGTCGGTGGATTTTCATGATGCAAAAATTCGAAAGTGCACATGTCGTATGATTATGCAACATTTAAAAGATCCCTTGAGTGCCTGTTTGGCTTGGGTGCTTTCGGCAAAATTAAATTATAAAGGACGGTTTTACATCGTCAGTGCTCAAATGAATCCATATGGGGAGGAAACTGGGCGTCAAAATTACAATGTGACAATTGGTGTTCTACCTATATGGTGCCCCGATAAAAGAGATACCAGCTGCTGGGGAATTTCTGGAACTACAATGGTAAAATACAAATCTGCAGCCCCATCATAAATAAAAAATTGTTAGGAAAACAACAGCTTTTTACCATATGCACAACCGGCGCAATTCCTACCCGGCCAACACTGAATTTTAAAAAATAGTATAAAAATTTCTACTTCCCAACGTTTGTCTTTAAAATATTAATTCATAAATCTGTTCTATTTTTCACATACTGAAAAATTTTTCTTAAACATCTGAATTACTTTTGTGTATGCAAAATATATTTGTGATAATTTGTAAGAAAACTGCTTTAAAAGCTTAGTTAAAATTTAGAATTTACAAGTTTTGGAATTTGTGCTTTCCAATAACAAAGGAATTTAAAGTACATCCAACCTCTATCTTACAAATTATACTTTTGAAGCTGAATGCTGCTGTATAAATTTTTACATAAGTAAAATCAATGCATGGTATCACCCTGAGAAATAAGCAAACCAACATTGGCAGCTTACTCACACTGCCTAAGAACAGAGACAGTTCTATATGTAATCGTGAAATCAATACTACTTAATTTTGTGGATTTTCTCTTAAGCAATTAAGAGATTTTTTTTCTGTGAGTGCAATTTGAATACTCTGATATGTTTTATTATATAAAACAAGTAATCTTTTTAGGGTAGGACATGTCTTTTAGCAAGTTTGAAAGCTGAAAGATGAGATCATTTCCTTTTCCTACAACAAATAGTGCTCAGTTCAGTGCGAAATGTTAGAAAAGACTGTGTGGCTTTCGAACTTTGCATTTTTCATGCATTATACCTGTCACACAAACAAACAAATTTAGTATCAAAATGAAAAAAAATCAATTTTTGATGATATTTTGGGCTTCCTCAGAAGTTTTAAGCAAATTCCTTTGTTTCCTAATCAGTTATTTGAAAAAGGTATATCATTTTTTTTCGGAAGTTAAACACAATAATCCCAGTACATTAAGACAAACTGAAATTTGAGAAGATATGTGTAAACTTCCATCATAAACTTAAACAAAGATTTCGACACCATTAAAAAACTGAGATATTTTCAACATGGCTTTTAATGTGTACTGCGAAGTTGTGAGAACAGATATGCAGGTTGAATTAATTAAAATGAATTGGAACAGTGTCTTTAAATTTCCAAAATTAGAATTCTATAAGTCTGGCAAAATCAAGTTTCTCAAGCTTGATATCTCATTCCCAGAGTATCAGCGCTAGATTAGTGCAAACTATGCTATGAGGCTGTTTTGTAAAGACACGCACCGTCACAGCTTAATTCCTAAAATTAATACTTCAAAAAATTGTTTAAATATACTATTTTATGACTTATAGCGACTTATAAATAATTTTTGCCCATTAGTAGAAATGTCTTGCCCATCATTATGACAATGTGTAATATACCTTAGGTTGAATGCAAATATTTAATTTATAACGCCATTCATAATCATAAGATCATCTTAATATATAATAAGCATTCCTGAAATAAATCGTTGCAACTTAAACTTCTTTGTCATGCCCTAACATTTATCATTGTTTCAACATCTTTATAACTTTTATGTCTTTTCTCATCAATAAAAGAGTAAGTTATGAAAAGATCTTTCATTTCCTTCTTTTATAAAGAAAAAAAATAATTAGTGGCGATTCATATCGAAGACCTCAACCTCGATGGAATATTTCCACGCAATAAAGTCATTAAAAAGTGGTTCTTATATTTATCGAAATTCTATAATTAGAAAGAGTAAGTCCTTACATATACTTCCTTGATATTAGAACATCTGAAGTCAGAAAACTGCAGAGTTTTAGATGAGGTACCTGAAGATCATATCTTAATTTCGAGTTACTTCACACACAATTTAAATTTTGTCAATAATTATTCCGGTGTACTCCAATGTACAGTTTCTCATTTCATTTTATAAAAACGTATTGGTGTCTGTTTTGAAATACCTCAATATATTTTACTTCTATATTCAAAGAAAAAACTATTGGTTTGTAAAAATTTTTTAAAATATCGTAAATTTTCAGATTTTTAACATATTTCTAAGACATATATTCAGATTACATATTTCTAAGTAATGGAACAATTAAATTTGGGCTAAACAAAACTCCTTTAAGGAATCACTTATTATTTATTAAATAACTAGTTTTTCTTCCTTATGTTGAAGCTACATCCTTTAAAAGCAAAAGACCCCAACCTATATTTGTGAGGTAAATGTTGCATAAGACCTTTAAAAATACTCATCTTTCTGTTTTAATTTTATTCAATAATGAAATCGGCTTCAGAACCCAAAATAAAGTTTTAACTGTCACAACGAACATTTAGGCTGAAAGCAATTATCATATGAGTAATGCTGGTAAAACCCAGAAGATATTTGTATTAAGCATGTGATTAGGTATTGTACGGAAAAAATTCACACTTCTTTCCAGAACGTTTGACTAAGATAGTGTAGCATGTATTTCACTGGAATAAATGATTCCTAATTGTTTCAAGAGAATCTTTCATCCACTTCTAAAATTAACTTTCAAAAAGTAAAATTCTTCTTAAATTATTTAAAATGTTTAAAATGTTCATTTTGTTTTGCATGTCTTAAAATTTATTACTCTAAAAATTCATATGATGGAAGCGTTATCTTTCGACTATTTTGCAGTTAGACTTCTAAATCGGTCTGATCTGCCACAAACTGCTTCTATTCCAAAGTGAATGAAGTTGTCAAGATTTATAAGAATTATGCAATGCATTTTTAAAAACTAGCGTGCATTAAATGCATTTGATACTAGTTAAAAATTTCTTATGTACAGGTTGATACAAAATAAGTGTCAACAATTGTAAAGCATATAATTATTTATAGTAAATTTTAATCGCTTTACTACAAATTATATTTTTAAAATGAAATGTTTGAATTACTAATTTAACTATTTTTATTAGTGGGAGTAATAAATGACTCCCGAAATAGATCCTCAAACCCAAAACAAAGATTTAAGTGGAACAAAGATTTTAAGGGATAGTTGCTAGAATTCTATTATTAATAATGCATTTAAAAATCAGAAAAGGCATTTTTCTTACTGATTACTATTTAAACTACGAAAAGAAATAAAATTTGGCTGGCAATTAAAAGCTACAGAAATAAAATGTGGACTAAAGGAAGTTCTTGGTGAAAAAGAGAAAAAGAAGTCGAGAAAACCCTCTGCCTCAAAGAGCTTTAGCAAAGAAACTACAGGTTTTTCAATCAATAATTTGTGGCTAAGAAAAAAAGAAATAGTGGATAAAGAAAAGTGGCTTTGAAATGTGAATAAAACAGTCTGCCATCAAATGTTACCAAATACGTTCTTGGTCTCTGCATTTAATGTTACCCAAAGGTAGATACAAAACATGGATAACTTCGAATTAAGCACTGTTACATCTGCCATTTACAGCTGTCAAAACGAAGATACAATATATTTCACACGAAAAACGTCGCAAAGAAGCAATTGTTTTGTAAAACAAGCTGGCTGTCAGATGTTATGGTATGAATGAAAATGTCCTCTCAAGGCTTAACAAAACCTTTTTTGTAGAACCAAAGACTTAAGTTGATGTTAAATACTATCAGAATGAAGTTTTTAACCATATGATCAAAGAAAGTAAAAGTCTTTACCCTCAAGGAAACTTTGTTTCTCACCAAGATAGTAAAATAGCTTCACTGTAAAATAGCTGAAAGATTAAAAAAAATAATAATAATTTTTCCCTCCTGAGAAATGACTACCACTCTCCACTGACTACGTTTATTGTGAATATTTTTTGCGGGTATACTTAAAAAAACTATTAAATAAACGTAAAGTAAGAACACTTCAAGGGCTTCAAAAAGTAATCAAAGAGGAAGTTGGAAAAATGCCCCCAAAAATGGTCATAGAATCTATTTTAGTTTGTCTAAATGTCTACGTAAAGTATAATACGCTAAAGGAATTCTCATTGAAAATTTTATGTAAATAATTTAATTCAATAAAACTTAATGATCCTTTGAAATTGGTCACATTATTTTTTAGTCAACTGGTGCTGTACAAATAATGAGCTTATAAACTACTAACGCTATACAGGGTGATTCGCTACCAGACTGACAATCTTGCTAGGAGTGTAGAGGGTACAGAGACAGCTCGGGATCACATAGGAAAGCAGGGTTAAAAATGCGTGAGTTGCGATCTAGGCAGCAAAGAATCAGAAAAAAGAAATAAAAACAACCACACATTTATGAGACAGAAAACATTTTATTAAAAGGAGTGTACTGCAACAGTTCAATATTGCGACAAGAACTCGTCTGGTATGCCAGACATTGGCGCTGCATGGAATTTCTTACCTTCTGAAAAATCCCTGTCAAGTCACGTATTCCTCCCATCAGCTACAGATATTCGAGTGAGGTCTTCAATTGACGTGAATCCCGTACACCATATTCTTCATGTGAACTTAAAAGAAGTCCATGCATGACAGTCCGATGATCCACTAACCCACCATTATCTTAAGGCTTGCTGTTTGGTTTGCTGCGATTATCCTCCAGACAATGGATCGAAATAAACCCACTTGTTGGGCTATCCTTCTCTACTAGTCTTCTTCCAGAAGTAAGACTGCCTCCTCAATTCCAGGTGTCCTAATCGTTCACTGTCGATTCATTGTAGCTCTCGTTAAAGAACCCATCTCTCGTAACCTGCTGCTCACATTTTTGGAGGCCATGTGATGTAGACCATGCCTGTTCAGGTAACAACCAGCGTGTTCGTTACAGTCGGCAGCTCCACTCATAATCAATATGGTGACCAGTTCCTCGTTTGAATACGAGTTCATCCTTCTACTTCGGGAAACGGATCACAGATGACTATTTTCAGCAGGATCGGTGTCCCCAAAATCTTTCCCTCTGTGCTATCTACCGCAAGAGTATCGGGAGAAATCTTCCAGAATGCAAGTAATTCCATACATCACCACTGTCAGACCTGCCAGACGACTTTTGGTATTAATTTCGAACATGTACAAACTTTCCATAAGATGTTTTCTGACCCATAATTGTGCTACTGTTTCTGTTCTTTTTCTATGTTTCCTTGCACTATACCTCACAACTACAGCATTTGCATCAATTTTAGTAGTAATTTCAAACACCCGTTCTAGTGCAATTTATTCATAAAAATTTTTCTGTCCCATTAAGATGACTGTATACCTTCGTACCCAATTGTTTTATTAAATCAAATTTTGAAGCAAATTGAGTGTTTTTTAAAAGAAAAACAGAAAAAAATATGCAAATACATAAAAGTTTTAAAATAAATATTGTACTTTAAGAAAAATTGGTTGTTTTCAAGCAAATTTTACCAAATTTTTACTAATACGAGTAACATTGTATAAAAATTTCCAATGCGATTATCTTCATTTTCTTTATACACATCATACTTAGTATGGTGCTCTTTAAAATGAACCAAAATCTAAGAGAAATATTAAAATAAAAAACTTTCATAGGCATTTATACATTATAATATGAAGATTTCGATATTTTTTAAGCTTTTTTCTTTATAAAAACTACTCTAAATAAAAAAATATTTAACCTACAACAAAACGTATGGTTCACTTTATGAAAAATAGTATAAATAACATTCCCACAAAATTTCAAAACATTATCTTGTTTGGTTCTTAAAATATAATGTATTTGGTAAAGCGTTTCTTTCGAAAACATAATTTTGAGAAAAATCCATTTCAAGTATACATTCAAGTATACATTCTTTACAAAACTGACTAAAATTCACAAAAATGATATGCCACGCCTTCCTTTTTTTCCTGGTGCAGCCTTTTTTTTTTTCGGTGAGCTGGTATTTCTTTTTTCCTTTTTAATTTTTTAAAGGGTAATGAATATCTTTCTGCATCGTAAATCCGTCGATAGTCATACAGTTTTAATACACGTATCATATAGCTACGAATATTTAACCCCAACTTATTTATCACTTTTAATAAGCCACTAGCACCTTCATTAAATTGTAGAAATTCTATATATTCCCCTAAATGCAAAGTCTGGAGTTCAACAAAGATTTGCTTAGAAACTATATCCCATAGAACACCACAAAAACTCTCATTGACATTTCGCGCGTGCCATTCCATGTAGACACTTTTCTAAAAGTTTTTGCTCACATAGTTTTAAATAGTGTGATTTCATAATATTTATAATATTTGTGGGAGGCCAGTGGCTTTGGCGATGAATGTGTTATACAAAGTGTCTTCGCTTTTTGAAATTTGCACCAACTATCTGTTCTTGTTTGGAATGAACCATGCATAGGCTTTTCAGTACTGAAACAGCAGTGATAAAAAGCAGCAATAACTGTGCTTTGCATGTTTGCTAAATTCTTTGCATTACTGCTAATTGCTATTCCGTCATAATTTTGCAATTTGTTGATTAAATTGTCCGTCAATTTTTCCTTTCTTCCGATCCTTTCTCTGACTTTTTTAACTTTCTGAGATGACACCCATCCCTTTTCTGCACATGATCAATACATTCTAGTTTATTGACTGTATTAGGAGCATACATATTTTTTACGGATTCATATGTTTTGGAATTCCCATCAACGTAGTAATCAGTGTACTGCAATTTCTGAAGATTTTTTTGATCGCTCAAATATGCGATGGGCTCCTACAATTCCATGCTTGAAATAGAACCCTTATGATTGCAACAAACATGTACATTAGAAGCAGCACCTGGAACTTTTGTCTTCTTTGAACATATGCTACAGAAATGGGACATGATTTCGATGTCTAAAATCTTTCCTGCGTCAGTGGATATGCAACTGACAAACCATTGTTAGATGAGTAGCTACGTTTCTGCCAATTCTTAGCAAGAAATAATTATACTAATAATAGAATAGTGGCTAAAACACTAGAAAAATTTCAGAATTGTATTTTATAAATTAAAAAAATAAGAGAAACTGTAGATATTGAGATAAAAGTTGCAATTTTCTGCAGCTTCCGATTTTGAAATGTTGCTTCCAATTCCCATTTACAGAAAGTTTTTTGTTTTGTAAATCACAATAACTTTATTTCTATTTCGCGTAAAGAAAAAAGAAAAACTGTTTTGGAAATAGAACTGCTCAAACTATAAGATTTTAATATAAAAATATGTCTCATGTTGTCTAAAAAAGATATTTTCAACAAGACAGTCGCCTTTATGTTCTTCGGTTTCTGCTCTTTTTCTCTCTTTCTCTGCACCATAGCTCGCTATACAGTATTTGCGCCCCTACATTCCTTAGTGATTCGAGGCGTCTACCCTCTAAACACCCTGCAATTTGTTGGACTTTTAGCACATGACCCTGCATATTGGTTACTTAGCAATACATCATTTGTAAAGGAACAATGATTAAATCATTATCTGAAACCGTTGTTTTCATTTTACGTGGCTATTTTTTGTTATTTCCTGCCCGAGAGTAATGTGAGTTACGAAACATTTCTTTGTTCTCAGGATCTATAAACACAATTTTTGATAGAGAAATTTCCTAATGTAATAGAAGTGTTACTGAATTCAAAGCAACCTCATCAGAAGTAATTCAAGCCGTGTATGCTTCGACAGAAACCTGTTATTCAAAGAAATATTCTTTTGAAATTTCAAGATCTTAATGTAATCTATATTTGGTGGAGTGGAGTTAAGTTAACAACACACCATTTAACATGTTTAATTTTTCTTGATACTGATTATTCAAGGATTCAATAAATTTATTAAAGACCGAGTCAGATATTTATTGTATCAAAATGCCTCTTATAGAAAAGAAACGAGTGCCTCTCACGGCTTTTTTTACTACCCTATTTCTTTTGAACTATTTGGGCCCTTATTATCAAAAAGAAAAGAATTTGCGATTCAAAATGCGATTCCCTCTCCACAGGATGATAATCATTTGTTTTGAAGTGGCAAAATAGCTGTATTCCCAAGATAATAATTGGTCACTTAGTTTTAGGTAATGCTTCAAAGTGACTGCCTAACATTGTACAACGAAACGAACTCAGCTTTAATAGAAATCCATTGCCTCCGCTCGCTGGCATTTCAGAGCTAAAACAGCATCCTAACTGTCACTGATATTTATGGTAATGCATTTAGAAATCCATGGAAGGTATCGTTTTTCCTGCTTAAAATTCCTTCGTTTTAAAAGCATTTTTATCATAGTTTTTCCTTTTTGCACATATCTTTTAAATTTTAATGCCACTCAAAAGTTATATATAGTGGAAAATTTACAACTTAAGCTTACTTTTTAAAGTATTTCATTCTCATGAATTTTTGTTTTTGTGGATTTCCGAATTCGCAGAAATCAGGCAAAAGTATATTATGATATACTATTAAAGTATAAGGCAATGGTTTATAGTTATTATCTCATAAGGTGTATGAAATGTGTATCTTTAAAGAGAAATAATTCTATCTTAAAATGACTTACTTAAACGTTCGATTTAAATGTTTGGCTACTTAGTACTTGCAATACCAGTAATTAACGAAATAATATTAAAATTTAACACACTTTTAAACAACATTATATCACTATGATGCTATGTGTAAATGAAAATAATGTATATCTGAGAGGAGGATATATTATAATATATATGCATATATTTCTCTCTTTCTCTCTCTCTCTATATATACGATTTTCGTTTAAGACGGTTCGTTTTTTAAAATCTTAATGGTAAGCAAATTTACGAGCAAGTTTTTATCTCCGCTTTTCTTAAAAAATTTCTTCTTAATATTTATCTCTATATGTGAGAAACCTTTCTATTCTCATTATTCATACATTCATTTAATTTTATTATCTTGTGTTATTCCCACGTGCAGATAGATATAGGTCTATAATTTTCAATATAGTAGTGTTTTTACTATTATGTCTAAAATTTCTACTGTACAGGGAAGGAGGATTCATAAAGCATGGCTTAATCCTAATTCACTGTCTTATTTCAAGGACAGCTTTCGAAATCATAATAGATCATTTTAGTCCAAAAATTTCCATGTTTTCAATTTTAATAGCTCTACTTCTCTGATTTTTGTAATTACTATTTTTATCCAATTTTAGTATGATATTGTTTTGTACCATTTATTTTAATTATATTTTGGAGGGTTTTGATATACCTTATTCTTAGAATCTAATTTCATTTTTCCTAAGATTTGTAGGAATTACAATTTCTCTCTTATTATTATACTATATATATATATATATATATATATGAATATTTATATGTATATAAAAGATAATTAGTTAAAACATCTACAAAAAGTTGTATTTTCTAGTTATTGGATATTTTAATTATTTTCTTAATATTTATATATCATCAATAATTGCAAAACGTAGTGATTATATTTTAAAAGGCTGATATTATACACTGGTGTGCAAAACTTAAGCAACAGGTGGGTTTATTGCCATAACTTCACGAAAAATCATCTGAGAGACATGAAATTCTGAAATGGGGGAGAGTATTATGTACGAAAAGGTGCGAAAGCATCGCGCTGAAAAAGGATACAACGCATACGGGGAATCAAAAAAAAACAAGCTTTATTGAACGCATAGTATCGTGACTCATGATTGTCTACCCAACAGGAAGAACAACAAGCAGATGTTCCTTAATATGGTATATGCTTTCCCCCTTACTACAATGGTTGCTTTGCACCGTCTCCGCATACTCAGAACCAGCTGGTACATTTTTTGAGGTAGGAGTGCCCATTCCTCAATCAACATCTGTTTGAGTTGTTGGTTGTACTCCGGATGATGTGAGCGTGTGGCAATACGTCTCCCCAAAGCATCTCACACATGTTCGATGGGATTTAAATCTGGGGAGCACGCTGGCCTATCCATTCGAGTTATATCTTCACTTTCCAGCAGCTCCTCAACAGCAAGAGTGCGATTTGGCAGTGCATTGTCATCCATAAAGAGGGTTTCGGGCCAATGGCACCTGGGAAAAAGATGCACATGGGAGAAGTACCTCCTCACAATAGCGATCCCCGGTTACAGACCCTCTGTCGAAAATGGGAAGCTCAGTTCCGCCGTTCAGCGTAATGCCAATCCAGACAAGAACTCCAGGACCACCGTAATGATGTCTTTCCTTGATGTTACTGGGATAAAACCGGGTCCCGATCTCTCCAAATCAAAACGCGTTGAGAATCGCTTCTGGTACTGAACCGACTCTCATCCGTAAAGAGAACACGACTCCATTGATAAGTTGTCCAGTTTTTGTGCTCTCTGTCCCACTGTAAACGGTGGCTTCGGTGGCCATCTTCAACGGGAGGCAGCGTTCAGGACGGCGGGTGAACAGGCCCCTTTGTGAAGGCGTCTGGCCACAGTAAACCTCTACACTTGTCGACCTGTTGCTGTACAGAGTTTCTGAGCAATGGTTTCTTGCTGACTGCTGTCGAACTTTTTCGCATGCAGGATGATATATCGGGCATCCCCTGCAGTTGTCGTCCTCGGGCGGCCACACCAACCCTTTTCTAACAGCTGTACCTGTGGTTTGGGAACGCTTTCCAAGCGCTCGAAACGACACTTTTGTTGTTTCCCGAACTCTGCAGCTACACTGGTGACAGTCCGCCCCTCCTCCAGCTTCCGATCATTCTTCCACGTGTGAAGTCATCCAGTTGATTTCTTCTAGCCATATTTCACGAACTGACTCACTGGAACTTGCAGAGAATATGTTGAATTGCGTCTCCGTCCTTCATTTCATTCTACTATTGAGCATCACGCGCCGACATCACGCGTTTTGCGTACGCTCACATCGCTTCTGACGTTTTGTTCCTGATATTTGCATACGCATGACGTTTCTACTGACTTACGTGTTCCCTCTACTGATTTCCAGACCTCCTTTTCTGCAATTTCATGGCTATCCGTTAAATTTTTACATTGTTGCTTAAGTTTTGCACACCAGTGTATTTATTTATTGTCACGGAAGAAAAGATTAATTTTACAAGGAATAATGTTTTATCTAATTGAAGCATTAAAATTTCATACAAGTGAACATACAATATGGCTTAAAACAGTTTACGTTAGATACTATTAGTTTTTTTAATTTTATTTTTTTTTTCGAGTTTTTCTGACAATTAGTAACTAAAAAGCCAAAAAGCAGTTAATAATTCATTTCACTCCGAGTTAGCATTTGAGCATTAAACGTTATTTATTATATTATCATGAATAATAAATTATTAGTTACACCTACTTTTGTTACAGAAAGAAAAAAATGTTTCATTTGTGAATACTGTAACAGTATTATCCGCGCAATATTTTAAGTATTAATCAGAAAAGATTCCATGTTGATTAATAAAAGAATAACTGTGTATAATATTATCTCGTTAAAAGTCCTCTAGAAAACACTCAGAGCACATACTGCTGGACAAATGTAATTGATAAAAATATTGCGTAAGAGCTTTTATTACCTTTTCCGCCGTTTTGTTACATGGTAAATTATATCAACTGGATTATTACGTTTTTATTACAAATGATACTTTATCAAATTCAAATTAATTTTTTAAAGGGTTACAATCTCTCATTGTTAAGCACATAAGCAGAATAACAAAAATTGTATTAATTTTGTCATTAATAAATAAAAAATTCAGCTTTTTCTAAAAAATCAATAGTGCGTTGTAAATTATGAAGCTAATGGAATCCAGAGACAGATATCAAACAAAAAAATTGTAATAAGGCAAAAAGTATGATTTTTACCGTAGTTTATGTTATTTATTTCATTATGTTAAATATTTTTTATTATTTCCAAGAACATTTGATGTTCAAATAACAGATATTTTTAATTTTAAATATGCAGAAGATATTTAAATAAGTTAGGGGTTTCTTCAATTTTTTATTTTAATCATTTTGTCTGATTTGCTCACTTGATTCCATTATTAGTTAAAAAATTCTAATTAAGGAAAGACCAATTTATACATATTTGGAACTAAGTTTAAAAAATTATTTATTTATTAGTAATATAAATATTAATTGAAACTAATTTCTGTACTTAGAAAATAACTACAAAATAAAAGAAAAAAAGGCATGGCTACCTCCTTTAAGGAATTTAAAAAATGCAAAAATAGAAAGGCTTGAGAGAGAGAGACACACACAATCTTTATCTCTATAAAATGTTTTATAATTTCATTAATTTAGTTCATGAGTTTTGAAATGATAAGCAACTACTAAACACAATTCATGTATCAAGTGCCATGCGACTTTTGAATTTTTATTATTCAATTCAAAAGGAAAAGTAGATGACAAAGCAAAATGCATTTAGAGAACAACATGTGCCTCAATGAGAGGAAGACGTTTTTTAGTAATATCTAATCGGTTATAAATTTAATCTTTCGTTGCATACTCACCAATTGAATACGTAGTGTAAAAAAGAATTTTTACCGATGAAGGTTTTAGTGAAATTATTAAAAACTGAAAGAAATGTTAAAGATACCCATTCCTAACTTCAGTTTTCTCATTGCTTCATCTACTGTCTAAAAGCGGATGCTTGTGAGTTTTTGTGCTCTATACTTCAACTATAAATTGTTTATTGATATTGAATATTTATTAGTTGAAGCCTGTATACATGTGTTTTCATTCTATTTTTTATTAAATATGCGCAAATGTATAGATTTTTTTTCCTTTAAAATTATCAGCAATTCATTATAAAATAGTAAAATAGTACAAAACTTTACCCTAATTACTCAAGATCTGAAATTGGTTTGTAATGATTGAACATCATTCTAATAATTTTAAGAATGAGGAAATATTATTAAACACTAAAAAAGGAATGATAGAAGTTACAGAAAAACATTGTGAGAGGTCTTCACCTCTTTCTTGGGTACCTAGACATGTTGGAGGAAGGGAAGAAACACTAGTCATGATCCAATCAATCTATTTATTGATCACACATTATAACGACACAAATTCAATTTAAAAAAAGAGAATGTTGGTGCTAACCACGAAAGGGGAACAACGATGAAATACACGAATGTTTGGAGACTATCAAACTCGATCCCTTTATATAGGATCTAATCTATTACCGATTTAAAAATTTTAAATTTTAATCTTAGTGAAACGTTTTTTTAAATTTTCCCAATAATAATTAATCACAATAATTCAATAAGATACCTGCGAATAATCTCACCTGATTTCTGGTTTAAATCCACCCCTACTCTCTTCTTTGCTAAAAATTTCGATTATATGTAAAAATTAGTTTCATATCACGATTTCTTCTTCCGAAAGGTTGGTTGGGAATAACGCAGATTGATAGCCCAAAGATATCCCAAGAGAGTTAGAAGAAGGTACGCGAATAGATCCGTCACAACATAAATAATCATATAAAAAATATTTTGATAGTTGACTCCAATGGAAATAGTTTTAGTAATTCAATTATTGTTAAAAAACTTCAAGTTTTTTTAAATATTTTTTTCTTTCCTATGAGAAATTTTTCTTTGCTGTGTATTCTTAGTGCATATTGTATAGTATTTAACTCGTATGGTAATAAGAGGTATGAAACATTAATCAAATGCAATAAACTATTCTACATGTTTCGATACAAATGTATTTTTAACATGGGGGAATACAACCATGAAAATACCCAGAACTCGCAGTTTTTCAACTCTATAGATTTAAGAGAAAATCAATCACCAGATTTTCCTATTTTTGTGTAAAAATTTAGAATTACTGGAATAAAATTGATCATGGTAAAATATATAATACATATGATATAATCATTATTGCTGACATCCTAATTCCTTTCTCGTATTAAATCAACTTTAATAAGTTATCAGAATTCCCTCTAATATATACGATAAGGAAATAGGGATAGGGAATTTTCAATTGAAACGGGATATATTTCAATTGAAAATGCAATAAATTTATATTAAATTTAATATTAATTGTTTTGATATGGAAAGAATGCATAATTGCATAAGGAAAATTTAATCAATATAATTAATGTAGTAAAATACTTAGAATTCATATAAATTTATGAATGAGAATTTGAAACTCCGCATATCAAATATATTACAGAAATTTAAATCACTAATAAACGTAATACGAATTATCATACTAGATGCAAGGAATTTTAAAGGATATACATAGAAGTCGGTAAGTATATTTTGAATTCGAAGAACACGATTTCAGAAATAATAAATGGAAGGCTAATTAATGAATAATTTATGAAAAATATGAATACACAATACAAAAAATCGTCAAAAAATATTCAAAACTCAAGTGCAAATAATATAAAAATTAAACTAGAATAACATTAGTATGATATTATTGCATCATTTTTTTAAATCATTACTGTCAATACATTATTCGTTGTAATCATTTCACCGTCTTCAAAACTACAAGGTCCCTCACCAATAGTCTGCATGCTGCTTCAAATACAGTATTAACAATTAATAGATTATTAACTAATTATTCCCAAGGTAAAAATTAAGAACCATGATAAACTAATGTGTGCCTGGAGGAAGCATTTAAAAATTTGACTTTCATTGTGCAATATTTTTGTGTAATTCGTTTTTTATATACATTTATTTTTAATCACAGCTCGTTAAACTGATTGCATAGTTTAAAACAACGCTAAAATTGCATTAGAAATATTGAAAACAAACCTCACTTGTGTCGAAATCAAGTGAAAATGATATTTGAAATCTGCGTTGTGTGTATTTGATATCTCTCTTCTCATTCTAATAACTTCAATACATTATTTTGTGTCCTACCTTTATTGTTTAAAACACGAAATACTTTAAGGTATCATAATAAGTTGAAAAAGTGCTTTTTAAGTGTTTGCTGTTTGGTGTTGATTGGGTCATTAAGGAAGAAAGAAATTAATTATTGAGAAAGAAGGACTAATACATAAAACTAGAAAGTTTTTAAGTTCTTTTTATAGCATTTACTTTATCTCTAAATAATAAAAAAATGTTTTTTTAATTCGTTTTTTGAAGAATGATAATTTGTGCACGAAAAAAATGGGGGAGAGATATCTTCTAATTTATCTATCATTAATGAAATTTATAACATAAATGCTATGGTTCTTCAAAGTGTAAATGTAAAACCCGCGTTTTAAGACAGCTGCCTTAATCCCATTTTATGCCATTTTTAATTTGTTCATTACGCAGTACTTTTGACGAAAAAATCATGACCATCAAATTTTAAATGCTAATAAAATATTCATTTCTTAAAAATATTTTTTATCCTGCGATTTGAGACAATTTAAGAGGGATCAAAAGTATATCATCGACGTTAAATTGCATTAATGTGCAATTTATTTTTATTTATCACGTTTTTCTCTTAACTTAAAAAATTTTAGAGCAATCTTTCCTAAAACATAATTTTTTCAAAAAAAAGGGTGATACATGTTAGTTATTGAATAGTTATGACTTTTTAAGCCTATTTATGTTCTTTAAAACAATAAAATTATTCAGAAAATCAATTTTTGAAAAATTTATCTCCGAACCTAGCCGGATACCTTAAGTATTTAGTTTTCAGTTTTGTTAGCACTTAAGACTTTAGTCTAAGGCAGTCTCTGGTGAAAACAAGATTATATATATAAAGTCATGTCGTGATTCGTGCCACTACTGTAGCCACTGGGCTAATATGAGCATTCAACGCATCCAGAAACCGTACCCTAGCTATAATTAAATTTCTTCAGCAGAATCTTTTCGACTGAACGAGATTAAACTGTTGTGTCTAATTAATGAATAACCTGAATTCTAATGAGAGAGGGGGCTCTAGCAGATGTAATAAACAGTGATTTATGATTTGATGATTAAAATGAATGTTTCATATGGACTGCGGATAATAACCTCGATTCTCTAACAATGCCACGAAGACGAATTTATGCTCATTACGAGTGTATTTCAGAGTTTGTAAGGTCAGTGCCATCACTCTAGATTGCCAATCGAAGAATTTCTCCACATTTGGTCTATGACACTACGATGATTACACAATATACGATCGAGTAAATGAACAACGGCACATTTCAGCATCAAAACGGCAGCGGCCTAGGTAACAACAAAGCTAGAAGATAGAGCGGCAGTCAGATTCTCGACTACAGCACCAGATTCCTCACTAACGCCTGTTAGAGACTAACTATAGAGGGAGCTATGAAAGTGCGGCTATATAAAGATGTAGTGGTACGCCCACAGACACTTGAGTTAAAAGGTAAGCGGTCTTTGCGAGTTACCATATAGCCTAGTGTTGTAATTAGCGTTTGATGATATAGTCTTGCTACATTTGTAAAGAAGTGTGGAAGTCAATAATTTGAGTAGTGTGTCATTCCATCCAGACCAAAACACGAGATCACCACCACGCATGAGTGCTGGATTCAAATGAGTCCACAACATACCATCCGACGTAAAGTTTGAACAGAAATACTGGGTCCATTGACAAACGTATGGGGAAAGGAGTGGAGTTTGGTTGGAATCGCGCTGTTTAAGGATAAACAGTCTCTACGAGCCATATCTCTTTGCTAATACATCATGGCACACTAAAAAAAAAAGCTCAATTTAGGCAAATTTCTATGACTGGTTGGGTTGCAACTCATTTTGTGCCAATTTGGACTTATTTTCAATAATTTAATACTTAGCCACTCTTAGATGTGTTACTATGAGCTGTTTTCAGACTTTTATAATACTTACTTATCCAGCAAGATCATCTGGTCTCTTCTCCAAAGTTATTTGGAATCTAATGAGATAGTACTTAAAGACATCATAGAGAAAATGGTGCTTAATAAATCCCTACAATTGGAGACAATTTAGGAAGGAACCCCACAGGACTCCATTTAGAAATTTTGTCAATCTCTCCTAAATAGCTGACAGCTCACATCCACAGCAACTGGGAAAACTCTTCAATGACTCTTTCATTTTAAAGCGGTTGAGCTCTGGAATAAGTTATTCATTTGATCTAAAGTTATAATTGTATCTTCTTTCTATACATGTTCAATACAAATCTGTTATCTTTTAGCAATTGGACAATTTCTTCAAAGTAGATAATTTTTTTTTTCATCATAGATCATACGTTATAAAATTAATATGTGTGGATTACACTGCGTAAATAACGTTCACTTTCGCTTAATCGCCATATTAAACTTTGAAATATAATTATAAGTTTACATAAATGTTAATTCCTTTAATCAAGTTATATGAATTAGGGAAATTTTAATTAAAGAGTTACAAAATTGGCTATGTAGCGTACAATATGTATTCTCCTCATATATGTTTTATAAAGACATATATTGGATGCCATTTAGAGTATTAAAAATTTTTTTTTTTATTTATTAACTACGTCCTAAAATTTTTCAATTTTATTTTATGGACAATTACTTAAAAGTAATTCAGGAGTTTTCTTCTATTATTTAATGTTTTCATTAATAAAAATTATTATACACTTAAACTTTTAATACAAAATAAACGAATTAATCTTATCTGTTTTTTAAAAAAATGTATATCTCACTATTATTAATAGCCCTATAATTTCTAATTCGAAATGGAAAAATGTTTCTTATATATATTATATTAATCAATATATATATATATATATCACACATTCCATAAACAACCATAATATATTATGTTTTTCTCTTTATCAATTTTTCTCAATAATGTTTTAAATGCTTGCGTATTTTTCCTTTAGTTTTTTTTAAAGAGAAAAAGTTCTACATATGCACAGGTATTCAAAATTAAGAAAATTTTCAGATTTTGTCGATTATCTCTAGAACTACTGGACAAATTTTACAGAAATTTGATATGAATATAGGGTTGATGTAATGCAAAAAATAACCATTCAGCAGTTAAAATACCACGTATATCACCATAAAGGAAAAGATATGAATGCAGTTGCAAAAAGAAAAAAAAATTTGGGGAATATTTTTTGGGTTCTCTCAGAATTACAGGCCCTTCCCCCCTCAATTTTATACTGGGAGTAAGGGAATTTATGAGTTCCTGTGGAAATATACCACCTGCGTTCAGAAACCCAGGTTTTCGGGCCCTTGAAGGGTTTCTCGAAAGGGGGTTACTATTTTTAATTGTTTTCCCCCAGTGTTTTTTGGGGATGAGGTCTGAATCTGATCCAATCCCCCCCAAATATCCTCACTTTCCAAAAATTCTATGTGGCCTCACATTGCAATCAATTAAAGTAAAAGGGGAAAGCACCCCTGAAAATAAACAATGTGCCCCCTTTTAAAAATGGAGGTGTGTAGGTTTTGAACGGGGTTTGCCCAGACTATCAAGCTTCTGCAACCGTAAATGGTCAATTTCGGACATTGAGGCAGGGGTGTTCCTGGCTTCCATATTAAAAAATAAGGGGGAATCTCTGGTTAGACTGAACTAAGATTCATCAGTGCAGAGAACAGTTGCCAATTGATCCATGCTATCATCTCTATAATTTCTGGGTCATTTTAAATAAACTATCCTGTTCGCAGAAAGAAGCGGGACACAAACAATATGTCTTCTTGCAAACAGCACTCTCTCATAACGACTTCCAAAACAGTCACCCTCGAAACTCGGGTTACTGTGGCCACATACTACTCATGAGAGATATGAGAGATATATCCCTTTCATGCCTTCCTATAATTGACAAATAGTGGAATTTTTGTCCATCGTAGCTGATGGACGACCTTGCCTAGGCTTTCTCTCGATGGATCCGATATGCTGAAACTCTTTCTATAAGTTGAACATGACGCAGGGTGTTAAAATGAATTCTCTATAAATCTGGTTTTGAGACTCACCTGCTTCTAGCCTACCCTCAGTTTTCAACCTCATTCCATCACCTAGACGTTGGTGGTACTCATTTTTATTACTTTAATTTTAATTAAACCTATTGCTAAAAAAAACACCAAGGAATTCAGCAAGGGGTGCTGCCAAACGAAATGCGTATTTGGGTACGCGCGATTATAAATCCTGTTAATAGAGTAGTTCTGCCTCCATTCACGTGTACGCTTACGTATTACACACACAAGATTTGTATCTTTGTTTCGAAAGTATTTTAGAGCATTTCGTTCAAATCTCTCCTTGAAATTCGACAAAATATGCAAATTTTCTTAAGGTTGAACACCAGTGTCACGAAGAACGAAATTTGAATTGATTTTGTGGCTGCAGTAGCTGAGTAGTCATGATCGCGATACTCATGAACAGCGTTGTTAAGTCAGGGGCTGGAGCCCTGGTGCCACTGAAGATTCATCGTGTAAAAGGGCTGGAACACATTAGATCTATCGAGGCTCAAAGTTCTGAAGTACGCGGGATGTTGAAGTTAGGTGAATAGGGTGCCAGTTCATGTATCCTCCTCGCCACTTGTCAGGGGTTCAAAAATACGAGATCTATGAACATAAATCCTAGTTTAACGTCAAAGTATGACGTTAATAAAAAATCAATTGGAAAATTCTTATGCTTTTAATATTAGTTTTGGATTTGCAATGTTTCAGCTTCATTATTTTATAAAAAGTGCTTTTCTATTCGGATTTTGAGGAATACATCTTATTTATTTAAATTTTTGTTTCATTACGCAAACTAATATTAATTAATTTCTTTAAATCGAATTATTGAAAGAATAAGTTTTTATATATTTTGTTTCTTTTTCGTTTAATGGTTTTGTGTTTGAAAAAAAAATTCCTTTTATTGTAACGATTCATATTACAATTTAAGAATAATACTCATTGAAAGTTTTAATATTACGATTAAAAATAAATAAAGCATAAAACAATTCATAAAATGAAAATACTCTGAAAAATATACATTTAAATTCCTAAGATATAACGTTAACAAAAATATTGTAAAACAGTTGAAGAATCGGACATCACAATGTTATCAATAAAAGTAACGTTAGTCAATTTTAAGGTACAGAATCAAGAAAATCAATCGAAAGTACATATTCGAAAAGATTTTTATCATTATTTCAATTAAATAGAGAAAAGTGCCTTTTATTCCTTTTTCTCTCTATATATTTTTTTTGTGTTTAATCAATGTCGAAGCGTACTTTAAGCTTTGGGAGTCGTCTCATTGAAACCTTTTCTTATTACATATTAATGCTAATTTAAATCTGTTTAAATTAATATTAAGTATACCTCATTACTTAAAAGATATTGTTTTAAAGGCTACTTTAACTTCAGAAAATAAAATAACTTATAAAACTAAGAAATCTCTCAGTGAAAAAAAATTTTGGAAAAAAGCAAAAATAAGATGGTTTATTTCTAGTACGTTTCTATATATTATGTACTCGTTTTATCAAAAGACATCGATTACAGTTATAAATCTACACACATGAAATACAATTTGTCACCAAAATCTCCTTTATCTCTCAAAGAAATCATTCCAATTCCCAGACACTCATGTGTCTTTGTCAGACATTTTCTTTTATTGATTTTGGGGTACTTGTCATTGAAATTACGATGTTTAGGGCCCTTTCTTTTATTCGAGAATACACGAAATATGTCATTTATCATTTTTTTATAAAAAGATTCTCTGTATATTAGTATGAAATAAAAATGAGTAAACTGAGAAAGTAAGTGGAAATATATGTTAATATAAGCTAAATTTACCTTTATTAATATTTAATATTTTATCGATTACTTAATTATCTGTTTTTAATTCAAGTATATTAAAAATAATAGATAAAATGAAAATATATATAAATAATTTGTGTTTATAGTTACACACAAATATTTCGTGTATCATTTTGGTTTGTTTCAGTATTTGATATCTCATTGTCTTACTAGATATTTATAAATTATTTCTACAAAACTGGAGGAAACATGCAATCCTTCGAGAAAAATCCATTCAGAATGTCAATGAATGAGTGAATATTAAAATCGCACTGTTCAGCTACACGAGAGCTTTAGACGACGGACCACGTAACTTTGAACCATAGTCAAGTGACGTGGACGACACCTGAGTTGGCAACCCCCTCTCCTAACTACCACACCACATGAACGGGAGGACGTTTCAGCTCTCGACAGAATTAACGTGCATCGCTACCCTACACGGCGGGTCTTTAGCAGTACTGGGCTAGAACTCATGACATGCTTGCCATGATCCGATACCTTGACCACTGGGCTACCGCAGCCCTTTCAGAATGTCAGAAAAACTGTAGTCAAGTAGATGTAAAAATGGAATTCAGAGTAGTTATTGTTCACACACACATCTTTGAATGGAATATTGGAACAATATCTCATAGACTTCTATGATAAGAGTTTTGTGTTTCTCGCTGCAACAAAGATTATTGCGACGAAATTTTCTTCAGAATGCTCAAAAAGTGGTGTATTTCGCGCAATACTTCATTTCAACCAACGCCAATAGAGTGTAGACAAAATCTCAGTTTGCATCTTAAGGAATATGCTATAGTTTGAAAATTAAAGTCGCATTAAGACCGGAACATATTAGGAATGAGAAAACCATAGTGCTTAAGTATAGCGAAAAAAGTCGTGTTGAAAATGTTCTTCAACAGCACATATTTCAAGAGACAAATGATTATCATTCTTGGCATTGTAAATTGTTTCTTCTTAGTTCAAAGATAATTATATTAATAAAAATCTATGGATTATTTTTGTACCGTAATAAATAATTCCTGATATATATAAAATTAAATACATAAATTATTTTTCACATCAATATTTTTAATGTATATTGGACTATCAACCTATTAATAAACTTCGTTGTTTAATTTGTATCTAGGATTATTGCTATATGGTATAACCAAAATTCCCTTTAAAAATTTTCTAATATTTAAAAATTACATTCAATGATTCATATTCCTTAAAACTTGTGAAAATATTTTAATAAATTTAAACATTTCTACAAAATTCTCTCTTTTATTGAATGTTAATCTTCGTCATGTAGTTAATGAATCAAAGGTAATTTTCACTCCAATTAAAAAATTAAGCTCACATTGATCCTTTTTTTTTTCAGCTGCATTTTGACTGAAAATAAAAAAAATCAATTATTTGCAAGAGTACTGGCAAAAGATATCTTTGAGAAAAAGTATGAATTTAATATATAAAGAAAACACACACATAGAAAAATACGTGAAAAAGCTAATATTTTTAAAATTAAATAACTTAAAACATCACCTGCTAGATCTCTAACTATGTAGAATATCTTTATAAGACAACACAGTAGAGAGCCTTTTATAGCATTACAAATCAAGTCACTTTCCGGGAAATTTGCAACAAGAATGCATTCTTGTTGCAGACATGCATTGTTAATAAAAATCATATAAGAATTGAAAATAGATGATCTTCTACCTGTGGGAATATTTTATTTTATAAAAAAAATTACAGGTGAATTGCTTTCATAATGTATATTTTATTATATAAATATCCCATTAAGCATGCGAGTCAGACAGTTTGCTCCATTTTAGAGTGCTCGAGCGGCAATAATTTATTCCTACCTAAATATACACAGACATATGTGTGCGTATGTTTGCGTACGTGCATGCGTGCGCCATTGCGATGATTAGATAGAACTACCGGTGGCTCAGAATAGTGACAGTTTAATAAAATTACTCTGTGTATATCTATCTTTCCAAATAACAATTTGCAAACTGTGAAATAAATGCCTTTGTTGTTTTTATTCCTGTTTAAATTAAATAAATAAAAATACAAGGTAAGACTAAAAAGTAAGGTAACTAATGTCATGATAATCCTTTTATTATATATTTACAGATAAATACCTCACTGTCGTTCGAAGTAGTTCTCACTGTCTACAACGCACTTCAGACAACGTTCTTACAATTGCTGGGAACTTTTGAAAAAGTCTTCCTTTGAGAGTGTGTTAAGTTCTTTTGTACCAGCGGCTTGAATGTCTGATATGTTTGAAAATCGGGTGTCCCTTCTGTGCCAATTTCAGTCAGAGAAAGAGGAAAAAGTCTACTGGCTCAAGATCAGGGGAACAAGGATGTGTTGCTGTGCGAGGAACGATGTAACACACATTGCAGTATAAGGGCGTACATTATCATGCAACAGAAACCGCTTGAGAGATGCAGCGAGATGGTGCCGAACACCACGAATGCGAGCCAGGAGGCCCTTCATAACATCGCAATAAAATTCACCATTAACTGTTTGACCTTCCGGTACGTATTCTTTATGGATAATTCCCTGTGTGTCGAAAAAGGTAAGTAACATTGTTTTAACCTTTGATTTTTCGCAACAAAACGACCGGCGATGAAGGACCGCGCCACTCCATGCGTTGGCATTTTAATTGTGGATCATACGCGAAACACCACGTTTCATCTCCGGTGACGATGGACTATAAAAACGCGTCATCTTTACCTGCTGCATCGATGAAGTCGCCACAGGAGTCCATTCGCTGCTGTATTTGATCACCGCTTAGGTTATAAGGGACAAACGTCGCACAAAGTTTCCATTTACCCAAATCCTGCGTAAATATTGTTCTGACGATTTTACAAGGAAAATTCAATTCGTTCGCCATTATTCAGACGGACAAGTGGGGATCTTGCAGCAATAACTTTCTAACTCTTTCAACACTTGTCGTCGTTCTGCTCATCAACGGTCTTCCACTGCGATGCTCATCCTCCACGCTTTCCCGACCTTTTGCGGAAACGTTTGAACCTCAGAAAGAGTGTATTGTGAGATAAAGTTTCTTGGCCATACACACTTGAAGCATTTCCAATGTTTCCGTAGCCGGTTTACCCATTTTAAAACAGAATTTCATATTCGTTTTCTGCTCCATCTCGCAATGCACTAACATCTTTTACATTTAAGTGTGACCGCACGAACACAAACATGAACCAAGAAACTTTGCAAATGACTCAGGCCTTTAACGTTGCATACCTAAGATCGTAATGCGCATGTGTCAGGTTGCCGGGCTGTTCTCATTTTCGAAAGGAGGTGTAAATCACCTTACTCTTCGATCTTACCTTGTATATAAAGCATGTTTATATATATATTCACAACATTCATAACAGTAAATACACAGCAAAATTCGAAAAATTCGAAGACATTAGTAGTTAATAGTTTAATTATTCTTCAGTTTCTGTTACTTTTATAAATTCATGACCATGGTAGCCTAGTGGACAAGATAACGCACTTGCGACCGAAGTATCATGAGTTCGAACCTCGTAACGCTGAGGACCCGCCTTGTAAGGGTGATGCACGTTAAATCTGCCAAGGCTCAAACGTCGTCCCGTTCGTGTCGTGTGGAAATCAGGAGAATGGTCATCCTATCAGGATGCAAATCCTGGTCATCCATCCCAGGTGATTTTCTCGTAACTTGACTATGGTTCTCAATTACGAGATTCGTCGTCAAAAGCTTTCATATCGCTGAATAGTGCGATGTTAATTTTCACTCACTCACTCACCATCACTAACTCCTATTTATTAAATGTAGAATTGATTGTGCATGTGTGTGAGTTAAAAACAGAAATGGGATATATGTTTTTGCCATTTTTATTACTCTTGTAACAAGTGTGAGTGAGTGTTTGGGTTTATGGCGGAAGAGTCACAATTCTGGCTAAACTACACCAAACATTTGTCAAAAAATTAAAACCCATGATAAAATATCTAAAATTTCTTGTAACAAGAATTTAAGTTTAAAAATCAGAGATTGCAATTTCATTTTACATTTAGGGAAAGATATTTTCGAAAATTATGGAAAAGAAGGCATCATTCTCTCTTTTTTGATGCCTTTAATGTAATATAGATTTTGTTACTTTCTATTAATTTTTCGTTTACGTTCCCTCCAGCATATTATTCTTGATGCAAGCTGACAGTATTTTTAAAAATGAAACGAAAAGAATTTTCGATAATAATTTCATTTTTGCATCATCTTGAATAAAACAGAAATTTAACTGAGTTTTTTTACCTCCAAAATTCAAAAAGCCATTTAAAAACATCGATATACTCTTCGAAGCAATTTTATTTTTTTAGATGGTACTTCATTTTTTTCGTACGAGTGCATTTATTTTACCCAAGATTAAAATTTTCTTTTCTCCAAAAAAATTCCTTAAATCATTTTCGAACCTGACTAGGTAAACTTTCAGGACTTTATTATGAGTTTTCTTTCATCTTTTGAATTAAAAAATCGACAGTTTTTTCTTACTGTAGTTATTAGAATATTTAATTTAGCATCGAGTATCAAGTTATCTGTCTACAACTATTTACCAAGTTTAAAAGAGTTTCTTCTTTTTTTAAGAAGGGATATTCAAAATAAAAATAATATTTTTAAGTTGCATCCTATATATTCTCATCTCTAAGCATTTCAGGATAATGTTTCACAAAAAGTTTTACATTAAAAATAATGTTACTCTAGAGTATCTTGTAATGAATTTAAAATTCTAAGCACGCATCAAATATTTGAACAGAGAAGTACATTTTTTTTCTTACTTACTTTTGAGAAAAAAAATTATTGTGTATATATAATTTAAACTCAATAATTTAAACTTCTATTACGTTTTAAAAAATCATTTTGCATTGTTTTATTAAAAAATAATCATAATATTTATTTACAAATAAATAGCATATAAGCTTTTTCTCACAAATTATTTTAATACCATTTTAATTTCTTGGCAAATGTATTAAAAAAACATGTTTTGCTTATTACGGAACACTTTCAAAACTTTAATTTTAATTTATGCAAAATAAATGGATATTAGTGGTATTTTTCATCATTTTAATACCAAAGCTCATATTTTATATTTGTTATTGTGTGTATCCTTACTATTCTGTTTAATTGATGTAATTCAGTTTGAAAAATTAAATTATATTCAATTAAACAATTTATCTATTCGAAGAAGTGTTTTTAGTTGCTCTAACTGTTTTGCTATCTAAGGAAAAAAGAATCATTCATCGATTAAAGATTTACTTAAATTCATTTTACCATGATTGAAAGTTAACTGGTAATCTTTCATAACATATATGCTTTAATGAAAGTTTTAATACTCTTAAAATGTATTTCAGCAACTTTACCTTTCTGTGGGTATTTCAATACAGATAATTAAAAATAATTAAAAATTGGAAACTTAATAATGAAAATGGATCTTGATTTTTCAGTCTTTTAAGAAATTCAACTTAATCAAAATGATTTTGTTTAGACCAGTGGTCTCCAAGCCCCGGTCCGTGGATCAAATACTACTGGTCCACACAAGAAACATTAAATTATTTCCCATTTTATTTACTGCGGCATATTTTTCTTGGGTTTGGGCTACTTTTTATGAAAATCACTTTATATTCCTTGTTAAATCACTTTATATTTATTTCTGGTGTAGCTATATTTTTTTCTGAAGTCACGTTTAAATACACACACACACAATTAAAATAAAATTATTAAAACAAAACAATCTAAAATACAAACAATCAACATCCTCACCCTCAGTGTGCCGCGGTAAAATTATCCAACGTTGACCGGTCCTCGGCGATAAAAGTCTGGGGAACACTGGTATAGGCTATAAAATAAAACGATGAGAAAAAAAATTCGGTACTTCAAGTAAAAAAGCTGAATACTTACGATAACTCAGCGTTGTCATCAAATGAGAATAAGATGATTAAATTAAAAAGAAAAAAATTTCTCGAATGATTTATTTCTTGAAAGTTATACAAAATTAAGCATCAGAAAACATAAGATCAATAAGAACGTTAAACTAAAACATTTTAGAAGTATAGTACATAATTACGAATCGATTCTACTTTAAAACCATAAAGAGAATGGGATATTGTTTTATTATCGACTTCAAATAAGCATGCAAGTGGACAATTTGTAACTTTGGGGGTATTTCTTAATTTAAAAGGAAACGAATTTAATAATTTCATTGAGAGATATGTATTTATGAGCAAAATGGCATTTTAAATGACGCTACAAGGATGATAAAATTTTGCATCAAGAAAATGTAAATTATTACCCATGTTTCTCTATATTAAATTCTAACCTGAATTAAATTAATTTTCTATTAATCCTTTTTTAAACATTTACATGAATTAAGTCACGTTATCAATATTTTAAAATTTGTTTTTTAACAATTTTGTCAAAATAGAGTCCCAAATCAATAAAAATAATATTTCGTTTAATATTACTTTAAATTTTGATGAAATATATAGATAAATTTTTCAGCTTATTTACAGGATAATTTAAAAATGAATTATACTTGTTTTATTTCAGTTGAAAAAATCAATGTTAACTTTTCTCAGCCTTGCATAAAATATACATCACATGCAAAAAAGAAAAAATAATAATATCATATAATAGAAAACAACTAACTGCATCACAACTTTTTAAAGTTCTTTTACCTGTTTCTTTAGCCTTTAGATAAAGCTAACTTATTGCTTCTGATACTGGAATAGTAAATAATGTTGGTAAAGTTTTTTAAAGACAATTTTTTTATCATTCCATTGTTAACATCGGCAATGTATAAGTTTTAAAATATTTTCAGCTAATCTGCTTGGTTCTCTCAAAAAAAAACAACTACATAGACTTTTTTTTAAAAAGAATACAATATTGGTAAAACAGCCGTCATTTCATTACTCAGAAATTTGAAAATCAGTATATTATCTTTAAATATAGTAATTTCGAATGCATATCATAAATCAAATTCTAGTAACCATGTTTTTTTTTATCATTCCTGAAGAAATAATTTTTTAAATTTTTTATAATCTTGTAACTTAAAAAAAAATTTTTTAAATATTTTTTAAGAAATCATTTAATGAAAAGGTTATTATAAAAAAAATTACCGAAAGTAGTTGAAACTTTTGCCTGAAATAACACGAAACACCTGCAAGCATAATATTAAAATTTGTTTTCAACTTCTCTTATTATTTTAAAAAATCAAGATTGCAAAAAAAAATTTGTATTAGGTAGATTTTTAAAATATAAAACACAGTTTTTAAAATATACGTTTTTATACATTTGCCATTTTTTAAAGAAATTTAGGCAATGCAATATTTTTTATTTATTATGTAGATGTTTAATTTTAAATTATTAATGTTGCATTGTCATTATTTTAAATCCATGTAATAATAATAAAAAAAGTTAAATTAATCATAACAATATTTGAGGCTTTTTTTTATTTTGAGATGTATCACTTCACATGGAAT
Source organism: Trichonephila inaurata madagascariensis (assembly GCA_019973955.1). Lineage (NCBI taxonomy): Eukaryota > Metazoa > Arthropoda > Arachnida > Araneae > Nephilidae > Trichonephila > Trichonephila inaurata. The sequence continues at coordinate 102,168 of BMAV01010565.1, read as the reverse complement.
TAAAAACGTGTTCCAGATTCTTCTGTCGGTATTAGTAGTATATAATTTTATTACTCCAATGATAAACAACAAATTAAATTATATTAATTATCACATTATGCACAATTGTTTGAAAAACTAATAATTTATTTTAATAAAACTCCTAGTCTATAATTCAAATAAAAATAAGCATCTTTTTTAATATTAAGAGTAAAACCACCAATAAGTTATCCTATAAAATTGTATGAGGCTTCGTTATCAATAATTTTCATCTTTGATAGTAATTTGTTTACCTTTCCCAAAATCATCTAAAATGGAAAATTATCTTTACTTTGTATCACCTTAAGCGACCTTTTAATATCAATATAATTTTAAATCTGGTATTAAAGTTCTATTAATTATCAGGTTTTTTAATCCTGCTTGCACTCTTACGCTAAAAAATATTATAAGAAATTTATCTAACAGATAAAACATGCCGTACTTCAACGAAAAGGGTAATCATTATTTTATAAAACAATAATTAAATTGTAGAATTTGATAATTTTGTACACTTTAACTTACTCATCAATGAGGGGGCGCTTATTTTTCTGACCATTCTTTTGAACTTACTTCGTTTTCGGCAAAGTTAGAATATTGGTTGACTACATTTAATGTTAGATTTTTTTTCTATCAAAACTAGTATTTATTTCAATCAGATCATTTCACGTTTTTGAATATAAAATATTTCTTTTACAACTTTTAAATCCATATTGAATTAATACCGTGACTTACAATTTATTTATTTTCCAATTTTATCACAATCTTTACTGAGGAAGTTTGATTATAAGTTAGTCGTGAGTACAAGTTTTAATCATTGCTAGCGATTTCTATGTGTTGAAATTTTGTACCAATTTTTCATAAGGGGAAAGAGGAAATTACGTGAAACCGCATTAATTAAAAATAAACTACAATAAAGCTAAATGAAATCACCAAACATAAACTACCTTTTTTTTACATCTTGGGAAATTAAAAAATAACGAGAAATAAAGGCGTATAAACAAGATTTAAGCATTATATCTCATCATTATTACAATAATCTAATATCACTAAATGAAGCATAGTACTTTTTAAGTTATTTGCTATTTGGAATGTCTCTCTTTCTCTTTAGATATCTAGGAGACACAAAACAATTAATACGAGAAAAAATAGTCAAAAAAATTTTTTTAAATAAAAGTATTCTTTATTTGTTTTTTTGTCATCTCACTAAATTCCAGAGCACTTAGTTTAATTCAAATGCTGAATCATGACAAATTTTTTGTTGTAGGATATTCACATCACAATAGTAAACAAAAAATTTACACTGATTTATATAAGAACAGAAAATAATCATTACTTTTTTTTCGTTGTTTAAAATTGTGAAGTTGTTATTTTTTTCCTTTTTGTGCTATATGTTTTGACATATATTCTATTGTTATTAACATATATAACGAATATCAATATGTGTATTTTTATATCAAAGAAATACTTAACTTTTAAAAAATATTTGAATTTAGGAGTTATACATTTTTTAAAAGATTTCTTAAGGATATTCATATAGTATGAATATATTTCTAAATAATTCCCCTCCTCTTACCTCATATGCAGAAATTGTCCGCAAACCCAATGAACACCAGACCATATTTTTGACTGAAAGGTCATTCTTGCATCTCTTTTTAAATTTAATGCTTCCCCACAGGACATTTTTTACTCCTCAAGCTACAGACCTGGCCTCGCTTGTTATTAGGGCTTTGGGAACAATATAGAAATGCCCTAAATCAATAGACAAGACAAGAAGTAGATTATTATTTTATAAGGCTCAATTTCGCTATTACAAAACCCATTCCTATTTTTGTTACACATAGTTCGACATACTTGTAAATCAATGTGTGAGCTACAGTTTTTGTTGTTACTGATGCCACCTGCTCGGCAAAGAGCAGATCTAGGCCCTCGAAACTCATCATGTCAAAGGGCTAAGTGATGCTTGTCGTTAGTCGTAGCTTTGAGCACCATACATGTGACAGTGCGATTTGGGTCGCTTCCACCGCAATTTTGAAGGAGAACACCCTGGAGGTAGTCAGGGACTTCCCACCTCTCTTCTCCTTCCCCCAACCTCACGAGAGGACTTGCGGCTCAACAGCTATTTAGAGTACCCCTTTGTCGCGAAGGAACTATCCATTAACAAACACCCTTGGATGGCAGTGGATGGCAGTCTATTTTTGGGCATCTGGACTGATACACAGTCCTCAATCCCATATCTTTAAGAGTCTTTGAAGTGGGGCTTGACTAACAAACACCCTTGCCTTCTCCAAGATTCGAACGCAGGCCCTAATGCACAGCAATCAGCGTCGCTAACCACTAGACCGGATGAGGGATGATCAGTTATTGTGCAAAAGTAGCATTTTGAAGTTCTTTCATAAACTTTTAATTTTTCAATTCCCTACTATTAGGTCACACTCTCTATTTATTGATATATTTATTTATCTTGTGGTGGAATTTTCAATCGTTAATAAAATACATTTTAAAGCGCTCAATTGAGCTGAAATTTAATATACATGATGATTTTGGATGACAATACAATAATTTAATTATAATTAACAAAAATTAATTGATTAAAACTAATTATTTAAAGAATTACAAATACAGCCAAGTTGGCATCATTTTGGCGACTTAGCGACCCAATTGGCGACTTGTGTCAAAACAAGGAAAGGTTTTTTTCTCACGTTTTAAAGCATTCAGTTGAACTGAAATTTTATATACACGATTGTTTTGGATGACAATACGATACTTTAATGATAATAATAAAAATTAATTACCACTTAATGTTGTGATTCTGTCCTATGTGTATACAAATTTATATTAATTGTAACTATTTAATAAAAAGTAGCTGAAATAAAAATTTTCTTTGTTGATCTAAGTAGGAACTGACTTAAACATTTTTTTTATATTTAAAAGGTTTTCTTAGGAATTTTGAGAATACATCCTGTGTCTGACATACAACATACATAGACAGCAAGTAACAGAAATTATAAAAACCATTAAATCAAATATTTTTATAGAATCGTACCACGTCCGATTAAAGTATTTTACGATCTATTTCAAAGACGTCATCGGCTATTACTGGCTTTCAATAAAGCTAACGTGGTAATCTAATTGATTCCTGGGCTGTTGTATTCATAGGTATATATTCGTTCTGTTCCCCCTCTTCATTTAATTACTTCAGTCCTGCTAACGAGAGAGTATTCAACCATCTCGCGTCTATCCTGGCAAGTGTCTGATGGATGACAAAGAGTGCCATTGATTATGGAATTGACAGATAACAGTGTTTGGGGTGACTCGATATAAATCATGTAACTAAGCACATTTATTTCATTAATGGTCTTTAAATCCTTCTCGAATGCTTGTGAATGTTTTGAGGCTCAGAATTAAGAATGAGTCTTCCTCCTTTGAAATATTCCCACCCGATGATAATAATGAGAAAGAACTTGTGCTTTTACTTTTTAAATTTAAATTTTTCCCTCAGAACAAAAAAATTTACTTTTAAAACCCACGTTTATTCTTTTAAACCAATAATTCTTAGTTATCTTTTTAGGGTATCCGACTATGTTCGGAACCGTGATTTTAAAAAAGCGCATAAATGGATAGTTTTCATGATATTTAGTGTCACTTTAGTTTTGAATAAATGTATAAAATTTGTTTTAAGGAATTTTTATGGTAAAAAAATTTAAATACAATATTTGTCAAAAAATTTAAATTTTGAATAACCCAAAAAGTTTCCCTTTTTTTAAAAAAAGTTTTTTAAAATAATTCACTGTGTGTGTGTGTGTGTGTGTGTGTGTGTGTGTGTGTGTGTGTGTGTGTGTGTGTGTGTGTGTGTGTGTGTGTGTGTGTGTGTGTGTGTGTGTGTGTGTGTGTGTGTGTGTGTGTGTGTGTGTGTGTGTGTGTGTGTGTGTGTGTGTGTGTGTGTGTGTGTGTGTGTGTGTGTGTGTGTGTGTGTGTGTGTGTGTGTGTGTGTGTGTGTGTGTGTGTGTGTGTGTGTGTGTGTGTGTGTGTGTGTGTGTGTGTGTGTGTGTGTGTGTGTGTGTGTGTGTGTGTGTGTGTGTGTGTGTGTGTGTGGGTTTGTTTGGGGTGTTTTTGTTTTTTTTGGTTTTGTTTTGGGTTTTTTTTTTTTTGTTGTGTGTTTGGTTTTTTGGGGTTTTTTTTTTTTTTGTTGAGCCCCTTTAAAGTAAAAAATCTCTAAACCGGAAAATTTTTTTTTTAAAAAACATTTTTTCACCCCCAAAAAAAAAATTTTAAAATTTTTCCTTTTTTTTTTCAAATTTTTTTTGTCAAAAAATTGGTAAAATTTAAAATAATTTTTTTTATTTGTAATCTATTTTTTAAAAAATATTATTACCCTTTTTTTAAATTAAAAAGGGGAATTAAAAATTTTTTTAAATTTTTTTTCCTTTTTTTGCAAAAAAATTCACTTTAAAATTTTTTTGAATACCTTAAAAAAATTTTTCAATTTTTTTGGGGAAAAAAAAAATAACCCCAAAAGTTTTGGGGAAAAATTTGCGGGAATTTAAAAAACTTTTTAAAGGAAAAAAAACAACCCCAAAAGATTTGAAGAATATTTGAAATTTTAACATTTTTAAAAATTGATTTTAAATAAATTTACCAAAAAATTTTGAAATAAATTGATTTTAAAAATTTTTTTTTTCCCCATTTAATGAACTTCCGTCAAATTTTGAATTTTTATTTTAGATGACTTTGTTGCAAAAAAATTTACAATAAATCTATATGCTATTTAATAAGATTCTACACCGTGATTCTACACCCACCATTATATTTAAATTATAATCCAAAACTTTAAATAATATTCACAAATTGTATGCATAACGTTTAGAAGTAGTTACATAACGTTAGTGGATAACGTTTAGTTTTTTTAGTAACGTAGTTTACACAAATAATTTTAAATGGCTGTTAATGAATATATTATACAAAAACATTCAGAAAAAAGAATTGTATTATTTTAAAATTTAAATTTTTTATATTAAAATGTTTTGAATTTAAGATGAGGATAATTTCATCGTTCAAACAACTTTAAAATTTTACATAAAAAACTTCCAAAAAATTATCAGTGTAAAAATTTTTTTTTTTTTCCCAATATGCTAAACGCCATTCTGATATAAAAAAGAAATATACAGTAAAATAAGTTGGAAATCATTAGTACTTTATCTTTATCTTAAAATCCCTCTCTCTTCATTTATACTTTCCTCAGTTATTTTAAAAGGTTATTCAAAATAATACTTCCACAATAAACAAATTTAGTATCACTTTGGCAATAATGATGATCACAAAACAACCAAAAAGCAAAATCTAAAAATGGTCTGATGACATTTAGTGAATTAAATGAAGTTGAAAAAGCATACTTATTCAGAAGGATTTTTTTCACGCATTCAAATTTCACAAATTTCTTTTTCTTTTTTTCTTCCCCTCCTGTCTGGATTTTTTTCCTTCAAAAACTGACAGCTCGTAAAAAGCAGAGTTAGGGAAAGTTTAAATCATATTTAAATTTTATTTTTTGCCTCGTCTTTCTTTACAGATATATTTCGCAAATACTACGTAATCTAAAAGAGTACGTTAGTAAAAAATATTTTTCACATGCCTTTAAAAGAATGGGCTTTTTTTTTACAACTTTTTTCCTTTTACCAACCCTTTTTAAAAGGTTTATATTTAAGGACCGACTACGTTCGGGGAAAGTGATTTTGTGGGAAAAAGGATAATTTTTTCATATATTTTAAATTAATTTTTAACGTAAAAATTTTTTTGGGGAAAATTTTTAAAAAACAATTATTTAAATGAATATTTCGGCAAAAAAATTTGGGTTAAAAAACTTTTTTCAAAACCTTTTTGGAAAAAAATCATTATAATAATATTTTACCGTATATAGTTTAGCCTCTGTACAGAGGGTCAGTTATGAGTTTTTAAAAAAATTCACATTATTTTCAGATTACAACCCATTGAAAAATTATGGGTTTTTTTCTTAAAAATTTCCCTTTTTTTGTCGTAAAACTGGTAAACCCACTTCTAAGTTATATATTTCAAACTCAGTTGAGCCCCCCTGAAGAGGTCTGAGCTATATAAAAAAAATATTATTAAAAAAAAGATTTTTCACAAAAAAAAAAATATTTTGAAAATAGGTCATTCTATTTTTTTTTTTCTCAAACTATTTATTTAAATAATTTTTATTGTAATACTATTCTTAAAAAAATTTTTATATACTTTTTTAATCTAAGTGACACTAAATATCAAAATATTTCCATTTTTTCTTTAAAACCCGGGTTTCCCAACGTAATCGATATTTTTAAATTTTAACTAGGCATATTATCTTAGTTTAATTCCAAACTAAAACAACAAGCCTAATTGTAGAGATTCTGAGTTAAGGTATCCGACTACGTTCGAAACCGTAATTTGGAAAAGCTTACAAACGAATTTTTTTTTAATGTTTTATGTCATTCAGATTAGAATGCACGTATAAAATTGTTTTAAAATATTAATACAACAAAAAATTTTTTTTTTAAATGTATTTTGGAAAAAAATGCCTTAATTACCTTTTTCAAAACATTCCCCTTTTTATAAAAAATTTTTTTCCTTTATAATATTTTGTTTATAAAAATTCCCCAGAGAGCCTGAACTACGACTTTTGAAAAATTTACATTATTTTCAGAGTTACTACCAATTGAAGTAATTATCAGTGTTTTTCTGTTAAATTTCCTCTCTGATGTATTAAAATATGGATAAACCCACTCCTAAATTATATATTTCAAAATTCCTAGTCCAAATCTTGAGCTATATATATAGGCAAAATATTATTATTACAGAAGCATTTTCCATAAAAGAAGAATATTTGGAAAGTAAATAATTTTATGTCCATTTTTTACCAAAATATTGCATTCAAATAATTTTTAATTATAATAATATTCTTAAAACAATTTCATACGTGTATTCTAACTTAAGTGACCCTAAATATAAGAAAAAATATGTGTTTGTACGCATTTGAAAAATCACGGTTCAGAACATAGTCGGATATCTTAATAAATTCGAACCTTTTATTTAAAACATTTTCAGAAATTTTCTTAGCCTTTAACTAAGAGTAAGTAAAGAAAAGTGCATAATCTTTCTATTTTATTCAGGTATTTGATTTTGAACAAAATGTCAACCCTTGCAATATGTTAAATTTAAAGATGAAAAAAACTTTCCGGGTTTGTTTTTTTTTATTTTTTTTTTTTATTTCTTTTAATTAAGAATCAGTGCTTATGGCAACCCTAGGTATTCATACACTGATACGCATATGATATATATTAAAATATTTTATATATTATTTTTTTCTTATTTTATTACTTAATTTTTTAATATTTTTATTATTAAAATTTTTGGGGAAAATAGGATCCTAAAATTTAAAATTAAAAAAGTTTTTAAAAATAATAGTCCCCATTTAAAAAAAAGATTTTTGTTTTCCCGTTTTTCTGGGAAATTAACCCTGTTTTTCAAAGGGTTTTTTTTCCCCAAAGTTTTTTAATTACTTTTTTTTTTTAAAAAATAATTTTAAAATTTTTAATAAAATTTTTCAAAAAAATTTTTACACCATTAAGAAAAAAAATGAAAATGGGCCCATTTAAACATTTTTAAAAATTATTAAAAAAAATTTATTAATAAATAAATAGTAAAAAAAAAATAAAATATTAAAAAAAAATCTGTTGTTTTCCAACGCTGGGAAAAAAAATAATATTCGAAATTATTAATCCCCCCAATTCAATTTTGAAATTATTTTTTTTGTTTTATTAAATTTTAAAAAGGGGAAAAAATTCAAAAAAAATAAACGCTTATAAGAAAGGAAAATAAAATATTCCATTTTTTTCCCCTTTTATTTATTATTTGAAAAATTTTAAAATTTTTAAAAGAATTTAAAAAGGTAATAAAATAAAAATTTTCTTTGTTGACCTAATTACATACTGACTTTAGAAAAAAAATTTATTACTTGTTCTCTGTTCAATTTACTTTAACATTTTTCCATTTCAGTTCAATAAATTAATTTGATACATAAATAAAAAGTTTAAACTGTTTTTATAACCTCTCTCTACAAAGATGTTGTGTATTCTTTCATTTATATTCTGAACGCTTTTATACGATTGTCCAAAAATTAATCTTAATTTTCATTTTAATTCCAGAGAAATCTTTGTAACTTCTGCGAAAATATAAAATGTGTGAGAATATTTCCATTAATAAATGCTGAATGGCAGATTTAATTTCAGAGCTATGAATTCCATCAAATTCTCCAAAAATAATAATAACAACTTCAAACATTTTAAAAGTATATTGTGTACAGTGTTTAATATAATATTGAAAAAAACATCCTTTTTAGTCCCTTCTCAATATATATATATATATCTTAATTTCTTTTTCATTCTCATTTAAGCAAAATTCTTTTCAAATCTTTTGTAAGTTTAAACTACTTTGAATAATTAGCACTGGGTTAAATTATTTTTTGTATAATAACTAACACTGAGTTCAAAATATTTTACAAAGCTAAAATGTTTTAAAAAAATGTCTTCTTTCTTTTTTTGTGAAGTTAGTTTTTTGCGCCTTAATTACTTAGCTACAATTAGGAAAAAGCAATTAACCCTCACTTGAGTTTTTTTAATGATCAAACAGATGCATTTATTTTTAAACATCTGCTCACCTTCTTTCAATGCAAGTTGCAGAAATACATGTACAACGTAACTTCATCTAAATTTATTCTTTTTACTGAAACTTAGTTTTGAAAGAAATTATTTTACTCTCTTTATTTCCTCGAATGATTCTAACTAAACTTATTCGTTGAAATGTAATGTTTAATGTAACTTCATACTTATATATAGTACACAAAACTTAAGCATGCTGTTTATTTCTTTAAGTTACAGAAGGAAATAAAAGGTAAAACGAAATTAAGCATATTTATTTTGATAGATTAATTAACAATTAAGCATATTTAGTTTGAGGAATAGTAAAAGAACTCATAAAATTAAATGTAATGCTTGATTTATGCAAACGGTACAAAAATCGAAAAAGAGCAAGAAATTCCTTATTCTTGCAAGTAAAGAAAAAAATCCTCATAAATAATAGTTGGGAGTTTGATCATCTATTGCAGAAATACAAGCACCACAGTGTTATTTCATGCTGAGATTGAAAATCTGATTCAGTTCGTTGGGACAAGTTTTACCAATTTTGATACAGAATGATTTTGTGTATAGCAATTTCCCATAATCGATATTTACTAGTTCAAATCATTCGTGTGATTACATCATAAACATGTTCGATCGGAATTATTTCTTGAAATCTTGTTGGCCATTGCATGCTCTAATTATTTTCACTGTAAAGATTTGATTTGATTTATTTATTTTATCGTTTATAATCATACGATGTCATATTGTCACTCACGAATAAAAACTACTGATTGTAGCATCTTAAAGGAGATGAAGATAAAATTCCAAATCATTGTTTCTCTACTTGTTGCATTTACACAACCTTCCTTGAATGCAAGGTCCAGCAGACATTGCACCCACTTACACCAAAACGCCACTTCCGTGATATTGATTATGTCTCTAAAATATTGGGATAGTTGGGAAACGAAACTGGAAACGAAGCACAGTCAGGCTATAGATACATACGAGTATATTTAAGCATTTATTTCACAAAAATAAACCCGCCCTCTTACACCATTCGCCTTCTCTATCTTACCCGGAGTGTCTCTCAAATAGATTCGCTTCTCAGCTCGCTATCTCAAATCAAACACGGCTTTGAAAAGGAATTTATATTGGAAATTAGGAAGTATGGGTTGCTGGAAGTCTTTTCTGCCCCCTACAATCATGGAGAATCCTTATTAGTTATTCCGCCCCAGACGAAATCAACTAGTTTCTATGGTAATAAAGCTCTTGGCAGAATGTATCGTGTTTTACGATCTCACCAGAATATGCTCTGACGTAATCTCTCTCTAAACTGAATCTTGACTCATCGAACATAATATTGTGTCATTGATTGCTTAAGGCAATTTCTCAACAAATGGTTTCTTGTTCTTGATCCTAGAATAGCATTAAAATCGTTGGGCATCTAGCTACACCTATTTGGATACAGACCACTCTTCCCGAGTCTTCTAAAAGTGTTTGCCAAAAAATCATTGTTCCCGCATTTATAGTGAGCTCTTAAGACAGCTGAGTGACATGCATCGTTCGCTTAGGTCATGCAGTTACGTGTAGAAATCGCCCTTGTTTAAAATTATGCGGTAGGCAACATTAAAGACACTGCGCATTTCTGTCTACCCCATCTAACTCTTTCTAATATTTCAATAATTTTACATCTTTTGAAAACAGATTGGTTTTCCTCTTCTTTGAAAATAATCAATACTTTTCAAACAGATATAATTCACTCGAGCTTATTGAATGCCCAAAGAACCAAAATTTTAAAAGCATATTCACATCACTTGCAGCATTCGCAACACCTTCCCATCATCCTATTGACAAAACATTTAAACTTTAACAGGTATTGCTTAAAATCAATCGATCATGTGCACACATTATCAAACTTTTGTTTTCATGTAACTATTTCGTTAATATAATTTCTCTATTATTCTTAATTTATGGACACCGTGCATGCGTGCGTGCAGGTATATACGAAGTCAAGAATCTTGTTGCTTGCAAAACTGTATGTAACTTTTTTAATTCAATGTAATCTCCAATGATACTTTTTCATGCAATTACACGTACAAGTATACAGAAAAAGGTTGACCTTTTGCTTGAATTGGAACTATTGAATATCGGAACTATGAAATGTTTTCCAATCTATATTCAAAGTACAAAAAAGTAACTCCAAGAACAGGGGTGGGCAGTTAGCGTCCCTTGGGTCACATGTAGCTCTCAATGAGTTTTTGTGCAGCCCGCCAAGCAGACAGAAAATTCATTTTGAATCTAATATTTTTCCCTTACGCGATCAAAGATTCGTCTTTCATTTTTCTCTATTAAAAAGAACCTGAAAGTGTATTTACTAAGAGATCATGGGCACAGTTTGGAGGAGACGAGATTACAAGGAGTTTCAGAATGTTAAGATAATTGAGCTTAAATTCAATTTTTCTTCTTATCCCATCACTACTGATATTGATATAGCACCTGAATAGCTACAACCTGAGCTTATTGACTTGAAGTCAAACCACAGCTTGAAGAAAATGTTTTAATTCTATCACACTGAATTTTACAAATCTTTGTCAAATGAAAAATTTCCATGTATGAAGAAATTTGCGGTGAAATTGTCCTTTATATTTTAGTCGGTACATATTTGTGAGCAAATTTTTTTCTTGAAGACAAGAGTAACCAACAAGAGTAAATGTAGGGGCAAGGTGGCTGACATAAACTTTCAGGTATAAGTATTTCAACCAGCAATCTCACTCCGATTTAAAAAAAAATTGTAGAAATGTATGAAAGGGTACATATTTCATTGATGTCAAATTAAATATGCTTGGTTCTATAGACAATATGAAATTGGCGCAGTAAATAAATTGAATAAAACAGACACTAATTTATTTAAATTATGTTTATTTATTTAATAGAACCATTTTTTTTTCCTATTGTAATGATTTCACACAGCTCTTGGATAAACTATTTATTTCTCATTAAGAAATTCATCGAAAAAAATAATAAAATTAGAATATTCTTTCACAATTCAATAGCAAAAGGGTCCATAGATTTCGAGACTCTTTCACATAAAATAAGGGCGTAACTTCGCCCGCTAGAGAAAAGTCCTATTCAAATCATGCGTAAAAAGGGTTCACTCTCGGTAATTCCACACCGAGTCTGAGTGAGTTCGCTGGCTCCAAATTCGCCGTGCTCTTTCGCACTCTCTACCGTTCCAAAATCCGCCTTACTTCGCGGTTCACGTATCGCTTTCTTTCGTTGATCGGGACTCAGACCGTTCCCGGATATTCCAAGTTCGAAAACCGCCGTACTTCGCGGGCTCGTTATCGCTTTTTCTATCGCTCAAGGGACGTCCAAATGGCTCCCTTCAAAATCCAGTCTCTAATCCGGACTCTCTCGCCCTCCTTATATCCTCTCTATTTCTCCTAATCATCTTTCTGTCATCTCTTGTTCTTTTGCCGCCACTCGGTCTCGGCTTCCGTGATCTCTTGCCTAATGGGCGCCGATGGCTGGGTGCCCATTGTAAATTTTCAGACGCGCAGTCGTCACCGAATCGCGGGAAAATGAAAACACAATGTTATGGCATCTCTTTTTGACAGTCTGGACAGCCTGAGAAAAAGGGTCCGAAACTTTGACCACCCAGTTACGAGATTCTTTCCGAGCAATTAGAGAAATGTCTGGAATTTTCGCAACGTCTGTCGGCAAGGGGCAAGGGATCTGTTAGAAAATAGGGGGAAGAGATCGTCTTCATGACACTATGTTTCCACAATGTGACACTCGAAACAAAACAAGCTGCTCACCCGGCTTAGAATAATTATTAGTGCACGTAAGAAAACTTCCTTTTTTGCAAAAAATAAAGCATTTTTAAGGTTCGTTTATATTCCTCAATCATTGAATGAATTCTTAGAGTATCGCAATGCAGAATTTATTTTTAAAAAACAGCCACAGCATATTCAAAAGTTTCTTGTTTAATTTTAGTTCGTAATTTAAATTTTCTTTGGTCGCAGGAAATTTCACTTTTTGGAGGACGATAAATAGGACAGTAAAATATAATCCAATACACACGTACATTTGATTTTTAAAATTCATTTAAAAATTACAACATTCAAATATATTTTTTAAAAAATAATTACCTTTCAGATTTTCTAAATATTGAACAAATGCTTTATATCAACTTCTGTGGCATGCTTAATTTTGTATTCAAGTTTTTCCTGATTTTAATAAATTACTATTTTTGTTTTGTTTTGTAAATTTGCTCATTTTTTTATAATTTACTTATCTGTTTTAACTATTTGCTTAATTCAAAAGGTCTTTAAATGCTTGATTTTCTTTTTACATATCAGCTTGGTACATATATAATATAGAATTGCAAATGAATTGGAAAAAGTATAACTGGGTAAAAATACTGCACAAATATATGTATTTCTTTTTAGACTCAAAGCGTAATTCTGAATAGAAAATAAAAGCATTTCCCCTTGTTTAAGGAATAAAAATCGTCCATTCCTTCAGTAAAATAGTCAAATAAATAAGAATTGCATAGTGCAATATCTTTTAGATAGTTAGTTTGAAACAATATTCCCTTTATGATCTTTTACATACTATCTACTGTGTGCTTTGGATCTTTTTAAAAAAGGAATTATTATTTATATAAAATTTGATTATTAATAAATTAAACAAAACTTGCTCAAATACTTTAAATGAACGAATATTTTAATTAATAAGTTATAAAAATACAAATAAAGAAAAATAGATTTTTAAAAAATATGTTGTAAAATTTAATTAATTGTCAACATATATATATATAGGGCGTTGTTAACTAATTAATAAATGATCTATGGTAAAATAATGATAAACTTGATAAATGTACATTGATCAAGGTTAAAAGAATCTTTAAAATTTATCTCAGAAAGATAAAAAAAAATGAAATGTTTTGAAAAGAGTGAGGAAGGAAAAAAATTCCCCTGAAATAGAAATATTGTCTTAAGAAGTAGATTAAATGAAATTATGATTCGAATTTTGAGGTTCATTTTCTTTTTATGCTGTCAAATAGCTTTCAGAATATTACGCCGAAGGGAATTGTTGAAAAGTGTAATGAAAAATTATCGGATATGCCTGAAAGGGGGAAAAATAGTGAAAAAAAGGAAACTTTTTCATCCACACACTCGGTTCTTTAATTTCAATTCCTTAATCTAAATATCTTTTTACAAATTTAATATCCTCTTTTGTCTAGCATATTAATCTTCAAAGTAAACAAAAGCTTTATTTGAAACTTATAAAAATTAATCATAATTAAATAATAACTACAATGTAATGTCAGAAAAATACGAAATAAAATTAATTTTTCACAAATTTACATATTTTACTTTGATTTATTTTTAAATTTATAATAGCTGTAATTTGTAATTCAAAAGTATAGTTCTTGCTTATATAAATATTTTTGAAATAAAACACTAAATAATAGTTGAAGTTTGAATATTAACATATGTATCTGACTCACAACAAAATATTATTTAAATGCTATGATTAAACTTTAAAAAATAACTTCATTTTGAAACCAGGAATTACATAAAAGTATTTCTACTCACTTTTTGAAATTTTTGTGAAGTTAATATTTCATGTTATTTCGTATTCTTTTTTAAAAATATGGATTCCAAAAGAATATTTTTATATTTTTGGCATCGAATGTGTTTTTTATCTGTCATATCCCTGTTTGAAATTAAGTCTGTTTATTGATTGTTTTCTACGTTCCCTACTAGATTAGCTTAAATTAACATGACTTATACCAACATAACAACGTCTTTATTTGTGTTTAAAGCCTGGAAATAAATCCTATTATAAGATATAAATACTTTATATAAATTTTAAGGAATTCTATATAGTCTTTTTTGTGTGTGTCAAAATTCGTAGATATATAAGTTTCTTTATTGATAAAATTATAACTATCTAATTGATGTAAAATAAAAATTCTAATTTGTATTCCAAATAAAATATACTTTTAAGTCATGCAGACCATTATAACTCCTTTAATTATATTATGCTGATGCATTTCCTGTAATAAAACCCAACTAAATATATGTGTTAGCTGAATTAAATATATGTGATATATATGTATGAAATTAATAGAAATCATTAAATTTTACATCAAATAATATTTATTAATGTTGTTTTATAATTGAGAAACAGAAAAGTAAACTATAATTACAAAAAAAAATGTAGAATTTGAATAAAAAGGAGAATATTAATAGGATTGCTGAGACTTTAAAATTTTTCGTACCAAAAAAAAAAAGTCGATTAAATATTTAATTTCAGCAGATGAACTAAGAGATTAAAAACTGAGCGCTTTAAAAACATAAAAAGAATATCTGTGTTGGCTTTTAACGGAACGTCTTACTCTTGAATTTCTTATTATGTTAAGGCATTTTTTTACACAAAATCTATTAAAAAGAACAGATGGAACTCCATTATCTCTGCTTTCCATATCACAAAAAACGTATAGCAAACTTTCTTAAACTATGCGATAAGGTATAAAAATTTGTAAGATCTACTCTTTATAATTTTTCTCGTTTAATTCGTTTAAATAAACGAACTTCAGCATAAAATTTATCTCTGCGTTAAAAGCTTTTTTAAAATTTATTTATGCTTACGTGTAAGGACTTTTTTAATAGAAAACAAAGGAAAGATCGTAATTTTTTTCATAATGGGCTGCAGGTTCCTAAAAGGGAGAGTCATTTCAGGATGGCACCATCTTGTGGCGGCTTTCTCTACCAAAATTCAACGCTTGAATTAATTTTAATTCAAGCTCTCGTTGGAAGCTAATATAGCGGTTATTTAATTTTTCTAAGAGTTCCAGAGCCGAATTGATACTCAAGGGACGTTTTGCATGCCACATAATCATATGACATGCGTGCCTACGGTTTTCGCATCCAGATAATCTATCGACTGCAACCAGGATAGAACCCGCAACCTCAGGCTTAAGAAGTGGGCATGCTATCTCTAAGCCCCCACAAGCCGATAGATCCTAATATGGAAATCATTATAATAAACTGTTAAAAACAATATCGAACTGATTGTAGATACAGTAGATTGCCTTAGTTTTGTTGCGTATCGTAGCATACAAATTACCAATAGAATTACTAATCTAATCAGTTTTGACTTAAATCTAAACTAAAATTCGTATTCTTTTTATTCTTCAATATATTGATCGCAATAATAATTTTGAAGCATATAATTCCTAAACTGTACCCCTGTGAAATTCTTTAATATTTATTTATTTATTATTTATTTCAAAGAAAAAAGATTTCTTGTCATTTTTTTACACGAGAAATACAGTCGACTCTCGATAATTCGAAGTCAAAGAGACCAATGAAAAACTTCAAATTATCGAGAGTTCGAATTATGAAGAGGGTAGAAAAAAACTCCCCCAAAATACATGAAGAGAAATTTTTTTGAACACATTTAAATTTGAAACTTTTAATTAGAAATTTAGAATTTAAAATTAACACAAAGCATATTCACAGTTTCACACTTAGCTACGGGGTATACTTAATTGAATCGACGTTGGGTAGGCTCTTCTCGCCTAATCAGTCCAGAAAAATTCGACCAGTCTTTCTTTTCGCTGTCCTCCATCGCTCCTCTCCTTTCACTTTCCTAACCTCTCAAACAAGACTCCTTCTCACTCCTAATCTCTTCCATTCTTCATCTATATCTATACATATAAATAAAAATGAAGTGTCTGTTTGTAATTTGAAATTAACAGCTTTTTACTAAATCCAATTAAAAGTATATCAGGTACTTATATCAAAAAATTAATTTTTAAAATTTTTGTCTGTCTGTCTTTCTATCTGTTTATTCCGGCTAATCTCTGAAACGGCTGGACCAATTTTGACGAAATTTTCACTGGCAGATAGCTAATGTTTTAAGGAATAACTTAGGCTACTTTTATTATAGAAAAAAATTTAGGGTTCCGCAAAAATGAAAATTAAAACCAATGATATCGTGAACAATATCCGTTTCAAATAGGGATCATTTATTTCAATCGACAGTGTCAAAGGTCATGCATCCCTCTCACCCCTTGCTTGCGGCGGCTTTGTTACATCCAACCCAGTCCTCACCCCATCGACAGTGTCAGAGGTCACGCGTCCCGTTCCCCCACCCTACTGTTTTTAGACCAGTTTTGAAGTAACTATTGTATATAGAGAGATTGTTCAGTAAATTTAATATTGTATATATAGAGAAATTGTTCAATAAATTCAATATTGTACACAGAGATTTAATATTAACGCATTACACATCCAGATACAAATTATTTACACTATTTTAAGAGTTTATTACACAAAATTTGTAACAATATGTTATTTTTGCTGAGCAGAAGGAAGGTGTTTTCAAAAATCGACCCACAACAGAGTTACGAGCGTTATAAATTTTTATCAGCTGTTATATCTACAGACTTAAAATTAAACAAACATGGTTTTTTATTTAGCTGAGATATGCAAAAAGCTTTTTTTGTTTGTTTGTTTAATTTACAATTCCCGTAAAATTAACTCATTAAAACTCCTTTATCCTTCAGTCTGTATTGTTTAATTTTTCAATTCACCCGTGCGAGGAATGGGTATACCAGCTAGTTGGAAATAAAATCCTTTCACACCCGGTTCCCTCAGACACTGTCCCCAACACCATTGGTTCTTCAAGGTCGGGTCCAGTCCGGCCCATGGTTTATTTGGTACCACATGCTATAAGTCACACCGAGGAGCCATAAATCGTCATGTCAGTCCCACGCAAAATACAGAATCCTACGCATCTCTCCTTCACAATAGTGGACTGTCCTTTCTGAACACATGTAGCAAGGCCACGGGTTAATCGAAAGATATGGATGGCTAACAAGAGGTGCGGTCGGTCTATTGTCCAATTGAAGAAGGAAAGCAATAAAAGTGTCTTTTCGCCTGAGGAACCATAAAATACTCAGAAGGGGTAGCAGACAGATAGTAATCAAAACGGCTACATTACAGGGAAGATACGTTGGGACAAAACTTGTAAGTACCAATCTGTTTGCAACAGGATTGTACATGATAGTGAGTGTTCGAATTGTCGAGAGTTTTAATAGATAAGTTCAAATTATCGCGTGTTGTAGTCTGGCCAGCCACAGATTTTACTTCGAAATATTAAGTGTACCAAAGATATTGTTTTAGTACGAAATATCAATTTTTCTGGGGAGCATTATAGTTTGAATTAGCGAGAGGTTCGCATTATCGAAGGTTTGAATTAGCGAAAGTCGACAGTATATAAATAAATTTAAGATATATGTAAAACAATTATTGAAGTTATGACTTAGATATTACGTGATTGGCGTGTTTTTTAATTTGTTCGTCATTCTGAAATAGAAATTCTTAAAATGAGCCAAATGCAAAAAAACATTCACTTGTTAGTTTAAAATCATAACAATTTCACATGGAATTTGAACACATTTTCTTACAAAAATAAAAAACAGGATTTTACTAAAAGTCACTGAAATTTATATTCCTCCAGATGTAAAATTTCAAAGGCATTTTTAAGGAAAATTTTACGCTAACATTTCTCTGATACAATAATATTAAGTTTTCTATTATATTTTAAGAATCTTTATAGAGAATTATTATTCAAAAAAACAAGTGAAAACCCCAGGTGTTATCCTTTTCATTTCTCATTAGAAATGTAAGACAAATTTCCTTAAGTTATAATACGGTATGAATTTAGATTTAATTTATAACTCATCCTGTTCTTTTGTGAAATTACTTCCACTCAGGTATCTCTGGACAGCACATTTATTTATACACAAATACGAAAATAACGATCACGGAAACAGCACACAGCAATTCTGACCAAAAGCACACAACGACCGTCAGCTAGTGAACCCCGTAGAAGGAATGCGTGGGATTGAAGCGGGAAAAACTCGTGTGGGCGGGTCACACAGTTATCCTTCCGCCAGAAAAAATAGTTCACTCGCTTCACCCCAACATACCCCTCCTGCGAGTGATACATTTTTTTTTACAAACAATACAAATATTATAAACACATACACAATACACATAAAATATAACAATAAACATAGTGACATAAAATCAAGAGAGTAATGAAATTTTTGCATTGAATATTCTAACTTTTCTACATTCATGGCTTTCGTAAGAAAATCTTCAATTAAAAATTCTGTTTGGATGTATTCTAATTTAATTACAGTATCTTAAATTAAACCCTTTTTATAAAATGAAACTAAGTTCATATGTCTTGATTTATTTGAAGAACGAGTACCCTTAATCCACTGAATTGCTGCTTAACTATCTGAATTTAAAGTTCAGCATTGTTTATAAATTGTTTCACATTTTAATTCAGTTAACAAATTTACAGCCCAAAAATTATATCTTTACAAATTTCGAAATAGAAAATAACTCTGCTTCACATGTTGATAAACAAACCCTTCTTTTGTTTACGACATTTCCATAAAATTAATGAATTACCAAGTAAACTACACCTCCAGAAAATGATTTTCCATTTTCTGCATTTCAACTAGCATCTGAACTAGCTTTAAAATACCAAATTCTTTTCATAAAACAATTTTTATCTTTTGAGCCCATCAAATATCTTAACACTCGTTTAGCCAAATTGTAATGTCTCTTCTCTGGATTATGATTAAATTGGGATAAATAAGACGTTACAAAAGAAATATCAGGGCGAGTTCTATTAGATAAATATAAAGTTCACCAATTTTTAATTCTGATACATAGTAATATCAATAAATTCATTTGTAGAGGGAAAATTTTGTCTTCCCCTTCAAAATTGGAGTTTTGACATTTTTACTTTCAAATTATGTTTGACTAATAATGAATTAATGTAGTCACACTGGGATAAATAAATCCCGTTTTCACATTTTTAAATTTCCATGCCTAAAAACTTATTAGTTTTGTTTTTATATAACCACTTCAAATACATTTTTAATCTTACTAACAATATCTTCATACATTTTATCATTGTTACAAAAAATAGCTAAATCATCTACATACATACATAATATAAGAACACTTTGATTATCAGATTTAATAAAAACCAAATTATCAGAAGCTAATTGTTTTAACCAAATTTTCTAATTCACCCTTTATTTTCATATACCAGTTTCTACCAGACTGTGGCAAACCATAAATACTCTTTTTCAATTTACAAACTTTGTCATCTCCAATTAATTTTCATAACCAGGAGGAGGTAACAATACACAGTCTCCTCTAAATCACCATAAAAGTATGCAGTTTTTACATCAAAGAAATAATATTTAATTTTTTAATTTAGCTGCAAATGCAACTAACAATCGAAAAGATTCAATATTTACAACTGGTGAATACGACTCTGAATAATCTATGTTTTTAATTTGATTAAAACCAGCTGCTACAAGCCTTGCTTTGTATTTTATATTTTTCAAAGCATCATCTTGTTTTAAACTATATACCCATTTAGTTTTTATTAATTTTGATTTCGAAGGTTTTTGTACAATTTCCCAAACTTTATGCTTATTTAACGAATTAATCATTATCCATTGTCAATTTTCCCAATTTTGCCAATTAATATTCTTTACCTCAAAATAAGAGTTTGGTACATTATTCGTTAAATGAACCGACATCTGCTTAGTTTTTTAGTCTTTCCGATCTTCTAACAGGATTTGATTTTGTACATCATTCAATTCAAGTACGGGGTTGGATTCTGCCTGTCTGAGGCGATGGCGTGTCTGAAGGAAATGAATTATCATTCTCATGCTACAGACCCATTATTTATATCAAAATTTGACAATACTCCATTTTCTGTATTTTGATTAATCTCGTTTCTGTCGGGAGAGACTTAAAAAAACGAGTCAATATCCCATGCTTCATTTTCACAATCTCCTAAATAATTACTACCTTTTAAAGATTCATTGAACTTAACTGGATCTCTCCCCAATTACTTTTTGATTTTTAATATCATAAATACGATACCCCCTCCTTTCTCAGCATACCCTAGCATAATTCCTAGTCTTCCTAGAATTTCAAATTTATTTCTCAGTACTTTGGGAAGTGAAAATGGGGCCACACAGCCAAATTTTTTTTAAGATAATTTAAATTCGGTTTTTATTACCCGTCCAAGTTTCTAAATGGATTTTTCTTTCCCTTTCGTGGTGAATATAAGATACTTGAGTACTACAATTAATAGCTTCAGCCCAAAATTTTAAAGGAAGCTTACTTTCATATAATAAAGATCTAGCCCCTTTCTAGAAGAACGCGGTTGGCTCTTTCTGCCCTTGCCATTTTTATTCACTATTGATGGAATTGTTTTTCATGAAATATTCCCCGAATTAGCCAGGTAAGTATCTAGTTGTTCATTTTTCGAATTCTAAACCCATTATCAGTTCTTATCTTTTTTAAACCTTTTATCAGTTAAATTTTCATATTTGGTTTTAAATTGAGAAAATATATCAAACACTTATTATTTTATAACACATATTTATTTTTTAAGAAATAAGTAAAGTACATGCCAGAAAAATCATCCACAATTACCATAAAATATTTTGAAATACCATACGATTCGATATTAATTGGGCCGCAAGGTCGGCATGGAGCTACTCAAGAATTTGTGAGCTCTTGACTTATATCAATACTACGATGAGTTTTTTCCGGTTACCTTACTTATATCACAAGTTTCCCTTTGAATTATTTACATATCAATATCAATATAATCTTTCATTTTAAGCATATATTTAAATGACATAACCTGTTATGCCAAATTTCGTAATTATTAGTAGATTGGTCAGAATATAACACTCAGAATTATACATAGGTTCTAATTTAATCTCTAATCTACCATTATTTTTAAATGCTTTAGTTATTAACTTATCATTTTTATCTTATATCAATACACACAATTATTTTCTGATTTAATCTTACAACCTTTATCCATTAAACATGTTACACACAGACAGTAAATTACATCTTAATTGAGGAACATAACTGACATTCGTAATTTTTATATTAGTAGAATTACAGTGTTTTGTACTCACAGTTTTAGCTGAAACGTTTCCAGTTCCTTGGCTCACCATCTTAGTGTTCTTATCTGCTAAATAAATGTCCATAACTTCTGGAATAATATTTTAAACCACACAGATTCTTTAGCCATATGACAGGATGCACCACTATCCAGGATCCAGGTGTATTGTCACATAGTTTTTTTTTTCTCGATGGGAAGCTGTATTTACATGATGGTTTCTAGACGAATTGTTTCTTTGTGTTATATTCCTTTGGCTTGTACTTGGAGAGTTCTTGTTTCTATAGTAACAATCCTTTGCCTGGTGATTGGTTTTCGACAAAATGTAACACAGCTCGTTTGTGTTCCATTTCCTTCTCCTGGAATAAAATGCTTCAGCATTAATCCCATCCATACGAGTTTTAATTGGTAAGTCGAAAAGTTGTTTTTTCTTCCTTAAATTTGAAGAACTTCCTCCATGGATTTGTCTCTTTGAGTTTTAAATACGCGCACTTTTAGAAATTTTCCATTCAATCTCCTAACGATGGTAGACTAATTCCCTCGGCGACACGTCAATCCTAGGAGTGACCTAGTCGATATCCCCGCGCTCTTTCAATTTTTCCCTAAGTTTGCGTTTTTATGACAATGTTTTTGAGTTCATTGCCGAGTCAATTTTCGGTCTTCGCCTCCGGCCATGAAAGTCGCTCTTATTTTATCCGTACTTTCCCTTGTCTTCCCGCAAATTGCAATGCTTGTTCGTCGAGAGCGATAGTTTAATATAAGATACGGCTCTAAATTTTTTGACTGCCATTCCATGTCATCCTTACGTTGGTCTTCAGGTTTTTCATTTAAGATTTTTGAGTCTAATCTCTTTAGGCAAGGGGAGCTTTTATCTTAAGCTCCCAAATAAAAAATAGTTCGTTCCGTTCAAATCGGAATCGTTATTTTATCCATTGTAGGTGAAAATTTAAACGTTCACAAAGTCAACTAACACGTCACACAAACTAGCCAGGCTCTGCTACCACTTGTTGTTCTTTTTGTGAAGTACTTCCACTCAATTTTTCTCTGGACCTCACATTTATTTATATACAAATACGAAAATAACGATCACGGAAACAGCACACAGCGACCGTCAGCTAAAATGAACCCCGTAGAAAGGGAATGCGTGGGATTGAAGCGGAAAAACTCATGGGCGGTCACACAGTTATCCTTCCGCCAGAAAAATAGTTCACTCGCTTCACCCCAATACATCCAAATAAGCAATTTTCAACAAAAATATTTTTGGTCATTCAAAAAACCAAAGCTTAAAAACATTGAAGTATGTTATGCTTTTCTGTTTAGGTGTCAAACGAAATTTTGATTAGAGAAAATGATAAATTACCAAAACTAAAATTCTTAGAACAATCTTTTGCAGACACTATCATTTGATAAACCAATTACATAGATAAGCCAATAAAGTCATTTTTATCTTCCTTATAATATACTTCATTAAAACTCATATTTTTATTTCTTTCTAATGGTCATATAATTTTAAGGAACTTTAATTTTTTTTCTATGTTAAAATGATTTAAATCTCTAAAACGTTTATTTTCATTAATTTAATGCAAGGAAATAAGATAATGTAATTCTCTGTCTGTCTCCTTTTATTGAAAGATTTTCTTTCAAATTTTTATCAATTTTTACAAGAAATTTATATCTTAAAAATACAAAAATTTATTTTAAAATCTATTCTTGAACTTATAGACTTTTCTGTCACTGTTTTATGTGGCTTCTGTTTTACTTAGTAGTCTTTGATAAGTGGAATTTGGTGGAATACCGTAAAAAAGAAAAGCATTGACTTTTTAAGAAGAAAAACGTAATACATGATTGATGCGATTTCCCCTCTAAAAATTGGTTTTCTTTTCCTTTATAGTTATTGGAGCAATCGAAAGGTCAGAATAACATCCTTCATTACTCTTCTCCTGTCCTGAATTTAGTTTTATCTTTAATATTGTTACATTAATCGAGGTTCGAGGATTTTATGCAAATTATTCGCAAAGAGCAGGACAGTTCTTTAAGTGCGATGGATATTCATTGTCGAAAAACAATCCAAAAACAGGATTCAACTACAATATTCGCAGAATAAATCTCAGAAGGTCTTCATACCTTCATGTTCGCTCATACACAACTATCAGTGTCTAAAATAGAAGTATGTGAAAGATTAATTCACAAGCACTGCTCGTCCTACTCAACAGCCACACTAACAGCTATTTTACTCTTATGGACAAGGCAAGACTACTAATTGCTAGTAAAGATAGTACAAACTCAGTTTCAGCGAGCGTCTCCCTATTTATAGTCATCGAGGATCCTTCAAGAAAGATCCGCTTGCGTCACAGATAAATCCTCTAATTTCCAGAAGAATCTATAGGGTCCCAATCTCGCCAACATAGCCCCCAAGTCGCCAACTTGGTCGCCAAAAAGGATGCCAACTTGGCTCTA
Organism: Trichonephila inaurata madagascariensis; assembly: GCA_019973955.1. NCBI lineage: Eukaryota > Metazoa > Arthropoda > Arachnida > Araneae > Nephilidae > Trichonephila > Trichonephila inaurata. The sequence continues at coordinate 77,983 of BMAV01010565.1, read as the reverse complement.
TCACCAAGATTTCGCCACGTTCCCATTGAATCGCCATTATAACGTAAGGGACAGCGTTGCATCCAAAAAAAAACTGTTTTAATATAAAATAAATATAACATAGAATAATATAAATGCAGTACACATCCAAATACAAATTTTTTGCACTATTTTACACAAAATTTGTAACAATATTTCTCTCAGTAAAATCTCTGACGAACACAAGTATTATGTTTTTGAATAAACATTTGATGTAGTCGCAATTATTTAAACCACATGCGCGTAACTATCATCTACTTACAGCAGCGCTTCTCAAACTGATAACCCTAGAAGGGGGGCGCGAGCATATTGAAAAGTCGAAAACAAAAGATTTAATTTTTTGAAAGTAAAACAAGCAAAATACATTTATAAAATGAAAAAAAAATACATTTACATTGATATAATACTCTTATAAATGTATCAGTGCTGCACAAGGGGGGAACTTTATAATTATCTTAACAATACTAAGTTAAAAACAAGTTTAATAATTACCAGTGATCGCTCCAGTTGCTCATATATAAAATTATATGCAAAAATTAACAATTATCTGGATCATTTGCACGGCTTGGGATCAATCCCTTAACTGCAGATTTAAAGATGCGCGATTCACTCCCCAATGCCACCATTTTGCACGTATGCACGTATGTGGGTATTTGGGGAGAAAGGGAAAATATATAAGGAAATCCTTCTATAACAATGTTAAAATCATTTTATTGCATTTCAAAGTCTTCGGAATAATTTTATAGATAGTAGTGAACATGATGTATATATACGTCCGGAGCAATTTACGCACTGGCTGAGCGAGATGTTTGCATACGCCGGTAGCGAAGAGGTTAAAGTCGTATTGTAGCTTTAGCATCAAAGTATCGTTTTATCGAATTCAATACATCGTTATTGGATGGAGGGGGGCGCGATGAAAATTGAGATTGAATATCGAGTCGCAAGTATTGAAAGTTTGAGAAGCACTGACTTACAGTATAATCATTTTAAAAAATAGCTCATTAGCTCATCTTTGTGAAACTTAATTCTTAACTCTACCTCTATTTAATTCACTTTTAATTTCATTAAATCCCTGGAATTTTCTTTTTCTCTAAAGTCTATAATTTCTTAGAATGCTACCCACAAATTAATAAAATGAAATTGTAATTTTTCTTATACTAACAAGGGGAGGGCACGACTAAGGAAATTCATTTCGGATCGAGACTTGGTGTAATAGTAGTACTCTTTTAGGGTGTTCACCCCTCAATGTAATTCCGTCGAATGGCCAGTCAATTCGGAGAAATCAGCCTTCGAAATTCATGCTAAGCTTTTATACAATTAAACTTTAATTTTCCGCAACGAGTTCGTAGCTTGATTGGTAAATCGTCTGCTTTCTGTGCTGGAGGTTAGGGTTCGATTCCACGCGATCAACTTTTTTTTCTTCAATTTATTTAATTATTTTTTAATTAAATAAATTTATTTATGAAAGGTTTATTAAATACTCAATAATATTTTTGTAATTATTTTGTATTTTATATAAAAAAATTTTTAAATATATAACTTAAATTTTTTACTAGTAAAATTATTAAAAATTATCATTACTTAAAAATATTCAAAATACTTATTAAATAAAAATATTTAAAATAATTATTAATAAAAATTATTTATAATTAAATTAGTAAATTAATTATTATTCATTAAAATTATATAATTAATCACTATTTATTCTAATTAATTAGTTACTATTTATTATAATTAATTAATCACTATTTATTATAATTAATTTATTATTATTAAGCATTAGTATTAATAAGAAATATTAATTTATTATTAAAATTATGATTTATTATTGAAATTATTATTAATTTATTATTGAAATTATTATTAATTTATTATAGAAATTATTTAAATAAATTTGTTAAAATTATTTACACAAATTTTTTGAAATTAAATAAATTTATTTGAAAAGGACTTATTAAATATTTTATAAAATTGTAAAATAATTAATTTAATAACATATAAAAAGACATGTTTTTTTATTATATTAATTATAAAATAATTAATTTAATAATAATAATATATTGTATAAATTATTTTAAATTATATATAATATTTTTATTTATAGTATATTGTATTTCACGTTAAAACTATTTGCAACTAATTTTTTGTAAAATATCATTTAATATTTATTATATATCTTATTATAAATATTATTTATTAATATAAAATAGATTTATGAAATTTAATATAATTATTTATATAATCAAAGAAATTTTTATTTTAAAAAAATACAAAATAATTAAAAAAAATATCATTTAATATTTAATAAACCTTTCATAAATAAATTTATTTAATTTAAAAAAATAATTAACTGAATTGAAGAAAAAAAAAGTTGATCGCGTGGAATCGAACCCTAACCTCCAGTATAGAAAGCATACGATTTACTAATCAAGCTACGAACTCGTTGCGGAAAATTAAAATTTAATTGTATAAAAGCTTAGCATGAATTTCGAAGGATGATTTCTCCGAATTGACTGTCCATTCGACGGGATTACATTGAGGGTGAACACCCTAAAAGAGTACCTACTATTACACCAAGTCTCGATCCGAAATGAATTTCCTTAGTCGTGCCCTCTCCTTGTAAGATAAAATTTATGTAGTAATATTTACAACACAGAAATTTAATATTAGTTAATGTCTTATGTATTTCTTTTTCTTTACAAATTTCAACGAAAGCTTAACAATTTAAATAATCACTAATAATAGTAAATCATTTCAAATTTGATTTAATTAAAAATGATTTCAAATAATGACTACCCTTTGTGTTAATCGTGCCCTATTCTTTAGGGAAGGATATATTATTTTCAAAAAAGTTGTCTCAAATAAGATGCCTGTCTTTTTATAAATATCTCATCTATTCATGAATATTTCCAAATTCTTTAAAAAACTAGTTTCACTTTTGGTATGAATTTCTCGGTAAATCCTTGAAGGCTACAAATTCCAGGTAAATAATATGGAAAGGATTTTGAAAATTATTTACAAAGAATGATACGATGAATGGTTGTATTTATTTTATATTTTCTCCTTATCCTCGAATTTGCTCTCTTTAGTTTTTAATATTTCATGAGATTTCAAACAACTTCACTTTCTTTATATCATCTTTTTACTCTATATTCTGAATATAATATGATTCTTATTAAAAATTTGTTTTGGATTCCAGTAATAATTAATAAATTCATCATGTCTAAGCTCTTACAAAGCTAAACAAGCAATTAATTAAGATTTCTCATGAATTTTAAACTTATTTTTATGGAAGAAATAGTTAGAATAATAGTTAAGACTTGATGTTTTTCATGTTGCGGTGGAAATTTATTTTCTAAATTTTCATCATGAGATTTAAAATTTATTTTGAGAGAAAAACAACGAATTGTATGATTTAAGCCAAAAGGAAATCAGTGTCCTCTTTAGCATCAGAATAAAATATTATGTGCTTAAACTAACAGCGTAAACTCAAAACAAATATCCCATCAATTTCACTTTGGAAATTTATTAACCGGTAGGTTTTAAAATAGTTAAAAATAAAAAGGAAATAATATATTCTAAAAGGTAAAAACAAGTGAAAGGTATCATGTTAAAAAGAAGGATTATGTTATCTTAAAACATATTTTTGTTTCAAATAAAGTGGATAGATTCTATTCATGAGTTAATTCCTTACTACTTATAGAGTATCTAAAGTATTACCTTTCTAAAAATATGATTTATCTTCGAAAAAAAATTAATTTCATTTTAAATATGAAATTTACTAACCAAGTTACTTACATGTATTGTAATGACAGATATTTAACTGTTAAAAATGTTATACAATATTAGAACATTTTTAAAAAAAGTTAAGTTATTCTTATCAAATTTATTTCTAACTCATATTCGCACATATAGTTCCGATACCTGATGAAGTTACGATTAAGAATTTTGAACAATTAAACAATTCTTCTAACAGAATTTAACTGTAAACTACGTATTCATTTTGAAATTTCAGATATTTTAATTTACGGGCGAATATTTTAAGTAGAAACAAATGCAATATATATATATATATATATATATATATATATATATATATATATATATATATATATATATAAATATTTTTGAGGGGAAAATGTAATGAAGCTTTAAAAGAGTATATATAGAAAATTGTTATCTCCTTCCCCACACAAAAAGTAGTTATTTTCATAATTTATTATAAGAGTCACGAATTAATTTAGTTTTTTTTTTCCTGTCAATTATCCTTTTTCCCCAAACATGCCCATTTAAATCAAATATTGTTTCCACTGCAAATGATAAGGAACAAAGAACTGAAATTGTGATACCAAAATCAGAAACCAGCTGTTGTTTCCCCTACACTTCAAAGCAGTTAATTTTCCAATGACAGTGCATAATATTCATTCATCGCATTTTTTGGAACAATGAACTCAAAATAGTTAATATTAATCTTATATATGTGCTTTATGTGTTTAATTTAATTTTAAGGAATTTGATAAGTGTAACTAAAGTTTCTAAAGTTTAGGGTTCTTTGGAAAGAGGGGTTGTTTTGTGTTTTGGGGTTGTGTGTGTGTGTGTGTGTGTGTGTGTGTGTGTGTGTGTGTGTGTGTGTGTGTGTGTGTGTGTGTGTGTGTGTGTGTGTTGTGTTGTTGTTGTTGGTGTGTGTGTGTGTGTGTGTGTGTGTGTTTTGGGGGGGGGGGGGGGGGGGGGGGGGGGGGCTTTTCTTATAGATTTTTAGTCCTAAAATCTATAAAACATAAGCTAGCATAGCGCTCAAAAGTTTGTTATTTATCACTCTTAACTAATAAAAAATTCTTGCATTTTTAATTTTTTTAAATTGAATTTCCCGTCATAATTGAATCGAATAATATATCTCATAACTTTATTGTCCACCAATTACTATGGTGAGGGTATTGGCTGTCTATGAAGCTACAACGCAATTACTAGGTGCTGGTATAGCACCTGCAAAAGTTGTCTTCTTCATCGACTCCCAAGCTGCAATTTTAGAGCTTTCAGCAGTGATATACCAACTGACTGCCTTAACACAATTCAGTGCCTAACTGAAATTGTGGGAATAATCTCATATGGCTGAATTGTGATTTTACAGTGGGTCCCAAGTCATGTTGGGATCCTTGGCAATGAGAGAGTTGACCAAAAGATCAAGCAGGGAGTCGAGTCGTCTCAAACGTAAGTCCCCTTGACCCTCAGAAAAGCAAAGAGCCTTATTTCCACTAACTGCCGTGACCAAGAGCCTTCGAAAGTCATGGGAAACCCTGAAACGATGGCTATAACGGGCACCGGGAAAGGGGGCCGAGGTTGTTGCCCCTTTCGCCAACCACCGAACTTGATTTTTGGGGGGTATAACCCTCCACGGCTTGGCCGGCTGCTGGGCCCTACCCGTCGCAACCATGTCGGGGTGGCAACCACCTGCTCCAATACACTGACTCGATGAATACCAGAATGATGTCGTCGTCAGTCGGTCCTAGGAGGCTCAGCATCAAATGTTCAAGAAGCTTTGGATAAATAAATAACTTTATTGTTGAAATATCATTTAGATTTTTATCACCATAACCTGAAAAAATAATTATTTTAATCATAAAGCAATAATATTAAAATTTTACTTTGGAAGTTTGTGAAAAATAATATAAAATTTCTTTTATACATGGAATATTATAGCATTTTTTCATTGACGACTTTGGAAGCAAAAGCGTGTTTGAAGGAGATAATATTCTTACATTTAATGCTCAAAAACAGTCTCTAATAGCTAAATAAATAAAACCACATACATCCTGTAAAATATTTTACCGAATCTGCCAGTACATTTTTAGAATACCCTTGAGCTCTTTTCGATAGTTTTCAGGGGAAAGTGTCCAAAACTCAATCAAAATTTCAAAAGTCGATTTAACGAGCTAAGTAAACAATTTTTAAAGCTCTCCACTTTAGAGCGAAAACAAAACTAATTTTCTTTTTAAGGTAAACCAAAATTCTTAGAAAAAATTTATTAAAAAAATATAAAAATTTCCTGCGGTTATTTATTTATTTATTTATTTATTTTTGTTTTTCAGTTTTTATTTATTGTAACGATTTTGAAACAATAAACACAAACGCTCTAAAAGAAATAAAAGAAAAAAAGTCTAAAATAATATACACCCGTATAAAAATAAAATAAAACTTGCCTGTTTATCAATATTGATTGATCTGGCTCCCTAAAAGAAATCTCGAAACCAAAAAAAAAATTCAAAAGTTACTTAACTCATTTTTTTTTCAATACAATTTCGAAATAACGTGATCCTTAAAAAAAAATCACATTTTTTTCTACACGGATGAATTTTCAACACAATTCCGGGTCTTGACTGAGACTACTGTGGATCAGTTCTAACCTTATTCCAGGGTTTTTTAGTGCGGTTATTCTAAAAAACAAAAAAAATAAATAAAAACTCGACTAACAAAAAAAAAAAAATAACTTTTTTTTGATAAAAAAAAAAAATTTCTAAAAATTTTTTCAATTCGTAATCTATTCAAAATGGTTTACCGGGAAAAAAACATCTCTGTAAACTTTTCAGGGGAGGGGTACATCCTTCTAAAAAAAAATAGCCCCAAAAAAAAAAAAAAGTCATATTCTAAATTTTCTTTTTTCTTTTTGTCATGTTGTGTGTGTGTGTGTGTGTGTGTGTGTGTGTGTGTGTGTGTGTGTGTGTGTGTGTGTGTGTGTGTGTGTGTGTGTGTGTGTGTGTTGTTGTTGTTGTTGTTGGTGTGTGTGTGTGTGTGTGTGTGTGTGTGTGTGTGTGTGTGTGTGTGTGTGTGTGTGTGTGTGTGTGTGTGTGCGTTAAGAATCTTAGTAGAACATCTAGAAAAAAATGCATAAATATTGAAAGCTTAGAATATAAACAGCTATGATGTTAAATATTTGAATTATTGTTACAATCATAAATGTACAACTGTTTAATATGTATATATATAATATATAAATACACCTATCTAAAACCTTATACTGTTGAGTTTTCATCTTTTCTACACGTTTTGTTTGTTTTTCGATTTAAATATTTTTTATTATTTCATCTTAAAAGACTTTGGAATATGCGAAACGTATTTCCCTCTTTAAAAATTGAATCTTTTTAAAATTTTAGACGGTTTTGAGGAGAACACATTAAGTAAATTCCTACTTAGGTCAAAATAAAGAAAAATTTATTTAATTTAATTAAATTTAATTGAATAATTAATGCTTGGAAAAACTGTATTATCATTGTGTCATCTACTACAAGTTAAAAAAACATATTTGAACTTAAGTGGTGCCATCTGCTGTAGTTTGTTGTAACTTCGTCCGCAATAACGCAGAATAAATTTAAAATTAAAAATAAAATTTAATTAATGAATTAATATTTGAAAAAAAACTGTATTAACATTAAGTTCCATCCCCTACAAATTTAAAAAATGTACTGAACTTTAGTGGTTGAATAAAAAGTATTTTATCAAAGATTGAAAATTTGAACAAGATATTTATGTAAATAAATATATATAGGAAGAGTGTGAACTAATAGTAAGAATTGAAATATATATTATTTCAAATTATACATTTAGTAATCCATTTTCTTGCATGCAGGAATTGATAAAAGAAAAAAAAATTGTTATTCTGTTTGCAGCCTGAGATATAGATATCACTGCTTAGAGATGGAACTAATGGAACTAAATTATACTGCTCTACGAGTGAATTATTAAAATGATTTATTGAATTGTAAATGAGACTTTTCATAAGCTGTAATGAAATGCTTTGACAGATTTTAGTACAGAATGGTATTCATAACTCAAGTTCTGACTTTCATTTCATTTCACAAGTTTCAGGAAAATCTGTTCAAGAAACTTTTATCCAATTAATCTACGCAGAAACTTTTTTTTGCCTTGTTTCCCAACTGTAAACTTTTAAGAATTCCTTTTCTCATGCATTTTAATTCAGTATTTTTATTTAATTTATATTTTTTAAAAATAAAATATAAATTTAAAAGTAAATTTGTTAGACAAAAATGTAACAGAATGCTTAGAATATATTCTTTTCGCTTTTGAATATAATCAGTCAGAATCATAACACAATTTTATACTAATAAATAGTTCCTCAACACTGCCTAGGTTCAGAATGAGATTTTTAACACTGAATATACTTCCTAAACTATTCGAAGTAATATTCAAAGTATAAGAAGTAGCAGTTTTAAAATAAAGATAATCTAAAATTCGAAAAAAGAAAAAATTTATTGAAGTTTGCTTTTTTCTTTATTCTATTTTGTGATTCATACTTTATTGCAATAGCTTTACAAGTTCACCATTTCAAAAAATAAAAATAATTATCTGTCAATTGATTCGAAGCATTCTCCCAAGGTTCTGCATAGAAACTTCTATGCCAGGGATGGCGAACCTTTATGGATCAACGTGCCATTTTTTGTAAAGAAATATTTAATGAGGTACAGACGTGCCTTCAAATAATTTTGACTCGTGATTATTCGGAAAATAATAATAATAAAACTAAATACTAACAACTTAAAACTCTGTGTTTACTCCTATAAAATACATTTTGCACTGTATGTAAATGTTGTAAATATTTTAGTTATTCGTATAATTCAAAATAAAATAACAATAGTGTGACATCTGTTGTTACACGTTAGGTGACAAACAACTTTTATTAGGATTGTAAGTTGCATTGGCGTAGCGAGTCTTTCGGGGGAGAAATTCATTGAGGGGGACTGTTTTTCAGGGCCCCTTAATACCTTAGGATTTTTCGCTTACGCTTGTTGGAGCCCTTGTAGCTTGGAGGCCCCGTATCATACATACGGCTGATATGGCTGTAGCTACGCTCGCCATTTTAGTTACATTTAGCAGAATGCGTGCTGAATTGGAATCATCTGCCAAAAACGGTTTCGAAGCAATTAATTCTTTTTGCCCTGGTTCCCTTTTTTGACAAAAGGGTTTTGATTCGTTGCAAAATCCTTCACATACCATTATTCCAGAACATAACACACTCACTGGGTAAAATCCTAGGAGAGCCCACACTCTTGGCGACAAACCGAAAAAAGCGCCAAGAGAAACCGACAATGGCGCCAAGTAAATATAACTGGATAAGGTGGATGCGTGATGAAAATATATGTAAACAATACAGAAATTAAACATTTAAGATGAAAAATATAAGAACAGCACTAACTTTCTTACTGCTGATATTTTCCGAGTGGAGGGTACAGCGTAACAACAAATTTTAAAAAAGCTTTGAAGGTTTCATCGCTAAGTAAATGATGGTGTGAGCGCCACCATATTTATTCTGCGAGGTAATGGTCGAACATACCTTTGACGTGGCTGGTACGATTTGGAACAGCATGTGTATTCACACCTTTTTTTCGACATCTCTATTCAAATCCATCCAAAACAACACTCTTTCGTTCGTATAATCCCATTCGCTCCTTACATTTAGGACATTCATAACTTGAAGCAATCAATCCTTCTTTCATACACCATTCAGTCAACTCTTTACCTTTCGTATTCAACTAAGTAAAAAATTCTAAGGTATATTCACTCAGGCATACTTCCAGCCCGGTACCCAACAACAAAATGAAATTTGAAATGTCCACAGATAAAATATGAAAATTCCAGAAATAGTTAGGTTTACCATATCTAGTGTATCAAAGTAGGGTTACCAAGATGGCGCAATTATCACCTACCAAATTAATTTGCGCCTAGGGTGTGGGCTCTCCTAGGACCGAACTGTTATGTCGTATTTACTAATCATGCCATATTGCTCGGTCGATCAAGTTTGAAATTCTTTGTTACACTTACTATCTCGCATTTTTTTTCTACTAAACTAGCCATGCTAAATAACAGCTAAAAGTCGTAAATATAACACAAACTTTAAAATACAGTTGCGTCAAAGAAATTGACTATGCTATGCTTAAAAAAGCTTTACATCATTAGCAATTGTAGTCCACGATTTAACTAAGGCATGACAATAACAAACTAGTGTGCTCCCCGCGACCGATTACTCGCATTTGTTCGTAATACTTCCTATTGACCTCTGTTATTTTGAACTAAAATTCAAACTGTTTCGATCATTGGCGTGCCCAAAATATAGTGTCGTGTGCCATCAATGGCACGCGTGCCACTGGTTCGCTATCCCTATTCTATGAATTTAAAATTTCCGAAACTCAATCACAATAAGGAGTACTACTTACTTAATACTTACACATTTTGTAAATCCTCATAAGACAAAAACATTTAAGTAAAATCTAACAAAATTTCATATATAAAACTCTTTTGCGACCAGCAATTTCTGCAAAAAAAAACAGAAATAAATTATTTTATTTAAGAATATTTACTCAACGTAATTAATTAAATCGTCAGGAGAGAGCAAACCTTGTTCCTATTTGCAGCGTTCTTAATTTTAACCATTTTGTGAAGAAGATTTCAGATATACCTTATTAAACCTGTCCCATTTTAATAATATTCATTTTATGTTAGAATTAAAGCAATTTTGCGCTAAAAATGTTATACATAAAAAGTTAATCTCATATATGTTTTAATGTGCAGTTTTATTAAATATTTATTGTAATATTTTTATTGCAGTTTATAATATACTAAATCATAATTCAAAATCTAATCTAAAATTTAGGTCTCCTTTTGAAAAAAACTGGGAAATTTTAATCATTGCAGTGGACATAAATATATCGTAAAAATTATACTAAACACTCAGTAGAAATCAATGCTGAAAATATCGAAAATATTCACAGATTTTTAGAACAGTAAAATAAAGAATATTTTCTCCGTATTCAATACTAATCTCATAGTTAATCTAATCTAAATTTGAAAGTAAAAGTAACGTAAGATTAAATGTAGTATATCTTACGGTTTTTTGCACAATTTTTTTGATATGTACATACACATTGATACAATACAAAACAAATAACCATTCAAAAATTGCAATACACACGCATGATCGTGCGTAACGCTCGTTGGAGTTGGAAGGTATGAAACAGCGGTTGCAGAATAAACAAAACAAATGGGTTAATAGTTGGTATGGCCCTTCTTACAGGCCTCCCAGCGTAATGTTATGCTTGAAATAAGGCAGTTTATCAGTTCTTGTGGCCGTGTCCCTCTAGTTCAGCAACGTTGTTTTCATTTCCTGGATGGTTCTCGGAGGAGGGTTGGGAGTTGCAATAACCCTTCCCAGAGCATCCCAGACATGCTCTATAGGGTTGAAATCTGGAGAACTGGCTGGCCAATTCATCCGGCGAATATTCTCACTCTCTAGAAATTCGTTGACCAGAAAAACTCTATGTGTCCTAGGTTTATCGTCCATTAAAATGAACTCGGGGCTACATGCACCCCAGAAAATGCGAACATAGAGCTCCAAGACCTCATCCCTATACATCACACAGGTCGCAAAGCCTCTTTCAAAGACATGGCGAGGTATACGGCCATCCAACAGGATGCCTGCCCAGACCATTAAAACTCTTCCGCCATAATTGTCAATTTCGTGGACATTGGCAGGTAGGTAGTCAGTCCCTGGTTCTCTCCATATAAACGTATGGCTAGACTCATCAGTGATAGAACGGTCACCCATTGATCCGTACTCCAATCTCTATGCTGTCTACACTGACTCTCCTGTTCGTAGACTTGAGCGGGAACATCAAGTCTTCTAGCAAACAACTCTCTCTCTCATGAAGTCTTTTTGAAAAATTCATCCTTGATACACGGGTTACTGTTGCTGCATACAAGTAACGAGAAAGCTGAGAAGCTGTAGCCCCTCTGTTACGCCTCGTTATAATGGACAAATGATGAACTTCTCTGGCCGTAGTGGCTCTTGGACGACCTTGCATAGGCATTCTCTCGTTGGATCCAGTATCCTGGAACTGTTTCCATAAGTCACACACGACACTGAGCGTTAAATTGAATTCTCTACAAATCTGGACTTGACATTGACCTGCTTCTAGGCTCCCCACCACTCGCCACCTCATTCCATCATCTAAACGTTCGTGGTTACTTATTTTTACTGTTACAATTTGAATTGAACCGGTTGCTTCAAAGTAACATTAAGAAATTTGCCGAGATATGCTGGCGAACGAAATACGCCTTAAATTACATACGCTTATAAAGCCTGTTTTTCTGCTGTGTTCGCCTACACATACATGTACGCTTACGTATTTTCCGTACAAGATTTTAATTTTTATCTAGAAGCAGTGGTTTTTCATTCAGTTCAGCACTTTTCATTCAATTCGATAAAATATGCAAATTCTCTTAATTTATTTCATCAGTGTAGAAAAAAAGTTATTACAATACTTTTAAAAATAATAATAATGTGGATTAAATATGTTAATAAAGTACGATATGCTTCATATAGGTATCATCTCAAAATCAATGAAAGCATATCTAAGAAAATTTAAGGCAATAGTTCATAGTTAAAAAGGTTTTATCTTCTCTTGGAAAAAAAAATTATATGATGTTCTAAGTTCAATAAAAAAAAACTATTGTGTATTCTCTCTCAAAAATTAATGATAACCATTCAGGTTTCTTTGATCATTCTTTAAATTTCATGTAGCCTGTAAACATCATATACTGCTGTTCAAATTATTCAGAAATTATTTATTTACTTATTTAGATTTCTTTTTTATGTTAAAACATTAAAATATTTACCACATTTTTTAAAAATTATTTTTTTTAAACACAATATCATAAGAAGAGATGTTTTTTTAAAAAAAACCCAATATATAGTAAGCAAGAAAGAATTTTTATAAAAAAAATATTTTATATGAAATAAAATTCTCTTTCCGAATTTAAAAGTTATGGTTCAAAGCTTCATTTTTAAACATTTTTTTTTCTTTATCTTTATAAGTACTAAACTAGAAAAAATTAGCTGGTGATGTACCTTCCTATAATTGAAAGTATTTAATAAGAACTAAATAAAAAAGTAATTTACTGATCAAATAGCCAATTAATCATGCAACTTATAATTTTATCCTCTCATCGACAAATAATTCATATGGAAGTAGAATACATGTCCACTTCTGAAGACACATAAAAGAGAATATTTACTACCTCTGAAAGGTTTCGTATTCTTAAATTTTTTTTTTAAAAAAACCGATCCACCTTTCATTTGTTTTCTATGATACCTCTAAAGATGACAAACCACAGTTCTAGAAAGATATTAATGACAATCGTGCGAAAAAATGGGTAGCAAAAGTTTTGTTAGAATGATTTATTTGGCGTTTTTTAAAAGTTGATGTTTCTCAACCAGATAATGGAAGATCTGAAGATATACGCTTTATGTCTCGCAAAAGTATCTTTCAAAGAATCATTATTTGGTTATTGTAAAACTGTTGATTTTAAGTGCTATTCTGGCATCCACTTTTGCTGCCATTAACAATCTAACTTCAAACCTTTTTATTTCCTTCATAGTAAAAATTTTGGCTCTCTGCAATGCTGCAATTTTTTTTATTTTGTGGAAGTCGTTTAAGTATAAGACAGAAATGAAACATGTTCCGAGAGGCAAAAAGTCATCCAAAAATATATTAAATAGTGTTTTTAATACAATTCTTCTTAAAATTGCAGAAGTATGCAGAATATTGGTCTGAATGAAAAAATGTGATCTTTTTCATAAAAAAAAAACAACGTTTTACGATTTAAAGTTAATCACAAGTTATTTAAGGATATGGATGATTCAATAATAGAATTTTTTTAATTTTTCTAGCTAATACTTCCATATTAATATCTTTAGTTATGAAGCTCAAGTTTTCTGATTTTTAAATGCATCTCCAGTTTTTAAAATTGACACTTTAATATGTAATTTACTACGTAGTATTTTTATGACCAATTCATTATATTTTTGATATGCAAAATAAAACCCACAAACTTTAAGGTTTTAGTCAAGCGCAAGTTTATTTAACTTACATATTTTATAAACTTATACAAAAAAATTACAATTATATATTTTTTCTTATGAAAAATTGTTGGATGAACTTCTGATAAGAAAATATAATAACCAAAATTTTGCAGAATGTTTAAAACTATATATGTAGTTACATGAAGTGTTATATAATTAAATTTTAAATGCTTACCTATATTTAAAACAAAAGTATTTTTTAGTAAAATAAGTTTTCTCTTCTTTTTTAGTAAGATAAGATTTAGTTCTAAGTATTATATTTGCATTTAAAATCATTTTACGATACAAATTATGGAAGAATTCCAACACTTTTTAACTTTTTTATTCTTTTTTAAAAAGCCAATCTAATTTTAAAAAATGCTTTATGATTGCTAAATTATGAAAATGTTGTAACAAAACATTTTATTGAATCCGACAATAGAAGATTATATATACTCTAAAAAAATACAGTATTATATAATAATATAATTTTATATAATAATTTATATAGATATGTTTCGTAGAAAGTGTGATGGTTTTTGATTATTTATGAATTTAATATTTTCAAAACTTGAATGGAAAATTATATATAAGTACTTCTACAAAAAAAAAGAAAGTATTTTTAAGTATTTATATTTTTATTTAGAGCAATATATATCAAAAGTACACAAAATTATTTTTGCAATTAATGGGGTTTTATAACAGGATATATTTATGTATGTGTGTATGAATGCACATATTACTTACTCCTTAAAACAATAACGAGAATTATATTTTAAAAAATTAAAAAAACTTAATCCTCTTACATTTTAAACAAAATTTCATAATGATAAGGAGAGAGAATAAACTGTTTTTTTAATGATTTGTAAAGCGCTACTACAAAAATTAAAGTAAGAAAAAATAAATAAAAAAAACATACGAGACATCGAAAAATATTAATGTTCTTTCAAGTTATTTTTTCCAAGATTTGATTAAGGACCTAATTTGTTTCATATTTAAGAAAAACTAAAACAAAATTTCAAATTTTTCCATAACCTCCACAATTTTAAATTACTCTACTAAAAATGACGTACTCGGAATCTGATATCTTAAAGACTTAATTCAATATTTTTAAAAAAACTGACTTGACAGTTTTTTTTTACAACTTTCTCAGGAGACATAGTTGCTTTTAAATCAAAATATGCTTTGTGAATCGCATTTCTTCATTTTATCACTTGTGTTCAGATAAAGAAATGAAAACAAACTACGCATGATGTAGAAGTGATTTTATACCGTATCATCCGTTTCAGAGAAGTATCTAACTAGGAACGCAGACAAGAACTTCAGAACAGAATCAATGATAAGATTGGACACTTTCAAGTTTCAAATCTTCAATTCTCCACTCAATCTTAAGAATAGCCCTGAGCAATGCTATTGAGAGCCTGAAGAATATTTTGAAGATGCTCTGTATATAAAATGGGAATGTTTTATGGGTTAAAAAAATGTATTGACTCAAAGAATTTTCTAGAGTCTTGAATTGGCTAGAAATTTTTTACGTGGTCTTACATCATGAATGACCCTCTAAAATGGCTATTTAAAAACTCATAATTTAATATTTGTTACAAATTTCCTCGCTGAATTCAATAAATAAAAACAGTGTCTGTAACATTGTGACAGCTAGCACAAAATTTCTTAGTAAAGTATTCCTAATTTAAAAAATGCCTCAAATTACTTTTAATTGTTTTTAAAACTTAGTAATTCTTACCCTTCCTCATTTGAATATGCATCCATTTCGGTATCTAATCAATTCAATTATTTTAAGCAAAAATACTTACATTTTAATTAATATTTATCTAATCCCTAAATCAAATTTTTAAATGTACTTAATTATTTGACATCGACACATGTATACCTTTTTTCTTCTGAAATAATTTATTTTCATGATTTAAATTTGCCTCTTAATTAATCGTATCAAACTATCATTAATAAATCTTTTCGATATTGAAGTTTCTTTTTAAATGTTTCTTTTTGTGCCTCTTTTTAAATTAAAAATATCGTTATACATCTAAATGAAATTTTCTATATTTTACAATGATATTTATTTCAAAATAAATTTATCTAAGATCTGAGGTAAGAACTTTTACATAAATTTTTTTAAAAATTTCTAGGTGTAGATATGATTGATTGAAGTAACGTCACAATCTCCAAGATTTTTATCTTAAATTTTTACTAACTATTACCTATAATTGGAAAAGTCGAAAATTGAACTTTATATAGGTGGTGTAGTATTCAATACATCTTTCGTCTTGCATGGATTTTTTTGCATTGTCATTTATGTAACTCTTTACAACAAAAAGAACTTTTAATTACTATATCGTATAAAATTACTTTTTTGTATTACAGAAGATATTTCTTGAATCAAAAGCTAGCAGTTAAATCAAACGCTTCCTTAACCTTTTATCTACCGATGGTACTTATAAGTACCACTCACTTTAAAACAAGATAGAATAACCATTTCCACGAATGTTCTTACGATACTTAGCAGAAATATTCTTTGAAATCTACTCTTCCAAGAAATAGGGCAGCACGAGTTCTGTGATGAGTATTTTAGAGGGGAAAGTGAATAGTTTTATAGCAGAAATTGCGTTTTCAGATGACGGCGTTTTCAGCGGATTGCGAAGATTATCATTTTTGTCCCGAAAAAATAGTTAAAAAATTTAAATGTCTTCTTTTTTTTTTTTTTTTTTTTTTTTTATGTTAATGAAGACCTTAGAAAACGATTCGACTGCTTATTTTAAGTGAACAGTGTATAAAACTAATTTTACAGTTGAATATCATTAATTAATTAATTATCTCTAACGAATTAAATTTCCCAAAGTTGAGTATTTTGTTTATGTATATTCCTTAATTTTCAATGTAGTGATTCAAAAAAAATATATTGCATGAAAAAAACTGCAGTAAATCATAATGCGGTAGATTAAGGGTTAAATCGAGCTTTATGTCTTATTATTCAAGATTCTTACAACAAGTAAATATACTTTTATATTGCTATGCTGTAAGAAATTTATGTAAGCCACTTACATTGAAACAACACAACCTTGGAAACTTTTATTAATGAGTTTTACGCGCAAGTTGATTATTTTAGCAAGAGTCTAATAGGTATGAAAATATAATACATTACTTTTTGAACACCAGAAAATTTAATTATCGAGTAACTTAGCTTAGGCATTGTCATTTCTAATTTCATAATAAGCAATAAATGTAATTACTATTACATAAAATTACATTTATTTTCTCTCAATCACCTTTAGAAATAAACCCTGCACACACACACATGTGAATTAATAACAGAAAATCAATAAATACCTTAATCATAATATCAGCAAAAAGGATCTTTTAGATCTGATAAGTTTTAGGCTTTAGCCATTACATTTAAAGACCGAAACCATTCTGCTTATATTTATCGGCCATTTAAGACAAATGAATTCATATAACTGATCCCAGCCTTCACATCATAACCTCAAATTTCTCACGTTTCTTTTAAATTTTTGTATTATTATTCTTCTAAAAATTTCATATAATATTAGAGTAGTTTATGCATCATATATATATATATATATATATATATTGATGCATAAACTACTCTAATATTATTAAAAAAATAGTTAATTAATTTATGTTAATATATATATATGTTAATATATATATAAGTTAATTAATAGTTAATTAATATATATATATATATATATATATATAGCATTTCTAGCAAACCCTGAAACAGGAAAATCGTGTATTTAACTCACTAATTGCGAATTCCTAATTCAAAGATTATTTCCGAAAAATTCTTAATCTTTGATATAACTTAAAAATCAAATTATTTAGCTCATATTGAAGAAATAAAAACCATAAACTAAACTAAATTTAGCAGCCCAAGACCTACCGTGCCCATCTTAGTATTCAGGACCTTAGGTACTATGATTCATGAGCAGATGTTCCATTCAGGTGGTCAGTCTGACGCGAAATCCCTAGTGTTTAGTTTCTAAGCAAGCTTGCTATTGATTTATATCTACCCACTGAATGGCTATAGGCTGAGTCGTCCTTTCTCAGCACAGGGTTAGAATCCAGGACCTGAGGCTTGGAAGAGCGATACACTACCACTCCGCCACTGTGGGTGATGTGAAAAACATAAATATAAGTGAAAAAAATTATTGTACCATACTTTAAGGGGTTAAAGACAGAATAATACTATATAAATATATAATATATAAATATACTATATAAACTGTCTTTCTTTCTCGGGCTCGCTCTCTGCACTTAGAAATAATAAATACATAAGAATAATATTAAATTCATTGTTTTTGCTTTAAAACATAATGCTCATTTCTTTAAAAAAACTTTAAAAAATATAATTAATAAAAAAATAATTTTTTATGCTATACAATGGTATTTTTTAAAACTAGAATAGCAATATATGTTTTTCAGTTAGAAATTCCATTTACAGATTTTCAAATGTTTAATTTATCTTTTAAGTAATTCAATAAAAGTTACTAATTTATATTTAATTAGGAAGTATCTATGGCCACACGGTCTTAAAAACTCTACAACTATAATATATTTAAGAATAGTAGTACAAATACTTTATTAGGACATTACCATTATTAGCTTTTTGGGGAAGAAAGGTCATATCTATTAATATTTGTTAGCAACCATGCATGAATTACATTTATGGAGCTTTCTATTAATATATATGCTCTATTTTCAAAATGAAACCCGTTAACGAGATTTCTTTTAAAGAATAAAAACTGTAGAATGAAAAGCAATCCGTAGTAAATTAAGTCTAATTTTATACTGGTGGGAAAGATTAGTGTCTTTAGATTAAGACCAAATGAACCAACCGAAAATTTTCACACAAAATAAAAAATTCATCTCTTTCTGAATTTTAAATCAGAAATAAATCAGAATAATTTTTGAAAAGAATATGATGAAATTCAAATAAACATAACATTGCATGGACTGTTTTTTTCAATTGTCTCAATTCCATGACAAATGTTATTCCAATGTTAATATAAACGCAATTAAATTAAATTTTCAGAAACATTTTAAAATAAGTCGATTAATAAAATAAAGACTGATTTTTAAACTTGAATCGATTATTGTAAGAATCTAATGCTTCTTGAACTAATTGCTCAGTCTCTTCTATCTTCAATTGAATTTAACAAGGGACTTAATCTCATACTTTCGTATTCATTACGAACCTCTGGCAAATGAATCTGCTGTCATCTTTATGTTCATATTTCTAGCATCCATAAATCATTGATGTGTTGCTCAATCATTGTTAAATAGTTTCAAATATCACCTATCAAAGTCATTTACAAATTTATGTGATAAATCACTTATATCATAACGTATGAAAGTTTTGTCTCGTTGTGAGAAACAAATGCATTCAATTTAATCCCATGAAAACTGAATAGAATATCAATATTTAATGATACAAAGTGAATAAGATAGATTAAGTTTAAAGGAATATATAAATCATGTTTGAAATATGTGAGTTTAAAAAATAACTACAATCATTGCTGGTATAATCTTCGGGAAGGATAAGACAACAACAACAATGTATTGTGGGAAGCTATTTTTCAACATTTTACCAACATATTTTTAAAATATTCAATGACTGGATTGCTTAGTTTTTCTAATTTTAAAGTATTCTTTTCTTATAATATTATTCTTATATGATATACATAATACCAATTAATATCTAACTATGTAGTAACTAATTCAAGCTCTAAAAAAACTACGCTTAAGGTATCCGACTACGTTCGGAACCATGACTTTAAAAAAGCGCATAAATGGATAATTTTTATGATATTTAGTGTCACTCAGATTAGAATACATGTATAAAAATGTTTTATGGACATTTTGATAAAAAAATTATTTAAATACAATATTTTGGCAAAAAATTAACTTGAAAAATTTTTTCAAAATGTTCTTTTTTTGAAAAATGTTTTATTATAAATAATTTTTGCCTGCATATAGCTCAGTTCTTTCTCCCATAGACTCAACTAAATTTTGAAAAATTCACTTATTTTTAAGTCACCACCAACCCAAATTTTTTTGGGGTTTTTTTTCTTAAAATTGCCCCTCTCTGTTGTCAAAAATGGATAAACCCATTTTAAGTTATATATTTAAAAAATTCTAATTGAGACTCTGTAGAGAGGTCTGAGCTATAAGGCAAAATATTATTAAAATAGAAGCTTTTGTCACAAACGGAGAACATTTTGAAAAAAGTTTTTCTAGTTAATTGTTTCCCAAAAATATTGTATTTAAAAAATTTTTTTTCTCACAATGCTTTAAAATAAATTTTTTGTATTCTAAACAATGACAAAAATATCAAAACGTTATCTATTTTGCGCTTTTTTAAATCACAGTTCGAACGTAGTTGGGTACCAACCCCTTTTTCTACCGCAGTTTTTTTTAAAGAAATATTTTTGATCCTCTTAAAATTAAAAGGGGTATACATAAAAAAAAATTAACCAAATTTAATCCGTTAGAGCCAACAAATTAATTAAAAGATATTCAACTGTAAAATTAATTAATTTCCTTTTAAAAAAATAAATAATCAGGTCATTTTCTAAGGTCTTTATTAACATAAAAAAACCTTTTTTACATTAAAACTTTGGAACAAAAAAGTCTATCCCCACAATCCGCTGAAAAGCAATTTCTTCTATAAAACTATTCGCCTTCCCCCCTAAAATCTCATCTAAATCCGTGCTGCGATATATCTTGAAGAGTGGACAAAAGAATATTCGTGCTATCGTCAGAGTATTCGTAAAAACGGTTATTCTATGTAATTTTAAAGAGAGTGGTATTTATAAGTACCGTGAGTAGATAAAGGGTTAAATCTTCATTTGAAATACAGATAAATGTATTTTAAAGTGCATGAACTTCATTAATAAACTTAGTTTTGGTAAAAACTTGAAATATGCTAAACATTTCTTAAAGCTCTTTAGTTTTAATACATAAACCCCATCCCAAAAAAATAAATGATTTCAGTGCAACATTAAAAATAATATTCTACATAATAAATTTATCATGTTGATCTGGGTTTGTTTGCTTTTCAATTGTCTGTAAATTAAAAAACAAGGAAAAAAATTTAATTTAAATTTTGATAAATACATATTAAAAATAAATTTTGTATTACGTATTTAACAATCTATTTTTTTCTTATACAAATCTTAAATCTCAAATATGGTAAAAGTATGTCATTTACTAGTGAATGTGAAAAAGCGGTACATTAAAGAAAGATTATTGTTTATAAAAAAATTGAGCAATTATTTAACATCGTTGTGTGTGTTTAAAATACTTGCTGAATAAGAATATATTACTTCACAATAACGTTGAAAAAAATAATTTTCCGACTATCTTCATTTTATATTCTATAAAATAAATTTCAAAATTTTTTGTAACAAGTACTCTTGATTAAACGATATAGAACAAACTGTAGTTTTTATTGTAAATATTGTAGTAATACCACAAAAACTACTCTGATAAGGGAAACTGTACTTAAGCATATCAAATATTTTTTGCAAAAGTTCAAACAAGAGTTTTTATTTCAAAAATTCGATTAAAAAGTTGTTGTATGTCTTACGGGAACAAATATTTGTACATATAGAAGTAAAAAGTATTTTTGTAGTCTAATTTTATCTTACAAAAATGATTTTGTGAATTTGATAGTTGAATTAAATTTTTTTGTTGTAATTATTTGTATCGTGAAAAAGGTATCTAAAGATTTCTCTTTTTAAAATCCTGAGGGAAATTTTTAAAATCACTTTAAAAATATGTAAATTGTTACTCTTTTCAATTTATAAAGATATTATCACAATGAAAATATGTTTTTCTAAGATAAATATTTTACACATTTTCTAAAATAACACCTCTTTTGTTGTATTATATTAAGGTGACCAATCGTCCTCCTTTAGGGAGGACAGTCTTCCTTTTATGGGTTCTGTCCTACCTCAAAAAGTGTCCTCCTCTTAAGTATTTTAAAACTGATTTGTTAATCTCTGTATTCAGAGACAAATGAAACATGTTTCAAATATGTCGAAAAATGGTCTGAAACAAATATCACAGGAAATATCAGTTTTCAATGGTGTTTTTTTACTTCATCGCAAGTAAATTGGGCAGATTTAGGAAAGAGACGCGTCTGATAATAAAATCGATGACAATTGTCCGTTTGAAGAAATTAGAAGACTGCATATATATTTAAGTTGTAATAAATTGAAAGAAGTGGAAAATCAACAAGATGAAATTGATAAAAGATGGATAGAAATATTTAACCATTCCAAAAAAGAACAAATTCCTTATAAAAATTAAATTATATATTCTTGTTGAATTTACGTTGTGCTGCCCTGGAACTAATGCACAAAGTTGAAAAAATTTTTTCAGTTGGTAATAATCTTTGGACAAGTTAGAAAAAAAAACCATTCAATGAGAAAATACTTGTTTAAGTAAATAATTAAAAGGAATGTAAGCGTAATTAGCGTATTTTTTGTTTGAACTAATAAAATTTTTCATATATTTACGTATTAACTTTTTCCTAAATGTTTCATTCTTCTTTTCATTGCAAAAACACTGGTCATATAAAAGCACATTTAAAACATATAGATTTTGGTTAAATATGAAAGAAAAAGCCTTAAGAATTTTACACCCTTTTTATAACTATTTTAAAAACAAAACAAGTACATATAAATCAAAATTTTCACTGACGTAATGTGAAGTTAAGCATGAATTTCGCTTAGAAGGAAATGCTCTTTTTCATGTTCTGTCATGATTCCTTTTGAAGAGAATACATAAAATTCAGTTTTGTCCAGACAGAAAAAGATAAATACATTCAACTCTTCATCTTCTTCATTGATTTGTGTCGTTAAGTACTTTTCTTACGATTCATGAGAAGGAAATTCGTTGATTCTTTTATATTCCGTCGATGAATCTTTGATGTTGAAATTTTCGACTTTTTTACCATACAATATATGGTTTGATTTCCTATATAAATAACCTATATTGCATTCTTGCAGTAAACTGTGATCAAAGGTTACCTTCCATATTAGGTCATTATTTACCATTGTTCCTTTTTTGGGACGCTCGTTTTTGATTTATTTCTACCTAAATAGTTGAATTTTAATTTTAATTGTTGTACCTAAATGTTGTAATGACTATATATATATATACAGTCGACTCTCAATAATTCGAAGTTGGAGGGACCAATGAAAAACTTCGAATTATCAAGAGTTCGAATTATCAAGAGGATAGGAAAAAACTCTCAAAATACACGAAGAGGAAGTTTTTTTTCTAACACATTTAAATTTAAAACTATGTAATAAAGCAACAATTGTACGTAATTTTTTTTAAAGTACATTTTAAACAGTATAAAAATAAAACAGAAGTTAAAAGTCCTATATTAAAAGAATACACTTATGTCTTGAAAACAACTATTAAAAGAATATACATACTATATATAATTAATCCTTTTTGTCGAGAAAATATGTTATCTTTTTTTGTTTTAAGGCATTCAATCTAACTTTGTCAATAGATTTTTCTAGAATAAATGAAGCCTGTAAAATGTCTGCATCAACATGATTTTGAAGGAAAAAGTTGCGTAGTTTGTGTTGGCGCTGCGATCGTCACCCCCACCTCGCTCACCCACACTTGTACATTCTCTTGCACGGGAGACACTGCACAAAGCAGTCACAATAAATGTTTATGCCTTAAAACTCGCATTTTTAATTAAATACAGTACCATTCGCAATAATAGTTTGTTTAGTGACTCTTTAGCTTCTGACTGAGTTACCAGAGTCAACTCCTCCGATTCGTCTTCATCACTTTCTGTATTATTGTGGGTCCAAACCCCAATTTCAACGTCAGATAGAGCTCCCCATACAGCAATGTCCGTGTCAACCAACACGTAATCGTCAAACGTCAAATCTTGCTCTGGAAGAGCTTCCCAAAGGGATGGTTCAGCATTAAATTCAGTGAGTGTATCGTCCACATCAACCAGATTCGGCGAGGGGAAGCCTGACTTTTTAAAACAGCTGTGAACTGTCAAAGGAGTAACAGCTCTCCAAGCCTTATCAATCATGATAAAAGCTATTAAAATAGAAATAGTTACATTCTGCGGATATTCGAGGTTATCCAAAACGCTTTTAACGACTTCACGCCAATAATTAAAATTATGTATGATGCCCTGGTCGAGTGGCTGAAGTTTTGAGGTTGAGTTTGGAGGGAAAAATTGAAGTTTCACATTTGATAAAGATGGTGCGTTATTATGCATAGTACAGTTGTCTAAAAATAAGAGAATATGTTGTTTCTCTCTTTTCATATCCGAGTTCAGTGAGACCAACCATTCATTAAAGAGTTCGGTGGTCCTCCATGCCTTCTTGTTTGAGCGGTATTTGTTAGGGAACGAGTTTATGCCCTTGAAACACCGAGGTATTGAAGATTTTCCTATGACGAGAGGAGTAATCTTTTCTGAGCCATCCATGTTTACAGCCAGTAAAATAGTTAATCTCTCCTTGCTATGTTTTCCTCCATGGCATTTTTTTTTAATATAAATTTTTTTCTGGCAAACACTTGAAAAAGAGGTCGGTTTCATCCGTGTTGAAAATGTTACGTGGCTCGTACTCCTTTATTAGATCTGAAAGCGAGTTCTGCCACTTAGAACAAACGTTAATGTCGACACTTGAGCTTTCCCCGCACATTTTTTTGAAGACTATCCCATTCATTTTCTTAAAATTTGTAAGCCATCACTCGCTAGCCGAAAACTCGATTCCTAATTCTTTGGCGAATGCTTTAGCCTTTTCCTTCAATAAAGAGCCACCCATCGGAATATTCTGTCCTCGATACTGCCTCATTCATGAAACTAAACACTGTTCAAGACGTGGAAAATTACCTTTATTAACGCGTTTTCTCACTCTACTTGAAGATGCACTTAAGATTTTCTCTTTATTCTTTAGAACAGTGGAGAGCGAGCTCAGTGGGATTATAAAGGCTTTGGCTACATCGACCTTCCACTCTCCTTCTTCAACTGATTCTATCCCCTTTTGTTTTTCAGAAATTGTTAAGCACTTGTACTTTTTAAAAGAAAACATGTCGTTCCTTTCGCGTGATAAGTCGACACTGAGGTGAGGTGTAAAGTAGTGGCCCAAGGTTTATCGAAATTAACAGGTAGGAAACGTAAATCACCACAACTTTAGTAAAATAATATTTTTAATTTAAAATTTGGAATCTAAAATGAACACAAGGCGTATTCACAGTTCACACTCAGCTATGGGGTATACTTAATAGCAGGGGTCTACAACTATGGCACATGGAGCAATTCTTAGTGGCACATTACCGCTCTTTTTTTTAAAAAAAAATAATAGAATAAAGTCTCTCCTGTCTTTGCCTCGTACATTTTTATATAAATGTTTTATATCTCGCTTTCAATTCTCTGCCATAAAATGATTCTGCTGAATTATCTTGGATGTAGTTTGAGTGTTTTATTTTTTTAAAAAACACCTGTTTAAATGGGACTCATTATTAGTAATAAATACTCAACACACACAAATCAAAATTGTTGTGCAATACTTACAAAATGAAGCATCACACATTACTGCACAGTAAATAAAAAAGAAAGCAGCAGTTTTTCCTTTATTCATCTAAAGCTTGGGTATCAACGGAAAAAGAAAAAACAGATGGCTTAGGAATAAATCAAAATTCTGCTTAGCAAATATTCAGTAAAAAAACCGCTCGTGGGTATAGGAAGTGAATCTAACTTCATAAAAAATGAAGGTTCGAATTATCAGAGTTTTATAGGATTAACTTCGAATATCGCGTGTTGTAGTCTGGACTAACCAAAAAATTTTTACTTCGAAATATTGAGAGTACAAAAAGGTATGGTTTTAGTTCGAATTATCGAGAGTTTTATAGGATAACTTCGAATTATCGCGTGTTGTAGTCTGGCCAACCACAAATTTTACTTCGAAATATTGAGAGTACAAAAAGGTATGGTTTTAGTTCGAAATATCAAGAGATTTTCTAGGGACTGAGCATATACTTCAAATTAGCGAGAGGTTCGTATTATCGAAAGTTCGAATTATCGAGAGTCGACTGTATATACTATAAAAGTTAGAAAATCAATAAAAAAACTGTTTCAATAATTAGCTTTGTGACGGATCTATCCGAGATCCTTCAACTAATCCTCTTGGAAAGTCTTTGGGCTATCAATTCGCGTTACTCACAACCAACCCTTCGGAAGAAGAAACTCTTGATACTCAAATTAACTTACTATATATAGTCGCAGTTTTCTAGCTTGAATAGAAAGTAGGAGAGGAGATATACTCGAATCAGGTGAGCTTGCAACTGACAGGTATATTTGAATTACTGTGATTATAGACTTATTAGAAGGATACTTTAAAATGACGATTGTTCACTGGATTAAATTTATATTAAATTAAATCGGATGATAGTTTAGATCCTTTATTAAGTAAGAATCAAGTTTTATAGTCACCTAATCGTTCGTGTATTTCAGTCGTTGTTCCACTTTCGCGGTTAGCATCGAGACATTCTCTTTTTTATTAGTTGAAATTGTGTCTTTTCATTGTGTGATAAATAAATTGATTGTTTGGATCATGGCGAGTGTTTCTTCCCTACCTCCACATATCTAGGTACCCAAGAGAAAGTTAGCAACCTCTCACAGCTTATTGTTGTAAATGAATTAATTAGCGCATTTTTTTAGTTTTGCACTTGACAGCATTGTAAGCTTGCTGGTAGTAGCTATGCAACAACTGAGAGAAAAAATTTTATGTGGGTATGTTTGTTATGAATATACAAGTGTGCATGTAACATTCAGTTTATTCTAGAATTTCTGAGGTAAGTGCAAAATCAAATTATTTTAGACGACCCAAGAATGGGTCAATGGCATATTACAATATCATTCCTATGTCGGTATCAGAATGGAATAAGTCAAAGAAATGGTAGAATAGAGTCAAAGAAATAAGGCCAAAGAAACTATGGTGGCCATTGTTCGCCCAGATGACCAATATTTGTGTGGTAAACACTGCGGCGGTGTGATATCTATATAAACTAGTACCAACATCACGCGAAGACGATCGTTTTGGCGTGATTGGTTAAGTACTCGCGTTCGGAACGGAAGGTACCAGAACGAACCTTCCTCCTTCGTTGCTGACCCTGGCCGTGCAAAGGAACCGCACCCTTCAAAAGTGGGGTCCACCCCCCCAAATAACCCAAATCCAAAACCTTTCCAAACACACAAATGACGCAATTCTCAAACCCGTCTCGCACGAATGACGCAACCCATCAAGTGACGCAACTGCTTACATGCTCCGAAAAACGGTTTTTATCGTTTTCGCCGAAACACTGGCAGGGGAGTATGTGGTGGTGTGATATCTATATTAACTTGTACCAACATCCCACGAAGACGATCGTTTTGGCGTGATCGGTTAAGTACTCGCGTTCGGAATGGAAGGTACCCAGAACGAACCTTCCTCCTTCAAACACATGCCGTGCATAACAAATTGCTAATCCAGATGAGAAGTTCTCGTTTTTGGATGTGCTTTTATACCTCTCAAAGAAAACAGGATCAATATCGAATCGACGAGGATCTCAAGGAAACAAACTGATGGAAAAGGACGGGTTAGCACAGATGTACGACTTGATCCAGGAAATCACTTCATCGTGCCAACTAAAACACAGAAGAGATGTGCGTACTGTGTAAGAGAAAAACGACTAAAATGTGTGATAGGTGTTCATGGCATGTTTTTTGTTTCGTTCTACACTCCATAGAAACACAAAAACATCCCAAACTCAATTTATTTTGTCTCCCATTGTGTTTATTACAGTTTCTTACATTACCAATAATATTGTGGATTTTGATAGTGTATTTGGCCAATTCCCCAAAAAGGGACGGTCTGTAGTTTCTATACCAATGCACATAGAAACTTGAAAACAGTATTTCCTTTCATATTTTATTCATGTTAACATATTAATGTATTTTGTTTTTGAAAAAAATTAAAAAATAGAGTTTTGGCATATAATGGGTTAAAAAATAGTTAAAAAAATACGACTAATCTATGCATAAAGAAAAAAGAGAAATTTAAATTAAATGCAAGCCTTCAACTGATTTCATTTACAAATTATTATACGGTGCTTAAAAATTTCATTTTGTGAACCATATATATAGAGAGAGAATTAGTTATCTTCAATTCCTACACACATACTATTAGGTCACACTCTCTATATATTTATTTATTTATTTATTTATCTTGGTGGAATTTTCAATCGTTAATACATTTTAAGGCGCTCAATTGAGCTGAAATTTTACATACATGATTGTTTTGGATGACAATACAATAATTTAACTATAATTAATAAAAATTAATTGATTAAAACTAATTATTTTTAAAGAATTACAAATATACACAGAGCCACGTTGACTACTTGTGTCAAAACTTTGAAAAGTCTTTTTTTTTCTCACGTTTTAGTGGCCGCGGTAGCCGAGTGGTATAGGTATCGGATCGTGGCCTTCCTTGTCACGAGTTCGAGCCCAGTACCACTAAAGACCCGCCGTGTTGGGCAGCGATGCACGTTAAATCTGTCGAGAGCTGAAACGTCCTCCCTTTGGTGTGGTAGTTAGAGAAGGGGGTGCCAGCTCTAGTGTCGTCCACGTCACTTGAACATGGTTCAAAATTACGTGGTCCGTCGCCAAAACCCCTCGTGTAGCTGAACAATGCGACGTTAATATTCAATCAATCAATTCTCACGTTTTAAAGCATTCAGTTGAACTGAAATTTTACTTAACCACTGAAACTACCACTTGATGTTGTGATTCTGTCATATGTATATACATATTTATATTAATTGTAACTATTTGATAAAAGTAGCTAAAATAAAAATTTCTTTGTTGATTTAAGTAGTAATTGACGCGAAAAAAAAATTTATATTACTTGCTTAAATCTAGAGTACATTCGCAACATTTTAAATATTTTTTTAGTCAGAAAGAATATAATAAAAATATTTAAAACAAATATGTAGCAATATGCAGATAAAACTAGGATTCTCATTTGTAGTTTTGAAAAATAAGTTGTATAAAAAATTTATTTTTGCCATAGTTGTAGAAAAATTGTAGAAATATGTATCATAAAACATTCTGAATCTAGTAGCACATCTTGTGAATTTAATATATAGTCTTTGGAAAAATAAATAATACGTTTAAGTTTCGTCAACCAAGATGCGAATCCTGACCATAAATTCATATTTTAACTAAAACTCACACAGAAGATTTTACAACCCTCCATTCAACAGAAAAGCTTCCCCACACACATTCAAATTTAACTCATTAAATACAAAAGGTTAACTTATTTAAAAGAAAATTGAAGGTAACATACTCTCAAGAATGAAGGGGTCACTGTTAAAAAGAATTTGGCACACATCTGTAAGAAATATTGGAAAATCTATGCTCGTCTTTCTCGTTTTAAAGTTATGTATTTTTATATGTATACATTATGTATTGTTACATTATGTATTTTTTTTGAAATCCAGAATAAAAACAAATAAAATTTTGAAGAACTTTTTTGTTCAAAACAGAAGAGATTCTCTGTCTTATTTTATTGAATAGTTTTGCAGAATTATTTAGAATATAAATGGATCTAGTGCATGTACTCCATTATATTTTAATGCATTTAAGGTATCCGACTACGTTCGGAACTGCTTTTTTGCAAAAGCGCATAAATGAATACTTTTTATGATATTTAGTGTCACTTAGATTAGAATACATGAATAAAATTGTTTTAAGAATATTATTACAGTAAAAGATTACTTAAATGCAATATTTTGGCAAAAGATGAACATAGAATTACATATTTTCAAAACATTCTCCTTTTATAGAAAATGCTTCTATAATAATAATATTTTGCCTGCATATAGCTGGGAGCTTTGTACAGAATCTGAACTAGCATTTTTGAATTATATAGCTTAGAAGTAGATTTATTCATATTTTAATACAAGAGAGCGGATAAATTTTAAGAAAAAAACACCGATAATTATATTAATTGGTAATAACTCTGAAAATAATGTGAATGTTTCGAAAATCCTACCTCAGCCCCTCTGAAGAAATCTTAGCTTTATATAAACAAAATATTATTATTATAGAAGCATTTTTCATAGAAGGAGAATATTTTAAAAATAGGTAATTCAAATTTCATTTTTTGATAAAATATTGCATCTAAATAATTATTTATTCTAATAATATTCTTAAAACAGTTTTATATATGTATTCTAATCCAAGTGACACTAAATATCATAAAAATTATTCATTTATGTGCTCTTTTTAAATCACGGTTCCGAACGTTGTCGAATATACCTTAAGAACTCCACCATAAATCTTTTACTAAAAATAATTTAATTAATATTAACCGCAATAAGATTAATTTATGAAATTAATCTTATTGTGGTAAAATAACAAGAAGATTAATTTCAAACTCCTTATCGAAAGTTAAATTATGTATATAGAATCAATTGTTTAATCTTAAGTTAAAAAGTTCCCTATACCTCTAAGTTTTAAATATAAATATGCATTAAAAAAATTTGTGGCAAAAGGAATACTTCCTGAGCTTTTAACGCTCAAAAATCATTGAAATCAGAGCTAAATTTACTCTTTAGGCGTTATTTATTAACTTTTTGGGAAAAAATGTTTATAATAAGCGAAAAACCGTAACTGCGGCTTAAATAACCCCTTCAAGGGCTCACCTTCTTTATGGTTTGGGTGTTCAAATCGGTACCTAGTGATCTTTTCCTTTCAAGGGGTTTTACTATCTTTGGTAAACAGGGTGTCACGATCAGGTACCCCAGTGATCCTTATATTTTCGACCCTCCATCTTGTCATCCAATTTCTTCTTTTCCCGTCAGAACCCGACCTATGAATGTTTGGCGCAGTATAGCCAAAACTGGCTCTTACGCCATAAAACACCAAACTCATCATCATTATCATCAGCGGCTTAAACAACAAACGAATCGTCTAAACTTGTAGATTTATATTATTTAATTATTATTGATATTTTATTTATATATCCAAAAAGGTCTTTCTTTTATATAACTCTCTGCAAATTCCCCAATAAAATAACTACTAACCCTTAAAAAAGCTTTAAATACATTTTGAAGTTACAGTAACAGTTATTGGTTTTTGTGGGATATATAGCAACAAATTTTAAACTTTTAATTATCTTTGAGCCAAAAAATCACCATTTCTTTTTCCTTTTTCCCAAATCTCTAAAAAAAGTAAAGATTTAAGTAAGAGAAAGACGACTCACCTGGAAAAAAGGAAACAACGAAAGCATCTCTATTATTTAGTAGGCCCTTGTGGCAACTGCTGTCATGCTTCTACAAAAACAGAATATCTGAGAATTTTATTTTATGTCCCATAAAGATATCTTTCAAGGAATATTATTATTTAGAGATCGTAAAAATGCCATCTTAAAGTGTTGTTTTGGTAACCATTTTCGTTGACATCGACCATTTATATACGTAGGGGTTTTTTTTACTTCTTCTCACTCCAAATATTATTCGCAATCTGTAGTGCTCTTATTGTTTGTTTTGGGAACGTTTTCCTAGTTTGGGTGCAAAGAATCAGCAAACTTTCTGTTTAGAAAAGACGAATAGCAATACAATCATGAAAGAGAAAGAGATTTTCTAACAAATATGTATTTCATACATATCATTAAATAGCATATTTTTACTGAACAGTAGTTGATATGTATAGATTTTCGAAAAGAGATTTGAATAAAATATATAAATAAATTTTCTCATAATTCTCAAAATATAAATTTTTCATAGTTCAAAGATTTGGCTTACATTATTTAAAGGATCTAAGTAATTAAAAATGTTAAGTAAATAATATAAAAAATATTAAGTAAATAATATAAAAAATATAAGTAATTAAAATTTAAAAAGAAGTCCAAGTAATTAAAATATTGAATTACTCAAAGATATTAAATACTTAAGAGTAAAATACTCAATTAACTATACAAAGAAAATAATGTACATATGGGCAAGTATAAAATACAATAAAATTTAAAACGGAGAACATACTTACTTTCTAAGGGAAACGGAAAACTGACCTTTGAAAATATATTCAAATTTACTTAATTATTTCAAATTTTTGTTCTTTTTAAAAATATAATTATCTTAATTTGTTTATGTTTCTAATCAATGTTTGCTTACAAATTTGAAAAAAAAAATCTGTGTTATTTAATCTATTTTAAATGCTATTTTCTGTGCATCTTTGAAATTTTCATCCCAAAACAATGCAAAAAAACTAAACTTTTTAATCACTTTTACTAATTCAAGTATGTTTAGACTATTTCTGATCTTAATAATATTTTTTTGAAGCCTTTGTTACGAAAGTGATAAAATTTTCCAAGAGAAAAATACTTAATTGGCAGTAATAAGAAGATAAATAAATGTTATTCAAATAGGATAACTCAGGCTTCTATAATGATAATTTTGCAGAAATATAATAATTTATCGTGTGATCAATTAGATAGTTATCAGGTGATTAATTATATTTTTAGATTGATCATTTTTCTCTACGAAATGCAACCCGCTTAATATTACCCATTTCTAGTTGTATTATTTTTTAAAATAAATAAATACTTCATTTATGCAATAAAAACAAAATCTTGATTAATGAAGTCTCTGTCATCTTTGAACTGAGTTTTCTTGCCACAATTAATCATTGAAAGTTACACAGCAATTCAGATAGTTTCAATTACCACCTATCGAACGCCACGCGATATAAATCATTTCTATTATATCTTAATGATAAGTTTCCTTCCTGTAAATTGTTATCTATGAGTCAAGAGTATTCATCGCTGTGTCTCTTTAATAGTGGTTTCTGTTTAAAACATCAAGTTAAAACATTTTTAAAAAGAAGTTTTTGTTTTGCCATGTTTTGTGCGTGTTCTCTTACTACAAAAGATAGTAAAATTCTAACATCTATTAAAATAGTATTTAGTATAATCCGTGAAATTTTATTTTAATATTTAATACGCGTAATACTTTTGCAGTTAAGGACAGATTGGTACACTGAGCGAGAACTTCTCCTCGATCTTGAGGAGAAGGAAATCCCACGACAATATTTGAATGTAGGCACAGCGCATGGGTGAAATAGCCATTGTGAATCAATACTCAGAATGATTACAATCAAGCAATAATAATAATTTACTTTGATTCACCAACAGTAGATTGATTGAGTGATATGCAGACAAGAGAAGTTTAATAGAATAAATAAACTTTCAAACTTCACTGAAATGGATGCAACCCGAAACCTCTGACAATTCCAAAACAAGAGGAATGCTGAATTCCAAATGTTGACATGATAATGTTGCTGTAGGGTCCATTGACACGCAATATAGTGAAGGATTGTGAGAGATATGTGGCAATATCTCCCACTGTCATCTACCTCGCTGACTAAATCCTGACTATTCATATGTTTTAGGTAGTGACTTCTACTTGTATTGAAGAGTTGTTCCAGTTAAAAGAGCCAGTTTTGCTGGGTGGAAGAAAGTCCAGCCAAAGGACTTTTACGTAGATTGAAATTTAAATTCACAACATATTGAAACTTTCTTAACAGTTGTTCGTGCATTGAGCCAGAGAAATATAATTCTTAGATTTTGAAGAAATATAAAATATCTTGGATAAAATTGTGTTCGAATGTTATATAAATGTTACAATGTTATTATGTTGGAGCGCGAGAATCCCCTCTGCGAGAGCACTACCAGGGGCATCCCCCTCCGCATGCTGAAGAATATGCATAGAAATAATTAATTTCGGCTCTTTCCTAGTTTTTCAGCTCTTTGATAATTGAATTGTCTTCTTTCTCTTACAAATTGGCTGCTTTGTCTTGAAAGTATACGAACCCTGTCCTAGTTAAACCACACAAATTTCCCATTTCTTCTCCAATACTTAAATGAGCTAAAACATATTACGACACATAGTAAGTTTTATAAAATTAAGCAACAAACCATAATAATAAGTGTATTGAAAACAAGTAGTACAAAAATTTAAGTCAATTTCTACTTAGGTTAACAAAGAAAAATTTTATTTTAGTTACTCTTTATTTAATAGTTACAATTAACATAAAAAATATGCATATATGTATGACAGAATCACAATATTAAGTGATAAAATAGAATCCTTGAAATTTTCCTTTTTATATGTGATGTCGGACTATTTTTTGTGTGTGTGTGTGTTTGTTACTATTTATTCATTAAGTTCAATTATTCTAATAAAATAGTATAGTAAAAAGGAAATCACATTCTGAGTAATTATTGCACCCCAGGTGGGATTCGAACCCACGATCTTCGGATTAGAAATCCAACGCGCTATCCATTGCACTACAGGGACACAACGAGCCATTCCTTTCAATATAAGCTGTTAGACTATTATTTTTGTTTGTTACTATTTATTCCTTTTTTTTAATTTTAATTAATGAATTAACATTTGAAAAAACTGTATTAACATCAAGTGTTATCCACTGCAAGTTTAAAAAAATGTATTTAAACTTAAACGGATGAATAAAATATATTTTATTACCGATTGAAATTTGAAAATAATATATATATAGGGAGAGAGTGAACTAATAGTAAGAAATGAAAAATGCAGAAAAACGAAGAGGTAGTTAATTACTCTTCTTATTTGAATATATTGCACGTTTTCCAGCCACAGATACCCTCAGCTGCAAATATAAATATCAATCCACATGCTGTTTCTAATTATCTCCCTTTCTCGAGATACTGCTGTGTTATTTTAGACCCACCATACAGTAGGCAAACATATATCTGTAAAAAAAAATTTCTAAGTAAGCAGTCGAAAGATGCAAACATAGATTATAAATTCCAAATTCCACTTTTTTCTTCTTATTCAGACACTACGGGACATTTTAGTGAATACTGTTCAAACTTATTTTTGTCTCTAAAGACTTAGAAATTTTTATATTTTCTAAGCCATTCTACAAAAATAAAAAAAGGCACAACCATTAAAATTCTTATAAAATAAGATAAATTAGATTTCCCTTCTAATGCATATTTAATAATTCTTCCTCAAGGCTTTCTCTCTTGAAGAGCAATTCTTCGCCACATAGTTTAATTAAACAAAGACACTTTTTTTTAAAGTAAAAACTTTAAATTTAGCAAAAGACTGTTAATTGCTTCAAAAGAGTAATGCTAAAAATATGGAAAGCAAAAATAATGTGCTTAACGTTATTATTTCTTTTATTTTCCATTTATATTTCCCAGCATAATATAACAAAAATTAAATAAAGGGAAAGATTTTTAAGTTGATATGAGCGTAATGAAAGTATAAACATAGTTATCCATTAATAAGAGAGGGATAAAAATCTTATTCTCTCTTAAAAAATGCACAAATATTTGATATCTATTTGCATATTATGAAGCTTTTTTTAACTAATTAACCAATTTACGTTTCTTTTTATCAAATGAAAGTAAATATCGCTAACTAAACCGTTAGAGGTAAATAACCATTTAGCTATTCTAAAGTAATTTCATTTGTGCAATCTTTGTATAAGAAGTACTATCGTTATAAAAGTCATTGTATTAAAATCATTTCAAAAGACTTCCAACAAAAAAGTATATATTAAAAATATTTAAAGAACAACTGGCTTAGAGAATCAGATCGCAATATTAAGTTCTGAAATTATTAGAAAATTAAAAATATTGCGTTCTTCCATACAAATTATAAAATATAAAATAATTAAAATGATAATTGAATCATCTTACTGTCCTTAGTCTAAGTATCTAATTCATAAATGCATTAATTTTATTCAAAATATGAAACATTCAATGAAATAATTTGTTTCAATACTTTAAGAAGATATGGTTTGATTTATAGGTTTTCACAATTTTTTTCGTTGCCCAATATGTATATGTGTTATGTATTATGTAAAAAAAAATTGTGCTCAAAATATTTCAAAAAGCTAACCATTTAACTTTTTAAAGAAAAAGTTTTAAAATTCATTAAATGAATTTTTATACGGCTTTTAAAAACATGAAATTTGATTAACAAGTATGTCAAAATTGGCTTAACAAAGTTGGTAAGACATGATTGATATTCATAAGGTACATTTTTTATGAGTGACAAAAACAAATTCCTGTAAAAATACATAAATTCTAATTTGAACTATTTTTAAGAAAATAAGTATTGCTTTGATTTAGAAATGCATACCAACTTTTATTACATATATTATTAGCAACAGATAAAAAAATATCAAGCATTGTGCTCTCTAGAAAAGAAGCCTCAGCATTTAAAATGAAAAGAAACTACTGATTTTTTCTTTCTTAGATAAGTTAGTTTGAAATTTTTGTTTTCCACTGGGATGTGAATAAAAATGAACATTAAAGTTACATAACTCAGAGCTTTTAAATTTTGTGAGATTATAGAAAATACATAAAAATTAGAACATTAGTAAGAACATTTTATAGGATTTTTGCAATTGAATCGTACTGTCCTCTTATGTATTACATATACACAGTCAGGTCCCTATTTAACGAATTTCGCGATTTAACGAATTCTTTTCTTTCCCTGACTAAAATGAAGGAGAAAACATGTACTTAATGAATAATAAACCCCGATTTAACCATTTTTCTTCAAAGTTAAAAATAAATTATTAGCTTGTATTATAAAAAAAAATTTTTGGATTTCTTTCTTTCATTTTTTTTTTTTTGTTTAATCCTTTTGTGTGGAACAGGAAAAGCTTTTTTTGTAGAGCCAAAATTTGGGGGG
The DNA here is from genome assembly GCA_019973955.1 of Trichonephila inaurata madagascariensis. Taxonomy (NCBI): domain Eukaryota; kingdom Metazoa; phylum Arthropoda; class Arachnida; order Araneae; family Nephilidae; genus Trichonephila; species Trichonephila inaurata. Next base: position 41,232 of record BMAV01010565.1, on the reverse strand, counting down.
GGGGGGGACCCTTATTGACTTGCGGTGCAGATCAGTCATGAGTGAAACTATCGTGGGAGTTTTGAATAGGACAGGAAACTTCTTTCTTATGTCATCATATTCCACAACGCGGATATTTTAAGCTTTTAATGATTCTATTAGATTTGATGACAGCCCTTCATGCTTCTCAAAACCGTATTTGCGACTCAATATTCAATCATAATTTTCATGGCCCCCTTCTATACAATTACAATGTATGAATTTAATAATACTATACATTGACCTAAAACGAAATACGACTTTAACTTCTTAAGTTCCTCCGTATATAAACGTCTCACTCCCCCAAATTGTTAATTTTTTTAAACGTATATATACGCCCTTTTTCCAGACGATTTTTCTGCACATTGCCACAAAATTATTCTGAAGTCCGGAATGCATCAAAAGACCTTGACGTGTTTGCAAAAATTTAATATTTCATGGTTTTTCTTATTTATTCCTTTTCTCCCCACCCCTCAAAAACATCACATACACACCCCTTTTTGGTTTGGAAAACAGTAGCGTTCGGGGGGTGAATGATATCTTTTAATCACATTAAGGGTTAATTATAAAAGGAAAATTTTTAATGAAGGGGTTAATTTTGTATATAATTTTATTTATGCAAAGCCCATGGGATCAATGGTAATTATTAAACTCATTCTTAACTTAGTATTCCTAAATTAATTGTAAAATATAGTTGCAGTACTGATACATTTATAAGTGTATTATATCAGTGTAAAGGTGTATTTATTTTTTATTATGTCAGAATGCATTTTGTTTGTTTCCTTTCAATAAATTAATAATTTTTTTAAATAATCTTGTGTTTTCGACTTTTCAATATGCTCGTCCCCCTCGTAGAATTATCCTGCCCCCTAGGGGGGAGCACCCCACAGTTTAAGAAACGCTGACCTATAGGTACAACTAAAGTTCAGCAAATTGTTTTTTTTCGGAGCCAATGAATGCAGATGAATGAAATTCTTATGAAAACAGTTAAATTTTCCAATGCCTTACATTGTTTGAAAACTGTGAAGAAATACCTCATACAGCAGGATGTAAATGACACAGTATTTTCTTCTCTACATAAAGTCGAAAAAGAATTATTTCCAATCACGACAGTTTAACAGTCTCAAATTGACAAACCATGTTCAAGATACTACCACCATTGTCTTCTATAATATGTAAGAGTAAAATCACGTGTTATACCATTGGAAAGAGTATATATCATGGAATGTTGCGCACATGATATGTTATGCTGTGCTTAAATTTGGAGAGTGATGTGGTGTAATTGTAGGAATACAAGCCTTTGAGGCACGCCGTGACAATAATCGCAAGGATTTACATTTAAAGATCTGGCAGAACAAGCTGTAGGAAAATGACAGATGATTATTTTGTCATGAGCTATTCTTGTCACAACACTTGGATGTGCCGATATTTTTCACAGCATAGCACCATCTAGTGGTAGTTTGAATAGCCAACTTTTTTTTGCATATAATTCCTATCATCTCAATATGCCATTCTCTAAAATTTATGAAATTCTGCTGAATAGTTTTTATTCTAAGTTGCTCATAAATTTCCAATTTGTTTATGAATACTTTGTGCATCTATAAATATACAATTGCGCAAAAAACCGTTTAAATTTATAATATCTTTAAAAAAAACTCAGTAATACAAAAACCAAACGCATTAAATATCCAAATATTACTATATTTTGTGCTTACATTGTAACTCTGTTTACTTTTATAAAACTGCAAATATTTAAAATGATTTTTAAAGAATTTTAAGGGAAATACTGAGTTTCCTGTATTTGAAAAGCAATAATGAGAGGAATACCAAGTAACTGCATTTTTTTTAGATATGGTAGAATTTCTGCCTTAAAAAAAATTTCATTGGGGGAGGGGAATGTAACAAAGAGTTTTCTTTTATTTTATTTTTAATAGGCTTCGGATTGGCGTTTTACTATTGCAGACCTAGTACATTCCCCGGAAGCTGGTATCTCTTTTTTAGTGCCGCACCATATAGACGGGTACCAACGGCCGCAGGCAATTTTGTCGCCCAATTTTCACCCTAAAGGGAGGAACCTACCTGAGCTCTAACGATGCAAACCTGTACACGGATTTAATTTTGCCTAGAGCACTCAAGCCAAACAGACACTCTAGTGACCTTTTACATGCCGTATACGACATTGCCACTGTAGGTTTTCGTCATCATGAAAATCCATCGACTTGGGCCGGGATCGGACTCGCATGTGACAAAGTGCTTTATACTGAATTAATAATCAATAAGCTTGAAACTTTGAAGCAAAAAATGATGCAATTTCTAAAAAATTTCAAAAATTATTTTTCACAATGACGTACATGGGGGATGAAGCTCTCAAAATAAATGTTATATACAAACAGGAGAATGATAAAACTCTTGTTGACGTGTAAGTCCCTAGTGATCATTGTGATCCAGTTGAAGGAATGGTATTTTGATGACTTAACTTTGAGGAATGATAAGCTAATCCGTTTAGTTAAATTCAGGGTTTTCACTCTAAGGAATGGAGACCTGATCAATACCTCCCGCTCTGAGAAAAATTTGAGGAATTTTATAAATTTCGCGATATCTGGCGTTCAATATTAAAAATTCTTCAGCATTTTAAATCTGTAATAATGTGGTGGGGGGGTGAAGGGTTTAACATTCTTAGTTACGGTTACAGTGCAAAATATCGATAAATTTATATAGAAATGATCATATTTTAATGTGGTTTTCCTTATGAAAAATTAAAATGCAGATTAAACAATACATGCAGCACAATAAACTTCTGCACAAGATAGTGTAGAAAAAAATAAAACTTTTGCATTCACTAAAAAGAGAATTTTTTTTCATCCACAATTCACATTCATTCGCCTTTCACATCGAATATTCGTTTCTCATGTAAGTATATATACTAGCCATTTTCCACCCACTTCTCTGGGTATTTTATGATATTGCATGACAATAGATTATTCTCTTTTACACCCCCATTAATATCTAAATCCTAGCATTCAGGTTTCGACTGCATTCAAAAACATATTTATTGACCTCACCTTTTGCTATTGATTGCATTCAAAATTATCTCTTATTCTTTATACCCTCACAACTCCTTTTTAAGAATCGAGTATCGAAAAATCCGTTCTTATCGGATCTCTACTCAGCAAAAGAAACATGCTTGACAAATTTAAATAATGTATGTCTAATAGTTCAGAAACTGGATTTTTTATCTCCCTTCCTTCCTTCAGAGTTGATTTCTCAAAACACATTCTTGGTGAATCTCTGCCCCACAAAGAAACATGCTTGTCAAATTTAATGTGTGTGTGCATGTCTAATGTTAATGAAATCTCGTGATAAGTGAATGACAGGAGGTGTGTGTGTGTGTGTGTGTGTGTGTGTGTGTGTGTGTGTGTGTGTGTGTGTGTGTGTGTGTGTGTGTGTGTGTGTGTGTGTGTGTGTGTGTGTGTGTGTGTGTGTGTGTGTGTGTGTGTGTGTGTGTGTGTGTGTGTGTGTGTGTGTGTGTGTGTGTGTGTGTGTGTGTGTGTGTGTGTGTGTGTGTGTGTGTGTGTGTGTGTGTGTGTGTGTGTGTGTGTGTGTGTGTGTGTGTGTGTGTGTGTGTGTGTGTGTGTGTGTGTGTGTGTGTGTGTGTGGAGAGAGAGAGATTTAAAATAACAAGGAATATATATAAATATATCCCAGTCAATGGGTTACATCCTCTCCAATAGAGGGTGATACATGTGTACTCCCTCCCTCTAGTACGTGGGTTTCTGTTTCTTGTAAGGGGAAGGATTAAAGAGAGGCAAGTAAGGGACAAAAAGTGTGCGGTCGGTGTGGTCGATGAACTGAGGGACAGTTTTGGGTGTGGTCTCCATATGATATAAATGAAGCCTTATAAATATAAGCTTAAACGTTATCTATTATTTTACTGTATTTGTAAATATTTAAATATTTTTGAAAGTAATTACATAGCAATTTTATACTAACCAGTTTTTTTGCATTTAATTTATAACCTGTTGGCACCATGAGACCCCCTACACATCACTAAAATGCCAACTGTATAAATAATATACACACTTAGATATACATATATATAGCAGAAAAGCGACTTACACTCCTTCATCATAAAATCTTCCAAAATGTTTCACACACAGTGACTTTAAATTTGTTTGTCGAAATATTTCTTTTGTTGACGAACATTTTGATGAGAGAGAATTGTTATGTCTTCTTGTGAGTATAACAACCCATTCTGCTTCAATATATTCCCTAAGTTGATATGGTACAATATTCTGCGATTTAATCCGGACCAGTCACTCTTCAATCAACAACCAGATGGGTTCTATAGGCAAGAGGATGGAAGAAGAGGCAATCCAATACAGCAATATAATCTGATGGATGAAGACATCTTGACGGTTGTACCATTGGTGATCATGCACTATGCTCTTGGAATGTGGCCACGGATAAGCTCTGAAGATAAATATAGGCAACAAGCTCCAAAATATTAGTTAACATATTAGAGAAGCGCAAGGTGGAATCTAATACCACCCGAATCTATAACCGGATTCGGGACCAATATAGCGAAGAATAAAACAACAATTCAGTAACTTCTCTCCATAATGTGATCAAATTCTGATTCGACTATCATGATGTTTCAGACATAAAAGCGATAAAATTTTTAAAGATAATATTCAATGAACTACTATAAAGGCAAACGCCTTGGAATTTTGAGATAAAGATATTACAGAAATGGATGTGTGTTGCAGACATTCTATTGTGCAGCAAATAACTTCGAATGTTCCGTGCGGACACTGATTGTTGTGCAATAGATTATATTAATTGTAATATGGTTCCTAATGTGACAAAGAGAGTGATCCGTCACTGTCATACACACAATATGCTTGCCTTCGCGCGTAGTGGTGCGACGGGACTTGCGAAATCGTTGTCGTAGGTCAATCTGTTCCTCATGCATCGATCGATTTCAAATTCATACTGCTGCTGTTTAGTTACGTTTAACTCAATTTCCAATTTTGGGTATCCGCCCCCTGTGAATAAATTTTTTTCAACGAACCAAAAAGTTGAACTCTGAAGCTGTTAAGCAAAACAACCACACAAATAAGTAATTTCAGTATTTCAAAACGGAATTTTGTCCTCTCTTTATTAGAATTTTTGGAGAGGGACCCCGATGTTCGAATGATTATAATTTATAATTTTTTAGTATGCTCAGGGAGGATATCTTACACAGTTTGGGTTTCTTTTTTGTGTATGTTTTGGGGTCAGTATTTAAAAATTTTTGAGATGGGAAAAATTTGTTTTAACTTTACCATCTTAGGGTTTTATAATTTCACTTAGATTTACTTTCACATTAAAAACAGCAAGGGAAAAATTTAAATTTCAACTATCGAAAGGGAACGAACTAAATAACGCCTAAAATGAAATTGCTTTTATGAATTTTTAAAATTAAATTCTTGTATATTTTTATGCTCAAACTGTATTTCTAAAAATTTGCATCACATAAAAGCTTTTAAAAACTTCATATTGATAATGACAGAGTTGTAACTCTCAGATAATATTTAAGAAAATTATTGTAAATTTATCAAATAAAATAAGGTGGGGGGATGTAGGCGCGTAAGTGCATGCACCAATATATGTATTATTATGATTCTTCCTTTGAGTTTCTTCTTTTCAATATTCCTTTAGTAATTATTTACTTCATATGAATTAATTTTCTTGAAAGGGGAATTAATGTTTAAAAAACTCAAGCTCAAACTCAGTGGCTCAACAGCCCGTAAGGGCCAGGGACTTACTGTGCCCATTCCACTATACGTGACCATTGGGCGGGAATTAATGCTTATCAAAGGAAAAACAGTATGGCATGAGTTAAATAAAATGAAAGTGTTTCGTTAAATGCAAATATAATAGAAATGAGTACCATTTTCTATCATGTCCATTTAAATATTAGTAAACATTTCAAAAGTAAAAGATAAAAGTTTTGCCACTGTTGTATAATACTAATTTAATCAACTATCACAAAAAGGAATATTCTACCCTAAAATGCTCAAAATTTCGAATCGAAAAGCTTTGAAATCTCTGATTAAACATTTTATCTCTCTTTTATATATACATGTAAGTTTTTCATAATGCTGCAACAAATTTATTTATTCATAGTAAAAATAGGTCGTGAAAAGTTGAATTTAGCCGAGGAGCAGTGCCAAGAACCATTTGCCTAAGGGTCTCTCCCCTTATCTTCTAGCGCTTTCTCGAAAATTCTGCTTATGTCACAGATCGTGGTGTTATAATGATCGTGATTTCTGTACTAATTTCCAGAAGCAATTGTATTGTTGCTAAGTCACCAGTGTGGTCGTTAAATAGCCAAATTTGATTGCCAAAAATTATGCCAACTTGGCTGTATCGCGAATATTTCACCTAGTTTCCATTGCAATGCGATCATACTATAAGGGACGGCACTGCTTACACATATTACAATTTTTATCATAAAACAGTGACAGAGAGTCTTGAAAAATTCGGTTTATATCTAACATCGAAGGAAAAAATATATACTCATGGACAATTGTGTATGGCTCTGTCATGGGACAGAAGCAATGAAAGAATAAAATTTAGTGCAATTTAGAGGATAATGTGATTAGGAACATTGTTTTTGAAGAGGCACTAAATTGAAGTACAAATTAAAATACGGAGATGAACCTAACTGTTCAAACTGTTCAATATACACTGTTCAAAACAATCAAAGGATATTGAGGTTGCGTGTGAATCTTGCGGCTGGGAAATTATTTAGAGGATTAATACATGGTTGACTGACGCTGTTGGCTATATGTGAAAACAATGATACATACTCTAGTAAAAACAAATAAAATCGGTGTTTGTGTGAAATAAAATTACTTTTAGTTAAGAGTAAGGTTTCCAGGGACGGCAAATAACGTTGAACACTTTTGAGGCATGGAGCCAATGAGACTATTAATGAGAAATTAGGGTATTCTCTTCCACTCCTCGAGAGTGGCCGCGATAGCCTAGTGGTCAAGGTAACGGACTCGTGGACGGCGTGTCATGAGTTCGAGCCTAATACCGCTGAAGATCTACCCTGTGGGGAGGCAGTTGCGCTTTAAATAAGTCGGAAGCAAAATTCTCCCGTTGGTGCAGTGTGTGGTAGTTAGGAGAGGGAGGTACCAGCTCACACAGATATTGGTCTCGTCACTTCACCAGGGTTCAAAATTACGAAGTCCGCTGCCAAAAGCCTTCGAGTAGGTGAATAGTACGACGTTATTATTCCCTCACCCAGTCCTCTAGAAGAGCCCTTTCCGTTCTTGAATAGCTTTTGGGATGGTAGGCGGCTAGCAACTTGTTTACCTATAATGTCCCAAACATGCTTTATTTGGTTCATGTCCGGAGAACTCGCTGGTCATTCTCTTCACGTGATGCCTTCCTAGAAAATAAAATCCTCCGCAAAATTAGCACGATGTGGCCTTAAATTGTCATCCATTAACATAAAGTTATCTTGATTGGCTGTCGCATAAGGAACTGCAAAACAAGTAGGTCTGAGGATCTCATCCCTATATATATAGGTTACCGGTCAGAGCTCCTTTTCGAATGATGCGGAGATCGGGGCAACCACATCAATGGGGATGCCAACATAAATTATCACTTCCCCTCCGCCAAATCTGACTCTTCCATGCCCGAACGCAGGATTGTTTCTAGTGCCCCATTCCCTTTATATGAATATACACCTATTATCATAATGGACAGAAAAACGGAACTAGTCAGAGAGAATAATATTGAACATTCATTTCTCCTCCAGTTCACATGCACTGTTGCCCACTCCCTGCGGGCTCGATGGTGCCTCGCAGTTAACGTAACACAAAACATTTGTTGGGTGAGCGCGGGCCTACTATGTAAAGAGACTTTATTCAGACTTTATTTAGAGACTGAAACATGCTGCATCAAACTGCTGGCGGTGCCATTGTTTCCAGGGTGTTTGAAGCATTTTCATAAACAGGTGTGAGGCGTTCAGCGACCAACGTCGTCTTCATTGAACTTGGTTTGCGAATCCCAGGCCTTTAGACCGGCTTTCCCGCCTGAATACCAAAAGCGTTTAGAACCACCGGTCCATACTGGAAATTCCGGTATGCTGCTTGCCTTTTGAACCCTCTCTGTTGACCGGCAACAACCGGCTTCTTAGTTCGGCTGGCAGGCTTTGTCGAAAATCACTTTCATCCAAAACAGCGCTTTTAGGTGGCGTCAAATGTGCACTGCGCTGCTCATTAAGTTGGAAAGCAAATTTCATCCCAACCCAACCCGCTAAGAGATTGCCCTTTTGACGTCAAACTCAAAATTTGCATACTCCGAAGTTTGAAATTGAGATAAATTGTGTGCAAAAAAATTCGTTTATTTCGTAATTTTATGTAAGATTTATAATATCCTTCAACTGTTTTGAGCAGCGTATTGAAAATAAATTGAACTACATATAATACATGTAAATTACAATTTTACAGTTTGAGCAATGAGTATTAACAGTTGTATAATTTGTACAATGCGGGTTGGGACAGTGAAAGGGAATACCCCCTCCCCCTCTTAGTTAAAATAATAATAAAATCTATGTTTATTCCTTCGCCAAGAATAAATTTATTTGCAACTTAATATTTGCTTATGGTTTCGAAAGAGTATTTTTGCAATTTAACGAACATCAGTTGAAGTAACAGCTAGCTTCATTTGGTTTGCGTTTTTTTTTTATCCTCAGCATTTCAAGATACTCTAAATTAAATTCAGTTTTTGAAACAAGAAGATTACTTTTTGTACCTTTTAGAGAAATGCAATATGTTTATACTCAAGCCTAACCTCTCTTAAATGAATTGATAGAGTTAAAATTTAATAAAAGTATTTCCTTATAATTCTTTCAGACCAAAGCAAACTTAGGTTGGATACTATGATTTAAACAAATTTCTATTTTCTTTCCATTTCTAGATTGGATTTTTTAATACATTTAACTGTATGAAATATCATTGTTCTGGAATATTTCATATTTGAAATACAATTCGAAAATGGAAAATCTAATTTTTAAATAAATTCTTTGAAAAAATAACAATGCTTTGATTTAAGTTAATTTCGATTTTTTTTCCTTTCATTTTACTATCTCAAGTTTAAGAACACAAATAAGAATTAAAAATAAAAAAAATTATATCGAACCATTATCTAAAAAATTGGGAACCTTATACTATACGTACATGCATGTATATATATATATATTCAAAATATTATAACAGCTAATTGATAAAAAGTATCTCATGAGGTATTTCAGGACTTTGACAAAATTATTAATCCTTTAAAACAACTGAATTTCACAACAGATATAGACTATATCCAACTGTTGTTACATGTGCCATTTATTGTTCAGATTTAAGCTAGATTTATAGCAATGTATTAAGGATCCGTGATTTTGTGTGTGTGTGTGTGTGTGTGTGTGTGTGTGTGTGTGTGTGTGTGTGTGTGTGTGTGTGTGTGTGTGTGTGTGTGTGTGTGTGTGTGTGTGTGTGTGTGTGTGTGTGTGTGTGTGTGTGTGTGTGTGTGTGTGTGTGTGTGTGTGTGTGTGTGTGTGTGTGTGTGTGTGTGTGTGTGTGTGTGTGTGTGTGTGTGTGTGTGTGTGTGTGCAGACCATGAAAGCCAGTGCCTACTGTGCCCATCTCAGTATACGTGGCCATTGGGCAATAAGGTGCATGAGCAGAACGTCCCAAGTGGTGGAAGTAGCAGGCTTGAAATCTACACCCCAGCTTTGGATAGAACCCCGTACCCAGTGATGGCGGAAGCAGGGTTGGGTCACTCGGCACTAACATACACCTTGCCTTGCTACCATCTCTCTACCTGCCTGCTGCCTGCTGCTACTCTATTTTCATCCTCCTTTTTTAGGTGGCACTACACTTGGATCTTTTGGCAGAACTTCCAGAAAATTCCTTCCTGCTCCTCACCCACTTTTAAAATGACTGTTTGCTGGTCGTACGTGCGTAAAATAACTCAAAACGACAAAACAAAACAGATTTAAACAAACAACAAAGCAAAATGAGCCTTTAATTCAAAAATCCGAGATTACCAACGAAAACGAGCTTACATTTGCAGTCATTTACTCTAGGAGAGCTTTTTAGGCTATGGTAACGTTTCTTGATTTTTTGAATTTCATCCTTTCCTCAGGACTTCCAGAAGGAAGGGCCTTTATGGCTGTGACTGGGCTAATATCGCCATTGATTTATTTCATTGCCTGGCTGCCTTAGGGCTTTCCGTAAAAGCAAGCTCTTTGATGTCCGTTTCTTTGATCTCGAGAAGAAAACTCATATCCTACAGCACAAGGGCTGAGGAAAAGATATGAATACCTGGGTAAGAATACATATACTTTTCTTCACATTGATTTATTTTGTTGTATATTTTTCTTACGCTTCAAAAAGCAGTGTTCATAGAGGCACTTTGATATAAAAAAGCAACCACAATTAATAAGAAATTTATTTTCCTTTTTCAAAAGTAATTTAATTTATAATTTAAAGGTAATTTCTAATTTGTCATAAATGATTTCTTCGAAGCTGAAAAAGGGGAGTAGTTTGATATATAATTTATTCTCACTCTTCACATCTTTTCAAAATTATTACCGAAAATATTAAAAGTTATATTTCTAAATCCTTCACAATCAAAATCAGAAGCAAAATCAACATTCAATTCTTGCCTTATAAAATTTTCAATATTAATGAAAAGCTTGAAAAAAATTAGCGTAGAACAAATTACATACAAAAAATTTGCAGAATTTTGCAAGTTTTGGATTCTTTTAAAGGTATCCGACTGGTTCCAGACTTGGCCGATTTTTTCAAAACATTATAACTGGATATCATTTATGATATTAAGGTATCCTTAGATTAGAAAATGTATATAAATTGTTTTTTAGAATATTATTTACAATACAAAAAATTGTTAAAAGTACACTATTATTTTGACTAAAAAGAAAATGAACATAGAATAATTTGTTTGAAATATTCTCCTTTTGTGAAAAAATACTTTTACCTGTCTTGCTATATATAGCTCAAACCTCTGTACAGAGGCTCAACTAGAATTTTTGAAGCCTTATCTTAGAAGTGGACTTTCCATGTTTTATAACAACACAGGGAAGAGCTTTTAAGGAAAAAAAGCGAATAATTATTTCATTTGGTTGCAACTCTGAGAGAAATAAATAGATTTTTTCTAAAAACAGTTTGAACTCTCTGGAGATCTTTACTTTTATAAAAACACACACACGAAATATTGCTATTTTAGAAGCATTTTTCAAAAGGACATTTGAAAAAGGTTGTTCCTAAGTTACTTTTTGCCAAAATATTGTATTTAAATAATTTTTTTTATCATAATCCTTAAAACAATTTTATACATATATTCTAATCTAAGTGACATTAAATATCATGAAAATTATCTATTTATACGCTTTTTTAAAATCACGGTTTCGAACGTGGTCGGATAACTTAAGATAAAAATTAATCTACATGTAGCTCATTAGAGGGAAAAAAGCCATGTGGAAACGAGATACACACATTAATTTTAAAAAGAGAGTATTATAATTCACTATATCCTATTTTATGCAATAATTAATTATTTGAATGATTTTCCTACTCATATAAAATTAATTTTATTCTACTTATATTATAGGTACTGAATATTTCAAGAAATATCTCAAAATATATGACTTTATTACATGCCAATTTTTGGTAGCAAAGATAAAAAAATTTCTTAAAACTGAAATAATTAACGTTGTAACAGACTGTGTTTATAACTGAAATCGTTAGGATAACTGTGACCATTAAGATTACGTTGTAACTAGTTAGGAAGTCTGTTCCGCCCTCAGTTGGTTCAATTCTGAAGGGTTCACGCGTCTTCTCATTAACATGTCCTTTGGGTTCTTTTGGGCCAAGATTAATGGATAGCTTTTAGATAGCTTTTGGATAGCTTAGATAGCTTTTAAATAGATAGCTTTTGGATAGCTTAGATAGCTTTTAAATATCAGAAGTTTCAGTAAGCGGGGTGGCAATTTGGAGAAGGTTATGTTAGAGATTAGATTCACAATCGTGAAGTGACAATAGCTAAACAGATAGAGCCATTAGGTCAAGGTGCGCACATTGCACTCGAGTAAGAACACAACTTCATATATCGGATCAACGATTGGATTAAGGTGGGAGTGACTAAATGGCCCAATGTTAGGACTTGCGATATTGTGGGATTAAGATTAAGGCGGTTGAATCAGTGATAGTGGTCCGGTAAGCTATTTCAGTATAATATATATTTGTTTATCCACAGTTGATTCTCTCACATATATAATTATTTATCTAATCTGTTAGAGTTTAAGTTTAAGGTCTTAATAAAGTCATATTAAGATCATGGAAACTTCTAATTTTCGACATTTCTACACCTCTAGCTCGCCTTCGATAATCAAGGAGAAAGGCACCCTAGGGGGCATTTTCACATCCAGTGTTGTAGACGTCTTGTTGTTATACGAGTGTGTGCCCTTTTATGTAATCATGTGTCCATTCTGCTGTCGACCCAAAAATAAAGGTTTTGACTGGCGAGGAAGTTGTCTTCATTTAGATATTGTTAGCCCGCATTTGCACTTTCGTCAAGACGTTTCACAACATAGATTTAAAACTTCTGGACGATAATTTTTTAATTTCATTAATCGAAATCTTATTGATACATTTATTGCAGATAAAAACCGAAGAAATCCACTGGGAATTACCGTCTCAGAATATTTCATAAGCGAATTGCACATCAAATTAAATTTTTTGAAGGACAAATAGAGACTATTTTTCACAGAAAAAGTTCACGTTTTGTAAATAACAAAAAAAAAGAGAAAATAATCCATTTAGAGTCAAAAATAAGAAAGATTAGCTTTATATACTACCAGAATTTTTGAAATTTTGATTTTGGTAATGAATACTTCCTATAACCAGAGTTTGGTGCATAAACACCATATTTAATAATGGCTGCTAGATAACTCTCCATAAATTAAGCTTTTGCTTATTCGATGTATCTTTTTTATTTTTGTTGAAATTCTTGGAAGCGTGTGAAGGAGCATACTTTTATAACTTTGATGGATGGCTTTTTAATGAAACATATTTTAGTTTATTCTTAGAATAGAGCAACAGCTCTTAAAAGTCAGTTTATTACCATTTTTCATTTTCTTTTATAAGGAATATATTTTCCCACGCCCAAATACAATTACACAAAATATAAAAATATTCAGCTTTACGACAAAGAATTACTCATTTTCTTTTTTAAAACAATACTTACATGTAATGAAGCTATTTACAATGTATTATATATTTAAATTTACTACATTATTGTTGCAATTATTTATTGAGCATTATAATTCTATTATAATTCTATAATAAATAATTGCATGTTACTTTTGTATGTTATTATGTTAAAAACATAAATTATTTGAGTTTTTATTGTAAAAAATGAGTGGAAATGGGAAGAATATACAACTTTTTTGAATTTTCAGCCCCTCTTCGTATAAAACATGATTTTACTCATAAAAAATCTACGTCGGGTGCAAGTTGAAAGGCAACCTACACACACACACACACATATATATATATATGTGTGGACTATATTTTCGAACTTTAAACTTCCAATAGACTATAATGATCAAAAAAATAATAACCAGAACCAAAAAGGATTAGAAGAGGTTTTAAGCAGAAAACAGGAGTAGAGATACAATTAAAAAAAGAATTAAAATAAATTACTACAAGACTTTGAGAATAATTTTAGCATTGGACAAAATAAAAGTATTTTTTTGTTTGGACTTAATAAAAAATAATAATAATTTTAAATTTAATAAAAGTATTGGATTGGCGGATAGTCATGAACACACTTAGTCATGGATCTATGCAAATATGACTGCTAATAGATTAAATATAAAGGTAGACTCTAAGGATACTTATAAAATAGAATACTGCACTTTTGCTGTACATGAACAAGTCATATAATGGGATAAGATTTTTCTGAAATATTTGGGAGGTACATGGATTTATTCGGTGAAATATATTAATAAAGCGAGCGTTCAGATACAATAAAAAATCAGTAGATCAGTTTTAACTATAACAGTATTCAGGAATTGAGTAGTCAAAAGAATGTAGATGCAATGATTACAGGAAATACGTGTGGACGAATATCATGGACACGTAACAGGTTGCTTGAAATAGTTCAGAGATCAGAAGTAGAGAAATTATGTGCAAAGAGCACTGGTTATCGACTAACTATTTCAAATAGCAATTTAAATGTGAGAAAAACAGCTATCAGAAAGATATTAATAAATTTATTCTAAATATTTGCAATTAAACATAATTTACCTACTCAGGCCTTTAAAGAATATGGGTTTCATGTCCTAGGACTTAATGAATTTAATTTGAATTTTTAGAACAAAAAATGATATTTCTTATAGAGAAATTCTCTAAAAAGACCAATAGAAATTTACAAAAACACTTTGTGATAGTTTATGTTGATAAAGTCCAGAAATTATGCAAGCAATGTGTAAATATTACTATAGTAAATTAATAAATGATCATATAAAAAAATAACAATGTATGAAGTCCGTAAATTTAGTATGAGAGAGAAAAAGAAATTAACAATAGATTATTGGCATTTTGTAAAACAATTAAATATTTACAACAATAAAATTAAATATCTCCATATATTTTTGACTTCTAAATTTCATAAAAATCCAGTCAAATTCCGCAGTGTAACAAATGAGTTCAATACATATATATCCAAATCGGGAAGAATTTTACAGACCATATTACAAGGATACAATAGACTTAAAATTTAAGATACTTATTATAAAAAAACAGCCATGATGTAATAAGAGGTTTGAGCAACAAGAGGTATTTTCAGTGCATGGATTTGATTTCGAAGATTTATTTAATTCCATCAAAATAGAATATAATTCAGGTACTCAGATGCATATGAGAAATATGGTTTGAATGATTACATTAGTTTGAAAAGTTCAATACACTAATTCGTTTTTGTAATACAGGAGAATTTTGTATTTTTGATAACAAACTCTACAAAACAAATCAGAGGATTGCCTCCAGGGTGGTCCAGCCAGCAACAGTCTCGCTAAGCACATTTTACCGTATAGATCAAATCGAAGAAATGAACCATCTTGCATCTTATTAAGATACATAGAATATTTAATTGTTATGGGTAAACATTGAATTTAAACCAAACATTAATTTTATCGGAATACCTAAAATTAATACAGACTAAATTTAACTCCAGCAAAGTTTAGATTTTCAGATTTAGATTTAAATATTATTGACAACAAATTATATAGCAATATCTATGATAAAAGGGAAGCATTTAACTTCAATGTCATAAAGATACCGAATTTCAATAGCTGCTTACATATTTCAATATTTAGAAATATAATTTTAAATTTTTTGATGAGAAATAATAATTTAACTACACAATATTGTAAATTCAAGAACATCAGAAATTTATAATTGTTGCATACAGAATGATTATCCATCAACTTCTTGAGAAAATACATAGATCAAAAATATTTCTTAAAGATATTTTAAACTCATAAATCACAAATCCACCACACAACATTGGGTCCACAAAGTACTGTTAGTGGTCCAGCTGTGAAGAATTTTTGCATTCCACACCAGAATACATTATAGTATACACATGAACCAATATTTACACGACTACACTTTAAAATTATTAAAGACCAATCAAGCAACTTTTGCATGCAATCTGATTTGCATCTAATACCAAATGATTGAACTCTGGTGTGAGATTATGAATCATTTGGATTGACATGGCATTAGTGGGTGTTGTGAGCAAAATATGGGAGAGGTATTGTTGTATTAAATATGAGAGAAAATCGTTCAAAATTTGTGGTTGAATTTGATAGAATGCTTTTGGTGAGTTTTTTTTAAAGATTTACGCTATTCATTTATGAAAATAATTTGGTTTAATTTGAACTTTTGGGTTTTAGACATTTTTTCTACCCTGGGGTGAGTGCGTCATCTTTGGTGTTTGAGAGTTCACTTACATCATGCAATTATTTGTTTTAGAATTTTAATATTTGTTTTAGAATTTTAATATTTTAAAATAATATCTTTCAGAATGCGATGGCGAATAGTTTAATTTTTCAGGTTTAATGGTTTAATTTTAACTATTTAATTTTTAACTTTAAAATTTTTAAATTTTTAATTTTTAAATTTTTAATTTTTAAATTTTTAATTTTTAAATTTTTGAGAATTGGATATTTTAAGATTAATTTACCAAGTTGCAATAGGGGAAGGTTGCCGCCATCAAACTAGTTAACCCCTTATCGGTCCCCAAGTCCGAGGTTGCACTTGGATATTTTTTTATATTTTTATTTTATAAAATTTTTTTTAAATTTTTTTTGAAAACGTTAGAATTTTGTCTTTTTTATATTCGCCATTGTTATTCGGAAATGGGATTTTTATGTTATAGGATTCATTTAGTTTCGATATATTTTTTTTTATATTGATTCCTGTGTTGTGATTGAATTAGATATATTTAAATATATATATATATATTATGATATCCAACATATATATTTTTCTTTTCAGTGACGCAAAAAACCAATTAGGACCAAAGCCTACTGTGCCCATCTCAGTTTAAAGTATCCGACTACGTTCGGAGCCGTGATTTTGAAAAAGCGTGTAAATGGATAATATTTATGATATTTAGTGTCACTTAGATTGGAATACATGTATAAAATTGTTTTATAAGGACATTATGACAAAAAAAGTTATTTAAATACAATATTTTGGCAAAAAATTAACTTAGAATAACCTTTTTTCCAAATGTTCTCCTTTTGTAAAAAATGCTTTTATTGTATTAATATTTTGCCTGTATTCAGCTCAGACCTCTGTACAGAGGCTCAACTAGAATTTTTGAAGTGCATAACTCGAAAGTCAGCTTATCCATATTTTACCAAACCAGAAGGGCGAAATTTTAAGAAAATACGCCGATAATTATTTCAAATGGTTGTAACTCTGAAAATAATGTGAATTTCTCAAAAATCATATAGTTCAGACTCTCTGGAGAAGTCTTTACTTTATATAAGCACACACACAAAATATTATTATTATACAAGCATTTCTTATAAAAGGAGAGCATTTTGAAAAAAAGGTTATTCTAAGTTAATTTTTTTGCCAAAATATTGTATTTAAATAATTTTTTTTTGTCATAATGTCCTTAAAACAATTTTGTACATGTATTCTAATCTAAGTGACACTAAATATCATGAAAATTATACATTTATGCACTTTTTAAAAGCATGGTTCCGAACGTAGTCGGATACCTTAAGTGACCTTGGGCAATGAGGTGCATGAGCAGATGTTCCGGTCAAGTTGTAATCCTGGCTTGAAACCTACATATATAAAAAATGTTATTAATAATATATTAATATATTACTTATTTGTATTTGAATCAATTTATTTCTTCCCGTATGAAACAAGTCCCATATTTTTTCCTCCTGTTACTTTATACACATTTACGTTTTTATATTAAAATAAAAAACATAAGTTAAAAGGAAATTTTAAAATTATGAGGATGGTGTATGAAACATAAAGAAAGAGATATTACAAGTCTAATCATTTATATCATAAGAATTACGTTTTCGATAAAAAAAACTGTTAAAATACGGATTATATATTTAATAATATGCAGAAATATAGACTAGGCAAATCACAATACAAGAAAAGTTTCAATCTATAGTCAAATTTGAGAAAATAATTTCACAGTTATTCTCCTTTTTAATGTAATTTAATTAACTTTACTCTATTTATTTATTTTTATAGATTCTTTTCAAGATTATATTTGCTAATCTATAATGCAGTTTGAATTTTGGTGGGGTGAGAACACATAGTTCTTCCGAACATTCATCTCCTTTCAGGACGTTTTGGATGACATTGAAACGCTTTAAAATTGCCCTTTTTAATAAATAATATTTAAAATTTAAAAATAACCAAAGAAAAATAGTAAAAGAAGAAATTACTTTCATATGAATATTTACAAATGTAAATAAAATAAAGATAAAAATTGATGAAAAATCTTGAGTTAAAGAATTTTGTTTTTCGTGATGGGAGTGGGAGGAGCGATGCCTAGCCAATCGGGTTGCAATAATGGAGCCCGATTTAAAGTGATTTGTCGAGCTTCTCGCATAAACTTAAATGCAAAAATAGCTAGCCTCTGATCAGCCATTCACAGAATCTCCACTCGATAACAATCCATTAATAAGTTACAGAACGTCTAGAAAAGTGAAATATAATGGTCTGAAATTAATTCAGACATATTTTAAAAGTCTCGTATATGAATTAAATTATTAATTATATTGTTTATGAAATAGCTTGAAATAAAGGAAAGAATTGCAGATTATAAAATATTTTATTTTATTAATCCAATATTAATTGCGTTTTCTCCATACATTAGTTTTGGAAATTACTTTAAACTTCTCTGAATTGAACATTTCTTCAATTCTTCAATTTTAAATCAATGATTAATTTAAGTTTACAATTATTCAGCAGTTAACACGATAATTTAAAAATATGTTAAGATATCCGACTACGCTCGGAACCGTGATTTTAAAAAAGCGCATAAATGGATAATATTTATGATATTTAGTGTCACTTAGATTAGAATACATGCATAAAATTCTTTTAATGACATTTTCACAAAAAAATTATTTAAATACAATATTTCGGCAAAAAATTAACTTAGAATAACCATTTTTCAAAATGTTCTCCTCTTGTGAAAAATGCTTCTATTATAATAATATTCTTAAAACAATTTTGTATTATTTTTCTAATCACAGAGTGACACTATAAATATATAAACTCTTCAATCCATTCACCACTTTAAAATCATGGTTCCAGGCATCAGATTGAATACCTTAACTCTTGGTTTTAGAGTATAGTGACAAATTTTAGAAGAGTTCGGACTGTGTGATGTGTTCTATTTTGTCCAGTGAGTGATACCTGTTTTTACAAAATAGTTTTATCATAATAAAATAAATAACTTATTCACATTATTTTTTTCTACCTTAGGCACTTGGCAGTTATCATATCCAAAACAGAGTTTAGTGAAAACAGACACGAGAAACATAATATTGTAGCAGGTAGCTCTTTTTAGAACAGTTTTAGATGAACAAGAAAACATTAATTTGTGTATTTCTCTCAACTAACTGAAAATGTGTTTTCAGTTACAAAAATGAAACAGAAGCAACAAATGTAGCTTTTTATGCTGAAATTCTTTTTCCCTCTCTTCCTTAGATTGCCAGAGGTTATTACTCGTTATTACAGAATTTGTAGCTTTGACAAACATAAAAGAATGTAATTGTCTGGTAAATTTTGTCTTATGTAAGCAAACTGAAGATGCAAATACGGAAATTTAAAATACATTTTTTTTCTTGTTCAGAATTTGAAATACTGCAGAAAATCGTCTGGGTCAACACTGTTTTGGTTAACTGTTATCTTTTAAAGACATAGGGGAGAAAATTGATTCTTTACATTTTTTTTACACGAGAAACCTCATTTAAATTTAATAGAGTAAAACAAATTGGTTTCCCACCTGATGAATATTTAATAATTCTTCCTCGAGGCTTTCTGTCTGGATACTTAGCCTATTTGTTTACTTAAGAAAATATTGCAGGCAAAGTAAAGAAAACCCAAAATAACTCAATGGTAATCATTGTCTTTTTTGTACATGAAATACATAGAAAGCGCAGTAACGTTCAAAAAAATAATTAGTTTTCTTTTATTTTTTTTAAATATTTGTTAATTTTATAATGAAATTTCAAGAATAATATGCAGTTAAAATTGCTTTTTTTAGGCTAAGAAAGAGTAAACGAAGGTTAAGAAAAACAAGTTAAAATATATATATATATTTATGTAAGGAAAACACAGTAAGATTTATGGTCATTTAAGGTATCCGACTACGTTCGGATCCGTGATTTTAAAAAAGCGCATAATAGGATAATTTTTATGATATTTAGTGTCACTTAGATTAGAATACATGTATAAAAATGTTTTAAGGACATTTTGACAAAAAAATTTTTTTAATACAATATTTAGGCAAAAAATTAACTTAGAATAACCTTTTTTCAAAATGTTCTCCTTTTAGGAAAAATGCTTCTATTATAATAATATTTTGCCTGTATATAGCTCAGACAACTGTATAGAGGATCATCTATGAGTTTTGAAAAATTCACATAATTTTCAGAGTTATAACCCATTGAAATAATGATCGGCGTTTTTTTCTTAAAAGTTCTCCCCTCTGTTGTCGTAAAACATGGATATATAAACCCACTTCTAAGTTATTTATTTAAAAACTTCTAGTTGGGCCTATGTACAGAGGTCTGCGCTATATACAGGGAAAATATTATTATAATAGAAGCAATTTTCACAAAAGAAGAACATTTTGAAAAAAAGGTTATTCTATGTTCATTTTTTGTCAAAATGTTGTACTTAAATAATGTTTTATTGTAATAC
The DNA here is from genome assembly GCA_019973955.1 of Trichonephila inaurata madagascariensis. Taxonomy (NCBI): domain Eukaryota; kingdom Metazoa; phylum Arthropoda; class Arachnida; order Araneae; family Nephilidae; genus Trichonephila; species Trichonephila inaurata. The sequence continues at coordinate 20,653 of BMAV01010565.1, read as the reverse complement.
TATTCTTAGAACAATTGTATATACATTTTCTAATCTAAGTGACACTAAATATAAATATTATCCATTTATACGCTTTGCAAAATCATGGTTCGGAAAGTAGTCGGATACCTTAAACATGTGTCTTTAAGGTTCTGAATCCTATGAGAAACAATAAAAAATGTAAGATTAATTTGCTGCTGCTTCTTCTTTTTGAAAAAACATCTACATTTTAATTTTTAACCCAACATAAAGATATTCATTCACATTCCATGTTAAAGATTGTATTCCTTATACACAAATAAAAAGAAATATACCACAATGAAACATATAATGACCTTTAGTATCAAGACGATTTTCTTTTGTGTGGATTTTTTATAAATTATTCATCAGATAAAAACTTTAAGCCACACCTTTTAGAACACATCTTTGTTAAAGAGCTAAAATCAACTTAATATTCTAAAAATACACTTTAATTGTTAATAAATTTTACAAATAACTTTTGATAACCGTAAAGGTTACAAACTTTTCAAAATCAGTTTCAAGTTTACATAGTAATCCTTCTAGTGCTTTGTGACATTAGTATAAACGAGCAAGTAACTCTATTTCAAGATTCGATTAGATAAATTCTGGTTTAACAAATAACTCACGATCTTATTTTTTTGCATGTAAGCAAATGGTGACATTCTCGTTACCTATTGTCAATCAAGATAAAAGGCTTATTCCTCAGACTAAAAACATTTGCTTTCTAAGCATTTTTTTTTTCTTAAGAAATAAAAACAACAATAAGACGAATTATAATCATAAAACTAGAAGAGAATTCATACGAATATGTAATACATCATAATGATCTTATATCAACCAGTGCTATTGATGAAATAATGTTTGAACTTGATCCTTAAATACAAACATTCCAATTTCATTTAACCTTCTGATCGTTTTTGCCTAAGCATTGAATTTTTCGCTAAATCTAATGAAAGTAGAAATTATTCTGAATTAAAGCTAATTGTTAATTTTATCTCTACTCAAAGCTGCACTACAGACAGTTGGGAATAAATCTAGTAATTTTATATCTCTACTCAAGTGAAAAAACACAATTTTAAAAAGCATGGGTCACTATTTAATTTTTTTATCACAAATTTAAACGTTCAAATTTAATTTTATTTAAAACAAGGTAACCGATATATAAAATGATAAATGACATAATCAATTCTCCCAACCCACGCGATTTCGTCCCCATATTTCTTTAATATTTAAAAATACTTTTTTCAAGGGTACACACAACTCTCTCCCTCTCACTCTAATGGGAAATAAAAAGTGCAAAAAAAAATATTATCAAAGAAATTAATTATGGAAGCATTAAAATACTGTATAAAATATATTATAAGGAATGATATGATTTTCATATACGAAATATATGATTTTTATATACATAATAGAAAAAAGTTGAGTGTTCTCAAATCCCTCCTATTTTCATGTTATATATTCAAAAAACTTGAATATGCTTAAATAAAAGTATTAACTATGTTAAAAATTTCATCGCTTGTTTCATTTCATGTCGTAAAGAAAAATACACAGCACTCATGTGTGAGCTATTGATGACTTCCACATAACTTGTTGTGAAGTTTCTAAAACCTATTTAGATTTACCGTGAATCTTCCGATGTGATTTCAGTGTTATGGTGTTAAAAAAAATAGAAGAAAATGAAATCTCTTCGATTTCGATGGAATTAATGTGTGTTGTTATTAAAACATGTATTCTGATCTATTAAAATACCCATACGCGTTTTACAGAATCAGATATGGAAATGAAACCAATAAAATGTTTGCTTTAAAGCAACTATCCAGAAAAGATCAGTAACGTATTAAAAACAAACTTTTTGGAAGACAACAACATAGCTTAGTAACTTACGCACTCTTAAAAACTACATTAATAAAATTTTAACTTTATAACAGAAATGTAATTTTAAATATTCCATGTAGAGAATTATCATTATCCTCTCTTTCTCTCTCTCTTTTCCCAATGAACAAAGCATCATTGCGTATTTGTGAATCTTACCTGGATAATTTAATAAATCCTATCTACTTCATGTGATGTTGGAAAATATCAATATTTAAGTAGAGCATCATTTATCAGTGAGTGAATTCACGCCCATTATTTGGTAATGTAACTGACAGATTTTAAGCACGCCCTTTTCACACTGGAAGGAAGGGAAATAAAGCCCAGTCGCTGTACGTCTATTAGACATTCTATGTTTCAGCTAATGTTTCTAGTATGAACAAACATCTGTAACATTAAATATCAGATTCAAATTACATATACTGACCGCATGTGTAGAAATATTTTCCAATGGAAGATAAACTAATGCAAATGAAAAGGAAGTAACAAAATAATTTAATAAAAGGTAATTGTAATAAATTTTTAGTTTACAATAAGACTTAATTTAAAATATTTCAGTTGCGTATGTAATTCATACATTTCACTATGTTGTAAAAAATAATTTTACGTACTAAATCAAAATAACAAATTATGCCAACTATTTATTCCTCTTGGCATCTAATCTTATTTATATCTCTGGGAAAGCTTTTATATGTTTTAGTTATAATATATTGAAAAAAAAGGGAAACGTTAAATGTCAGAATGTATGCTCAAATGTAAAGCAGAAATTTAGGTACGTAATATGCCAGGTTACACAAAAAGGCCATTTACAACTTACTTATATTTTAACTTCGTTTATGATAATGATACAGCATTGTTTATAAGAGTCTTCTCTTCTAATTTCAATATGATTTATTTTCAAAATTAAAAATAAAATTGATGGATTTTGAATAAAAAATTTATCAATACGTTAAAATCCATTTGTTTAAATAGATGTTAAAACATTAAAGTAAGGAAAATTTTTTCAACGTTGTAAAAAAGCGAAAGAAATACTGTCGATGGACCTCGTAATTTTGAACTACGGTCAAATGACAAGAACTATTCCTAAGCTGGCACCAACTCTCCGAGCTTCCATGCCACAAGAGAACTTTGAGCCTAGACAGATTTCCCATGCATCTCATCCTCTACGCGATGGGTCTTCAGTGGCCCTAGGGATTGAACTCGGGTCGCACCGACCGCGAGCCCATGATCAGGACCACTAGGTTACCGTGGCCCCATTGAAATATAGAATATGAATTTAGGCACAATTTTGGAGAATATAAAATCAAACCCCAAATTTGTAAATTTAAATATTTGGAATATTCTCACTTATTAAGAGGTATCCGACTAATTGCGACAGCTTTTTTTTTAAAAAAAATGGAGATACGGAGATTTTTTTGTGGTTTTTAGATTTATTTAGTACGTTTTAAGAAAAAAAGTCTAAAAAATTAAGAAGAGAAAAATAAATTATTACTACTAAAATGGGTAAAAATTTACAAAAAAAATTACGTAAAGGGAGCCCGCTCTGTACAAATAGTAAATAAACAAATTCTCAAGTTTTCAATTTTGATGCATTACTTTGCTACTTCTTTTTGGAATGACCTTCAGGATCAGAGATATTTTAATTTTTACAAAAACTAGAGCAATTTATTTCAGCTATTATATGAAATTGCCAAAAAAAAAGTGATTACATTCATATAAAGAACTGTAAATTTTGTAATAAAACTGGTTGATAAATCTGAAGGTTAAATCACTTCTGCTGTTATACAAAAATTATTACACAGATTATTTTGAAAACTTTTTTAGCAATCCTTTTTCCCCCTTTGAGTTTTCGGGGGAAAAAAAATTTTATAAAGGATTTTAAAGTTTGACATCTTATGTAAAGTTGTGACATTTGCTTTAAAGAAAACACCTGTAGTTTTTGTTCTAGGGAACGGAAAATAAAAATTTTATAAAACAAAGTGACCTTTAAAATTAAATCATTTAAAATTGTTCAATTTTTTTAAAAAATTTATTTTTTAAGTAATTTTATACCTTTAATGATGGAGAACTTACCAAACAAAGGACAGGGGGATAAGGGTAAGCAATTCTTTTGTACATAGACTTTTTCGAGACTTCCTGATCCATATTCATATAACCGGAAAGATACAAAAAGGTTTTTAAAGAAATCAACCGAACAATGGTGAAAAAATTGTTGGAAGATAAAAGAATCCATTATTTTTGTGTCACATTAATAATAAGACATCGAGAATCGAACCTAAAGTCTTTTTTTCTTTATCAGAATAGATCAAATTTCTCCACTTAAATTTAAATTTGTATTAAGCATTAAGACGGAGTTTTAAAAAAATAAAATCAATAATTACTTTATTCTCACGCTGGGAAAAAGATCTTGTTTTTTTATTCTTATTTATAACCGACTCGAAATGCTACTGAGGATACTTTTTAAAAAAGAAATGCGTGTTAATGTATAAAAATCTAAAATAAGAATGAAAGAAGGTTATGAATTGTCGTGAAAAACAAATAGCAAATTTTGAAAATGCAAAGGAGCTGCAGAAGTATAAATAGAGGAAGTTGAAAAAAAGATTCCTCTAGTTTAGATGCTGTATCTTGTAAAAAATAAAGGATTACGAGAGAAAGAGAGAGAGAGAGAGAGAGAAGAAAATGTAAAATAAAATAATTTTAAAAAGCTATTAAGATGCATACAATTTTTCCAACAGTAATTATTTAAATTATATCCAGAAAATTATATTCAGAAAATATTTTCATGTTGACTATATTTCAACTACTTTGGGAAAAAAGGGGGAAATATATATATATTTTATTTTTTTTTATTTTAAATTCATGATAATGATGATGTTTTAGTTTAAGGATTCTTTTTTTTAATGCAAATGGAATTAATAAATTTTTTTAAAAAAAGACAGTGATATAAATCATACAATAAATTCGCAACATCTCAAACTACAGGAAATTTCTCATCATAAAGATTTTAGACAGTCACTATTACAACTTCATTTTGATTAGTACGTAAAAATTTTAAACTAAAAGCAAAACACTTAGTTTAACTTAAACAAATGCTGGTCATTTTGATGTGTGCAATTTGCTTTCTGTGGTAATAAAGCAAAAATTGAAACATTCAAATAAAAAATATATATTTACGCTACGTACTAAGCATCTTACTTAAAATCAGTGCACAATAATTAATAACATAATTTTCCAAATACATTTTTTCGATAAATAAAATGAAATCTTGCGCCAATTTCATTTAAACTTGCTTAAGAAGATTCATTCTTGAGAATAAGAATGACAATTATATATGAAGATAAGGGCCCGTCCATATTATTGGAGGGCTTGAATTACCTTTTGTTACAGCATCTAGTAAGAAATCTTTCTTCTTAGATCAGGCATAACATGATCTTTACATAAAAAAGCTAAATTCGAACAAAAAATGTGCTGCACAATCGTCACATGTACACAGATTATATAAAGAAATGTTATTTCTACCTGCAATTTTCAAATTCCCGGAAATTCTAATGATTTGTACATTTTAGCATGTTGTATCTAACACGTAAATGTGACGTCTTTTTGCATGCAGTCTTCGTAGTATAATCATTGTAATAACCAGCAATATATTTAAAAAAGAATTTAAGCTGCAATTGTTTTAACTATAATTCATGATTTTTAATAAACATACGTTTGCACGATGTTCTTATGTAATGTTCACTAAAGTACTTCAAATTATTAGAAATGCAAATATTTATTTATTTATTGCTAAAAGCATCTTCGGAACATTTTACAATGAACATTTTATGTGATTACATATTTGAGACACTCTTTTAATAGTAAAGGATCCTTTTTGAATTTTCATAACTCTTTTTGCGAACTATATATTAATGGCATTTAAAATTAGTTTATTAACTCCAAATTTAGTTCATCTTGAGCAATTAACAATATTGTCTATGTTGTCCAAATGTAATGTAAATTGCGAAAGTTTATCTTATACTTCTACAATTGTATATAATATTGTCCATAACTTTTTAAAGTTAAAGGAATTATGAATTAAATAAATATATTTGTATAAAAAAAAATTGCAATGGAAAAAATGTTTATAGAACTTTTTCTAAATGTATACTTAGTCACAGCTCAAAATTCAAAAGAAGCTTGGTTCTTGTTTTAGTAAAATGAATTTTTAATCTGATTAAGATATTCATTTCAAAACATTGCTAGTAAATACATATCATGAAACATTACTTAAGTATTGAAAGCATTTATATATTTTGAAAAAGATGTTTCCAAGACCTATAATCAGGAAAATTTTAACATATTTATATAAACTATATTTATAATTTAAAATAAACTCGAAACTGTTACATATAAATTTCAATGCAGTAAATAGTTTTCATGTCTAGTAATTTAAAAAAAAATATGGATAACACTAGATTTCACCCTTTTAAAAACATTTTTAATTCTATTCGAATGTATCAGGAAAATATAATGTATTGCAAATATCAAATAAAAAGCAGTAAAAACGTCTTTAAGATAATTAAAAAAAAACATAACATTAAAAGAAAATATTCGATATCTGTATAAATTATGTTGTGATTTGAATTCAACCAATTTAAATGGAATAGCTTAAAGTAATTTCTTGGCAAGAAACTAATATTCATATTTAAAACCCTTTGGACAATAAACTTCGGTGAAATTTAACTTTAAACAAAATAAATAAAGAAAGTTACTTTACTGTCCTTCAAGTTCTTTTCCCCATAACTATATGCAACGCTGAGATCTGCAATACATGTCCTGGACACTTTACAAGAAGTCCTCATTTGGGATGTAGTTCAAAAGCCTCGTCACGTTTCATTGGGTGTCAGGAATATTGCCAAATCTCTTTCCTTTCAAAGCGAGTTTGGGTCGTGGGAATAGGAAGATGTCTGATGAAGAATTGAAATCTGGCGAGTATGGAGGATGTTCAATTTGCTGCCCCCCCCCGAACCTTGTGCGTACTGGGGTCGTACTCTGAGTAAACGTTTCATGAAACGGGTCAAAACTTCATTGTACCTTGCAGGATTCATCACCGTTCCCTCAGGTAGAAATTCTTTGTGGATAATGCCTTGACTATCAAAAAAGGTGATACTATTTCCCCAACTTTTTCGTCACTGACGGAGATCCTGGTTTTCCCGCTACGGGTTGTCGAAACACTGTTCCGGCCTTCCAAAACGGGCGAACCACTCATACAAACGCCCGGTGTTTGATCTTCATAACAGTCCCCCAAACATCGCAAAGTTTTTTTGTGCCAATTTCTTTTGTTAAAACGAACGCACTAAACAAGCACTTTGTAAAACAAGTCTTACACGGAACACAAACGACGCTCAACCGAAAAACGGTGGGAACAGATGGTCAACATCTGCCACTACGCATGTGCAGCGTTTTGTTTCGCCAGTGTTGCCAGATTGGCCGTTCTGACTTCATTCACCGAACTTTATTGTCAGAGGCTGTATTTAGCTCTATACAATAGGACAAACTAACTGGTTGCCAAAACCAATTTAGAATTAATCCATCGATTTATAAATTTCGTCCTGTTTGTTAGAATCACACGATTACAAGTCGAAAAATATTCGAAAATAACTTATTAGTTTATACAAATAATTTTCGCGAAATAAATGTTTTACGAACTTCAGAAAATTATTATATTCACGAGAAAATATTAATGTTTCAAAGAAATGAAAGAGAATATATAATTGTAAACATAATTATGAATGCACCTGTATTAAACATACAGCTAAAAAATACAGCTGTATATAAAGAATATAGATTTAAACATAAAGTAAACTTTATTATAAAATTTCATTTTTGAGCCGGTTTTGTGTGTGTGTGTGTGTGTGTGTGTGTGTGTGTGTGTGTGTGTGTGTGTGTGTGTGTGTGTGTGTGTGTGTGTGTGTGTGTGTGTGTGTGTGTGTGTGTGTGTTGGTGTTGTTGTTGTGTGTGTGTGTGTGTGGTGTGTGTGTGTGTGTGTGTGTGTGTTGTGTGTGTGTGTGTTGTGTGTGTGTGTGTGTGTGTGTGTGTCTTCAACGCTATAAAATTAGAATAAAACTTATAGTTGATGTTTCATTCAGTCTCTAAAAAAGTTGAAAATATAAGTAATTAACTGTTAAAATAAACAATGAATTGTGCAGCGTATAACCTTGAAATATTTCAATATCATTGGCAAGTAATTTATTTGGAACTGAAATTATTAGACAATTATAATAAAAAGTTTACTTATTATCCATTTAAAAAGATTTATTTCGCTTAAATTCTGTTTTAAATATATGACCCACTTTTTTATTTATTTTGTGTTATATCTCTTAAGATGATAAACTACAATAAAAGAAAGATATTAATGAGAATCACACGAAAAAACGAAAACAAAAGTATCGTTTTGATTTATTTGGCATTTCTGGTAGCTGATGCTGCTACTCAGAACAGAAAATCTGTGGATATACACTTTATGTCCCGTGAAGGCAACTTTTAGAAGCGTCATTATTTCGCGATCATAAAACTGTCCATTTTAAGTGTTGTTTTGGTGGCCATTTTTGCTGACACTGACAATCAATCCATAAGCCTTCTGTTCTTTTTTTTTTTTTTTTTATTTCACTCCAAATTGGCATTACGCATTGCTATTGTTATATATTTTGTGAATGTCTGTCTATAGCAAAGAAAAAATGAAATATATTATGAGATGTAATATCACGCATAAAAATTTAAGTTGGATATGTATTCGCTTAGCAAAATATACTAGAAGAAAACACAGTAATGGATTTCCTCGTTTCTTAAAAGTATACAGCAAATTGACCAAATGTTGATGCTTCATAAATAGCATTATACTTCACTTTTCATGATGAAATAATTCCTGTAAATTATCGATACAAATGTGATAACAAAAATAAAAATAAATGAAATACGTTGAGGGGGAATGAGTGCTTACAAACGGCGCACTATAATGCCGGGGTGGACATTAGTCGATTGCGATCAACCTTTGGATTTTTAAGACATTTTGGAGTGACTGCTTTCACACAAATCGTTAGATGTACATACTAAAAGAAACACAGGTGGTTATCAAGATAATGGAAACACCCGTGAATGAAAGCGACACAGTGAATAAAACTGTAAACACAAATTTGAGAGACGTTTTCAAGAATTTACTAAACAAGAATCAAAAGTTGCATTCATGGGTTATCCATTTGGCAAAGTTGATGTGCAAAATATAACTAAAAATATGTTACATGTTCTCAAGGAAAACGAAGCTTTTTTTTTTCTTCTTCAAAATAATGTAATATGTAAAAAATAACTTTTGGAATCTATTAGATAAAGTAAAGTATCCCACAATTTTAAAAAAAGTTGCAATTCATTTTACATCTTTCTTTCTCTCTACCTGTCTGTGTGAATCTACATTTTGAACAAAGAATATAATTAAGACAACATATCATTCCCGTTTCACAGATGACCACTTAGAATCCAGTGCAAGATTAGCAGTTAGTAATTATATACCGAGAGGTAATCAAGATTGCGGCGGATAATATGAAGACTAAGTCTTCTCCTAAGACTATGGCTACGAGAACTAATTTTAAGTGAAGATTATATATTTTTGATGTATTGTGCATTGTTTGAAAATGCATCATTAGATATTATTAAATTTATGGGTATGATTATTAAGTGTGTATTTTGCGTTTTACTTAAAACGTAGTTCTAAAAGAGTAAGTGTTTCTATTGTACTTATGTTGTTAAGTACACATATTCTGTAATTTAAAAAAAATTTTCTTATTACACCTACATCACAAGGCGGACCGCAACATCTTGAAAAAATTAAAAGTAGACCACGCCATGTAAAGTCTACCCACCCCTGCTATAAAGCAACGTGGGAACTGTTAGCGACGGATCTCGTAATTTTGAACCACGATCAAGGGATGCGAACGTGGTGTAAGATAATAGAAGCTTAATCAGTTTCGTAATAAAAAGAATTAGTTAGTAGGTAACATAATTTTTTTTTTGTTTTAAATATTAAATTCCACTAATAATATAGGAAAAATATGATTCGAATGAATCTTCCTTTGATCAAAGTAGCATTATTAAATACATATTAATTAAGAAAAATTCCCTCAATTCTATTACTTCATATATTGCTGAGTTTCATATCTAGATTTCAGAGCAACATTTATGAGAAATTTTAACACATTTTGTTCAGCACAGTTTATATCACAAAGAAACTTATCGCAAAGAAAAGTTGTTTTTTTTTCATATACAGGTGAACGTAAAAAAGAAGGAAATAAAACATTTCAGTTTTCTTTTCGTACATTTTTGAATAATATATTGTAATAGCAATTTACGATGAGAAATGCTGAAACATTTTAAAAAAACATTAAAGCGAAAACCTGAAAATAATTCTGAAGAAAATGAAAAAAATACCCTCATTTTATCTTAAAAAATGCTTTTCTTTTTAATCATGTATACTTATATTCTAATAAGTTCTCATACAAAATTCATTTAATCAACCTCGGGCTACGTTACGACGTTGTTTTTAATGAGGAGCATCACCTTCGGGAAAGAATCGTGAATAGTGAGAGGATGGTTAGATAGGAAGATTATAAGCACCAGCTAAAAGGGCAATAAAAGTACGTAGTACGATCCAAAAATTTTGGGATTTCGGCCATTGCTAAAGACAAAAGCAAACACCTTAAGTGAAACCAATTGAAATGGATTCTCACAGCCCTCCCCTACTCGGTCAGGTTGGCTTAGCTCGTGTCATGTAACCGAACCGCACTCTCAGCTGTTCTCTTCTAAATCTAGTTAGCTTTGTTTCGCGATATAAGAAAGATGACTTTTCTTGAACAACTTTGAGCATTAAATTTTGTCAACGCTTACGTAAAATACCAATGGAGACTTTGGAAATGTTAAGTAAAATGTATGGTGAATCCACCAAGGAGAGATCCAAGGTTAACGAATGGCCTCGGCGTTTTAAAGAGGGCCGAGAATCCATCGAAGACGATGAACACGTTAGACGACCGACTTCACGAAATGTTGCGTTGGTGTCTGAATGTGTTCGAAAAGATCATCGTCAAACACTTGCATAAATCGCTGAAGGTACACACTTTTCGAAGACGTCGTTTAAGGGAATGCATTCGTCGTAAACGGCCTCAGTTCTGGCAGAGTGACGACTGGTATCTTCTGCATGACAACGCACCAGCTCATCGATCCCAATTGGTAAAAGAGTTCCTCGCCAAAACTCGCCCTTACGTTCTTCCATATCCCCCTATTCACCAGACTTAGCCCCGTGTGACTTTTGCCTGTTCCTTTTAATGAAAAAATATTTACAGGGACGCAGTTTTGTGTCATCGGATGATGTGAAAGCAGCATCACAGGAGGGTTTACGGGAGGATGCTAAAAATTGTTTCCAGTTCTGCTTCCTGAAGCTATACGAACCCTGGCAGAAGTGTATCGTCGCCCAAGGGGATTACTTTGAAGGTGGTGGATGTGATTCGGTGCTGAGAATTATTTAGGGTAAGGTTTCCTACACCTTGTCCCCGAACTTTTGGATCATACTAAGTATAAGTTGTTGATTGTAAATGTGGTAAAATAGGGAAATTTCTGTGCTGTGTGTGTAGTTCTGAGTATAACTCGCCCGAAAAGCTCCACAAAGTGGTTGCAAATCTAGTTGTTAGGAGACCTCAGCTTAGAGACGTAAGCTCGGTAAAATATTCCTTAAACTAAATTAAATATTTCATATTTATTTCATAATAGTTCAGTCAAGTTTACCGCTTTAGTATATAACTTCCTACGACTTTAAATCCTCGCGAAGTTTAAGTAAAATTAACTTACTTTATTCACTGTCATATCTACCATTAATTCTCATTCAGAGAAATCGTAATGTGTAACTGGAAGGCTGTTCTAGTTACATAAAATATTCCACACACTTTAATAAAGTTCACAAAATTTATTAATAAACAGAGGTATATATAAAAGAAATCATATGAATTATAAGTAAAATCTCCTTTCTTTCATGTTTACAAATTTTTCTTTTAAAAACATTTTACCCCGTTGCCTTTAATTCATAATTTGCATTATAACCATTTCAAAGTAAGATACGTTTGAGCCCCAAAATAATCAAAATAAACTTTTGCATTTGAACTCCACGAAACGTTGATGTTCCTAAGAAATAATATATGCTCCACGAAGAAGTAAATGATTCTAGAATATATAAATTGTACCACGAAGCAGTGACAATCTTTTCTAATACGGCGCATAGATGGCTTTATAATCAAAGACTGTGTAAGACGATTCCTTGTTCATCGTAGTCGGTTTAACCGAAAGCGAGTTTTGACAGTTTATGTTGGGTAAAAAAGTATGTTACTTATATGAGACTGTTATGAGTATCTGAACTATTTACAGGCAAGTTCAGGTTCATTTTGAAGAATTATTCAAGTCATATATATTCTGATCTTGAAGGAACATGAATCAGATACTTCCAATCTGTATAATGTTGCGAAAAGGTAATTATACAGGAGATGGAATCATAGTTTGGTTTGTAATCGTACTGACCTTAAAGTGCTTGGTGGGGGCAATTATGACTGATGTAAAAAATAGAATAGATTATAGCTGCATATTTCATACTGTATATGAGTGCTTCTGCTGATGAATTTATCATAAAGAACAATAACTGCCGACTTTATCGATTGTTAATCAATATCTTGAGAATCAAAATTTGGTGCGAATGCAAAAGCTAACTTGATCTCCGAACCTTAATACGATGGAGCATCTTCGGAACTATCTTGGTAGACAATCCTTAACTCTTCCTCCTTAAGGTATCCAACTACCCTAAAATCATGATTTTTTTTTCAAAAATTAACAAATTTCTTTTATGATTTTATTTTATAGACCATCTTGTTAGCTGAATAAAAATACCAAGCTTTTTATTTTCTATTCACTAGAACAAAAACTACAAGTGTTTTAATAAAAGAAGATGCCATAACTTTACACAAGATGTCAAACATTAAAATGCGTTTTACTCGAAATGAGTTTTTTTCGAAAAACTCAAACGGGGACAAAAGGGTTGCTCAAAAAGTATTGAAACTAATTTGTTGAAATTTTTTGTGAATGTTTGTATAACAGTAGAAGTGTTTTGACCTTCAGATTTATCAATGACTGTTTTATTTCAAAATTTACAGTCCTTTATGTGAATATAATCACTTTTTTGAAGCAATTTCATATAACAACTAAGATAGAGTGCTCTAGTTTTTGTAAAAATTAAAATATCTCTTATCCTGAAGGTCATTTCAAACATGAATAACAAAGTAGCATATTAAAATTGAAAAATTGAAAATTTGTTCAAAACATTTTTGTACAGAGCGGGCCCGTTTATGTAATTTTTTGTACATTATCACCAGTTTTTTCCCATTTTAATATTAATAAATTTTTTTTCTGCTTTCAATTTTACGATTTTTCCTTAAAATATATTAAATAAATCTAAAAATCACAAAAAAAATCCCCATATCTCCATTTTTTCAGAAAAAAAGTTGTCGCAAGTAGTCGGATACCTTAAAACTGTTAAATGAGCTACTATAAGGGTTTCTCCATGTGTAAACAATGTTTCCCATTCTAGTGATTGACAATTTAGCACAATGTTTCCAAAATCTCATATTTTTATGTACATTTCAATGTACGCAGTTCTATGTGTTTTCTATTTGGCGCAAAAGACTTGTTGGGCCTTAACTCTTGAATTTATTGATTTTTTTTTATTAATGTCGTACTTTTTGAAACTATTGGAGAATTTTTGAAGGCAGAACTCATAATTTTGAATCATGGTTAAATGACGAGGACGAATATTAAGTTGGCATACCACTTACAAATTTCCATAAAATGCTAACGTGAGGACTTCTTATTTTCACAGATTTAAAATGTATCAGCTCCTCTACTTAGCGGGTCTTGATTTTTGGAGTCCAGTGCACGTATCACTTCTATTACCTCCCCTCCCCATTGTAGATAAAATAATATTTTTAACATATATTAAAATTCAGTTACAAAAAATTATGTAAATAACTCCTTATTCAAATTAAATATCACATAAAGGATGCTAAATCAACATAATCTAGTACTTTTAAGAGGAGTCGGAAACCTCTATACTGATAATGTTAAATTGGCTGTTTTCGATTAACCTTTTCTCAAAATCTGTTACATGTACATGCTTGAAATCGTTCATACAATTTAAATATACATTTTTTATTATACTGAAATAAGCTTTTAGCTGATTTTGAATTTTTCATAATTTATAAAATATTTTATCAAACATAGTGAAATTTGACCCATTTTTCACATAAAAAAAATTGTAAAATATACATTTTTGAGTTTTTTACAAAAAACTCATCTCAATATATATTAGCCCACATCATAAATGTATTACAAAAATTTACATACCTGTGAACGGTAGTTTCTCAGAAAAGGTATATTGAACATGAAAAGTTTACATTTTAAGATAAATTGATTTTAATGCATTCAGTGAGGCTTCTAATCAGCTAGGAAATGAAAAAATAAAAGGCTTTGGTTTATATCAGACGTTCAACTTTTAAGCAAAAACGAAGAACTTTGTTTACATTTTTCACCATTCAAACAGGTGTGGCCCAGTTTCAACGATTATTTAAAAATAGGTTTTAATTACTTCTAATTACCCTAAAGGTTAAAGTAAGGTATTTTAAGAAAGGTTAAAATCTACACAATTTGAAAATGTAAATACTATCTCGAATTGTGAAAAAAATAAGATTTTAGCTTTCCAACACCTCTTAATGATTCCATAGGTATCAAAAGACAGAAAGGGGAGTTATTAATAACAGTTATTTTATGAAAATTTTAAAATCTCTTTACAATTAATTGTTTGATCTTCTGACATAAAATGTAATTAATTTCCCCAGAAATTAGTAAAAAAGATATTAAAAGAGCAAGAGATTTTACTCATTTCTTTCATGGACTCCTGGGTAAAAAGACAATTATTGAGTTCTTTTTCTTCATGTATTGCAGTAACATTAGCATATATATAACACACATTCATAAAATAATTAAGAGAATCTTAGTTATGTTTGATTATAATTAACATCACACAAAAATATTTTTTTATAATTAATAAAACAGCGGCTTAATTTACTTAATTTTTTTATATTTTATTAATTAATTGTTTTTATATTGTAAGGTATAATTAGAACATAAAATGAATCTATAATAGTGACAAAACAATAATTTCTATGCCTAATCTTGAATAAATGGTTTGATTACCTAAAGTACCTTTTATTTTGATGTTGTTGTCGGTCTTTCATTAGACTAGTAAAGATGTGATAAATGGGATCATTGTCCATTACCTCCTTTCAGGTGTTTCCCCCAGAGATCCTCTGTAAACATTCCGTGAGTACTCATTTCTCTTACAGACAATTTGAGGACATATCTTTTTCATTACCTGAAAGTTGTCATTATTTATTTAATAACTATTAATACGCTAGGAAAAATATTAACTTTTTCGATTACTTATCTATTTAACGATATTTTTTCCTGTTAAGGTTACGTTCGGAACCGTGATTTAAAAAGGCACATAAATGGATAATTTTCATGATATTTAGTGTCATTTAGATTAGAATACATGTATAAAATTGTTTTAAGGACATTTTGACAAAAAAAATTATTTAAATACAATATTTCGGCAAAAAATTAACTCAGAACAATCTTTTTTTCAAAATGTTCTCTTTTTATGAAAAATGCTTCTATTATAATAATATTTTGCCTGTATATAGCTCAGACCTCTGTACAGAGGCTCGACTATGATTTTTGAAAAATTCACAGTATTTTCAGAGTTACAACCATTTGAAATAATTATCAGCGTTTTTTTCTTAAAATTTCTCCCCACTGTTGTCGCAAAACATGGATAAACCCCCTTCTAAGTTATATATTTCAAAAATTCTAGTTGAGCCTCTGTACAGAGGTCTGAGCTATATACAGGCAAAATATTATTATAATAGAAGCTTTTTTCACTAAAGGAGAATATTTTGAAAATGGGTCATTCTATGTTCATTTTTTGTCAAAATATTGTACTTAAATAATTTTTTATTGTAATATTCTTAAAACAATTTTATGTACATTTTCTAATCTAAGTGACACTAAATATCATAAATATTATCCATTTATATGCTTTTGCAAAATCACGGTTCCGAACGTAGTCGGGTACCTTAAAAGTTTTGTCCTAAAAATTGTCAGTAAAAAAGTAGCACATTTTTTAAAGTCAAAATATTTTCTACATTTTTGTATATTTTCAATAATTTAATTTGCTAATTTGCAATCTGACGTCATAATCTCTTGATAGGACGCAAAGCAAACAGCCACATGTTTTAATCGTGTTAGATTCGACTGAGTATTTTGTAGGGATTTTTGGGTTTGTATATAACAAAGTGAAATACTGTAGCTTATTAAATAGGTATAATGGCGGTAGGAGAAAAAGTTTTTTTCG
Organism: Trichonephila inaurata madagascariensis; assembly: GCA_019973955.1. Taxonomy (NCBI): domain Eukaryota; kingdom Metazoa; phylum Arthropoda; class Arachnida; order Araneae; family Nephilidae; genus Trichonephila; species Trichonephila inaurata. The sequence goes on along the minus strand of BMAV01010565.1, from coordinate 4,251 downwards.
GTTTCCTCTGAAGAATCCATATTTATTTAAAAAATGGAATCAAAACTTAGGTCGAACAAACTTCAAACCATCTAACTATTCATCGACGTGCTCCGATCATTTTGAAGAAGCATGCTTTATGTATCAGCCTTTCACCAACAAAAGGACATTAAAACCAAATTCAATTCCTACAGAATTCTGTTTTTCCGTGTAACAATCTACCCAAAGAATTTTTCAGAGAAAAAATAAATCTTCAGTGTCTCAGAAATTAAAAGATGTTCCAAAAGACATTTCGACTAAAATGTGATTTCTTTTTCATTGTTTCGGTACTTAGGTACTATCGCAACAATCGCCAACGTTCAAGATAACTCGCCCGGTTGGCGACCCCGATTTCGCATGTGTCGTATGCGCTGAATTGGCAATCATGTACTTTGTTTCATATAATGTCGCGCCAATAGGTTGCGATAAAATGTAAGTACCCTTATTTTACTTTCAATATTTGTTTTTATAAAATACTGCGACTATATTTTAAGTTTTAAAAAAAGTCTGAAATATTTTCTGAGCATTTTGAATTCAAAGAAATTAAATTTTGCAGACATAAAAAGAAATATTCGTAAGTAAAGTGTAATACGATTAGCTGTTATTGTTTACTTGATAATAACGTTATAGTAGGCAAATGATCTCAGCGCCCTCTGGTGATGAATCAATTCCATTAAAATCATTTTGTATTTAAAAACATGGTTCTTTTTTTTTTTTACGCAGGTTTTGTTTTTTCATGAAATATTAAATTTCTTTCTATTTGCTAAAAACATGTCCTGGGTTTTTTGTTAATATCTAAATTTATTTATGGAATTAAGTATTTTTATTTAATTTGATAACAAAGGCTCTTTAATTCCTGAAGCCTTATCTAGCAACAATTTCCTAAAAAAAAATCTTATTCCAAATTATTCGAAAGTTTTACGGCTTTATCTTTTTAAAATAAATACATACTTATATAATGCTATGAGATTTCAGGATAAGTGTCTATGATCATCTAATTTCAGTTTCTTTAGTTTGAAAACCTTTTTGCAACAAAAAAAATGATATAGTAATTACTAAAACACTGTGTAAAATTATCTTCAATTAAATTACTTTATTTCAAAAATTTAAATTTTAATGCGAAAAATTATCACAAATTAAAAATTATAATCATAATTTAATGTATAGTAATAAGAGGTGGAGCTATAAATTTGACATAAAAATATTTGCTTACCCATTAAAGAAAGTTATTTGTAAATTTATTTTTATCTGTTGCACTGTAATGTATTGCTGAAGTTCTTGAAAATTGAAAATATAGAACATTATATTTTTCTTTAAAACAAATTATAATGATTTACACAAAGAACGAAAAGAAAATTAAAATAAAATTGGTCATTTATTCTCTCAAAATGATTAATAAAGGGAACGACATATCTACTGATTTTTTAGAGAATAAATGACCGCGAATAAATGACTGACATAAAAAAATTTATAATCCTTATGTCAGTCTTTTCCTTATGCTAACAAAGGTATTTTATCCCCAATCTGTTTTATTCGATGTTCCAACATAAGGTACCAACTGCAATAAGTATTCTATGTTTTATGTTTACTCTTTAGGTCAATTTATGATCAGTTCTATTGCGCATTTTCTCAAGAAATGTTTTTTTTTTTTTTTAGAAGTCTGATAATTATGCATGCACAAAGTATGTTATTTCATAATAAAATAGTTATTCTACAAATATGGGGTTATAAAGGGGAAATGAATAGTTTTTAAATAAATGACAAATCATAAAATAAAAATCACGATTATTCTTTATTGTACAATAAAATGGAAGTAAAATTAGAGAATTGTAAGTTACATCATTACGTCCTTTGTTTTTAAAGACCCATGAGGTAACAAATAAAAGTAGAAAGCGCATTTTTTTTTTATCATCAGAAATATCATTGCACAAAAATAATAGCTTATAAACTTTTATATTATACTAGCTGGTATACCCGTTCTTCGCACGGGTGAATTGAAAAATTAAACAATACAAATTGAAGGATAAAGAAGTTTTTAATGAGTTAATATTATGTGAATTGCAAATTAAACAAAACAAGAACAAGTAATATAGAAAAAAAATTTAAGTAAATTTCCCTCATAAAAATAAAAAAAGAAAAATTTTATTTTAGCAATTTTTTATTAAATAGTTACAATTAAATAAATATGTTTATACATATGACAAATCCCACTTTAAAATAGAAATTTTTTTATTTTATTTAAAAAGTATCGCACTGTCATCCAAAACAATCGTGTACATAAAATTTCGGTTCAACTGAATGCTTTGAAATGTGAGAGTCTAACGTGTCTAAATTGTAGGAGATAGGTGGTGTCGCCATCTATCGTCCTTCGGGGAATTTCACAGAGCTAATTCGTACTGTCACCTGTATGGTGCTCAAGGCCAACGACAGGCGTACTTCTAGCCCCTTGCCAAGATGAATTTCGTGGGCCTTGATCTGACTGCGTCAGACAGGTGGAATGAACAACAAAACGTGAGAAAAAAAATCTTTTAAAGTTTTGACCCAAGTCTCTAAAAATGAAACCAACATGGCTGTTTCTGTAATTCTTTAAATACTTTGTTTCAGTCAATTAGTTTTAATTAATTATAATTAAATTATCGTGTTTTTACGAAAACAATAGTGTAGAAAATTGCAGCTCAAACAAATTTTTCCAATACGGCGCGCTTAGTTTTCGGACAGGCCTCGTAAAACAAGATGTAATCACTAGGACTGACAACAAGCATTTCACAAGCCTTATAAATTTACATAGGTATTATAAATCTTATTTAATTTATAAATTTTGGGAAAATACACAAAAAATTGAGAAAAATTCAGGTGATCCAATTACAATAACTTCAAAAATATGAGAAAAATTATGTAACAAATATTACCGAGACCATTAGAAGCGCTACCGAAGAATATAGGCAATGGGCTCAATTCATGTGACGTAATAGTCACAGGATAGTGAAAGCCAAGTGATTCTACTCAATCAATTCAAAAACTCATGCGACGTCATAGTCACAAGATAAAAACTATCTAGTGTTTCCAGCTAATCAGTTCTCGCGCTTCGGTGTGTTGCCAAGTTTTGCTCTTTCTCTTAAAAAGTTCATATGTATACAAAATGCATTTTATTTAAAAGAAAACAAAAAAATATGTTTTTTTAATTTAAAAAAATTTTTTTGAAGAATTTTTTTTCCCAAGATTTAAACATCTTTACCCAAATACGAAATTTGAAATTTTATCTGAGTTTTACAAATTGAACAACAAGCCCAATTAGTTTAATGTCTGTTATGAATTCAGTGGAGAACACTTGTTTGTCTTTATCATGTACCGTCATGAATTGAGCCCATTGGATGAGAATGAAAAATCCAGAAGTAGATGAATTAATATTTAATACGATATTTGAGATTGAATCTCCCACTTACAGGTTGAAAAAGGCTAAGCCCGAAGTATAACCTAATTTTAAAGGAAAAATTTCTCTTTCAAAAAAAATTCTAAGCTTGCAAAATAAGCAAAGCAATATTTATTTTCTAAGTATTTATATGTTTTTATCTTAATTCGTGAACTATAATTCTCAAAAAGAACATGATAATTTTTAAAAATAAAATGAAGAAGTGTAATTAAATATTTTCTTTTCAATTTTTAATATGCATTTTGAGATTCCATTGATTATGGAATCATAAGCAGTGATATAGGGGATGAATAATTAAATAACAGGCTCTTAACCCAAAAATGAAAATTTAGTAAAGTGAAAGCCAAAGTTTGCATGATTACGAAACAGGCACTAATGTTGATTAATCATTAATGATGAATTATTTAGAAAGATACAAAAGGTCTTTAAATATCCTAATAATCAAGTAAAGGTTACTTTAGAAGAAGAATTTTTTTTTTTAATAAGAATTGCACCTTTAGGGATATAAGACGAAAAGTAGTTGCATTTTCAGGGGAAAATAAGATGAAAAGGAACTACATCTCTTTAAGTGAAGAAAATAGAAGTGTTCTTTTTTAATTCAAATTATTTTCTTAAATTAAATATAGTATAGATAATTAACATATTTACTAATTTTGAAATTAAAAGTCGCTATTTTCATTTCATTTTGAAATTTAAAAAAACCTTATGTCCTTCAAGAAAATTAAAAGAGACATGAAATGTTTAAAATATTCAGTTAGCCTCTGTATTTTCAAAATTATTATGATTTACGAAGAAAAAAATCT
>BMAV01010564.1:0-14907 GCA_019973955.1 Trichonephila inaurata madagascariensis | reverse complement strand
TTTCAAAAATTTTTCAAGTTCTAACACAAGTCACCAAAAATAATGCCAATGTGGCTATATTTGTAATTCTTTAAAAAATTAGTTTTAATGAAATAAATTTTTTAATTAAAATTTAAAACTTGCGCACCCAAAAAATAATCGTGTATAAAAAATTTTCAGCTCAATTGAGTGAAAGTGCATTTTATTAACGATTGAAAATTCCACCAAGATAAATAAATATATAAATAAATATATAGAGAGTGTGAGTTATATTAGTAGGAATTGAAAAAAAAATTGTATGAATCAATCAATCAACCAACTTGTCAAATTCCTGAATAATTATTTTGTTTCTTGATAAATAAAAGACGAATTACTAACTAGTTGTGCTAATAATAAATGGTAAGTTTCCCCTTTACAATTGTTGTTTTGAATATAAAAAAAAGAAAATTTTAAATAAAAGTAATTTTATAATTAACTATTATGTTTTCAGAGAAAAAAATTTTTGATTTTCTTGTTCAGGCAAACTAAAATTAAGGTGATCAAAATTTAAAAAAAATTTTAAATTTGAAATCTTACCCGACACGCTCTTTGTTTTTTTGAATTACTTTCCCCAGTACAGTTTGGGGAATTTTTTGCTCAATTATTCACATTCATCACAACGACGCTGTTATTCATGACACTCTGTTACGTTGCTGTTATCTGTCCATTTCATCTAGTGTTTATTTTAATTTTTATGGATCGCATTTATAGTCTGAAGGTCGTTTGGCGTTTTTTTTTTCTTTTCGAATTTTTGAGCAGATGTGTTTGGTCTTTTGATTCTTTTTGAGCAGTAAAAACTTCCCTTTGTTTTAATGCTGAACTCATTAAATTGATTTAGTATCTGTTACAAAAACAATCGGGTATTATGTAAGGCATTTGAATTACCTAATTCTATTTATCTTTGATGTATAATTTAGACTTTCTTTTTTCTTTTACCATTTCCATTTGTATGTTAGTGTCTTTATTTTATTTCTTAATTGAAAGCACGATTTTCGTTGGGGCTTTAGAGATAAAAAGTTTTGGATTTTTCCGTTCTGAACTAAAATCTCGTTCTTCTTTAAAAATATAAAAAATATATTATTCATTTTTATTGTATCTTTATAGGTAAAACGTGTATATTTTGATATTGCTGGGTCTTTTCTATGCTCCTAAAAAGCATATTGATTCCAAACATATTTTTATTCTTACTGTATTCAAAAAAGTTTTCGTTAAATATAGAAACCTAACAAGCACACTTTTATTCCAAATTAAAAAATATATTCTTAATTTATATCATTATTTCTTTTAAATTTGTAATGTTTAACAATGCATTATTAAAAACTGCATAAGTTAAAACGTTGCAAACTTGCATGAACATCATGTCATTTTTGTCTGAAAACGTGTTTCAAGTTTAATTTAGGCACTTTTGCATTGGGTGAATACATCATTAAGATGGCAGAAGGAAACAAATTGCTCAACTCAATTTTCTGAAGTAATATTGTAAGAGGCTCGTGCCTCTCTCGCGGGCACCTAGATGTGTGTGGAGGGGGAGGGAAGAAATACTCTAAGTGATTCAACTAATCTATTTATTTCTATACACTAAGAACAGACACAATTTCAACTAATAATAGTAAGGAAATGTCTCAATGTTAACCGTTAAAGTGAAACAACAACAGTAAAACATGAGCGTTTAGGAGACTAACAAACTTGATCCTTATCTTAATTAAGGATCTAACCTATTATCTGATTTAATCTAATCTTAATTCAATCTTAGTGAACAGTCGTCACTTTAACTCTTTATCGACCGATGGTACTTATAAGTACCACTCACTTTAAAATTACGTAGAATAAACATTTACACGAATATTCTGACGATATTTAGCAGGAATATTCTTTGAAATCTACTCTTCCAAGATATATGGCAGTACGGGTTCTATGATGAGTATTTTAGCGGGAAAGTCGAACAGTTTTATAGGAGAAATTGTGTTTTCATCAGACTGCGTTTTCAGCGGATTGCAAGGATTATCATTTTTGTCCCGAAAAAATAGTTAATGTCAAAATTTAAGTGTCTTACTTTATTTTTTTTTTTTTTTTTATTTTTTTTTGTATGTAAATGAAGACCTTAGAAAACGATTTGACTATTTATTTTAAGTGAACAATGTATATAATTAATTTTACAGTTGAATATCTTTAATTAATTAATTAGCTCTAACTGATTAAATTTCCCAAAGTTGAGTATTTTATTTATGTATATCTCTTAATTTGAATGAAGTGATTAAAAAAAATATTCCATGAAAAAAAATTACAGTAAATCATAATGCGATCGATAAAGGGTTACGGTTTCCTTCTAATAATAATCAAATCACTCTAATTCTAATATTATACCTTCAGTAGCTATCTCACCTGGCTCGAGTATATCTTTTCTCCTCTCTTTCAAGCTAGAAAACCTCGCCTATTTATGGTAAGTTAATTTACATATCACGATTCTCTTCTTCCCAAGGGTTGTTTGTGAATAACGCGAATCGATAGCCCAAGAGGATTACGAGGAAAAACGCGTATAGATCCGTCACAATATTTGTTCCGTGAAATTCTATTTAACTAGATATTTTTCTCTTTTATGATTAAAATTCACATCCTTAATGACCGGAAAGAGCCTATTGTGTATTATGACTAGAAATATAAAAAAATAGCTATTCGAGAGCTATTTATAGTAAGTAAATTTACATATCACGATTCTGTTCTTCCGATGGGTTGGTTGTGAATAATGCAAATTGATAGCCCAAAGATTTCCCAAGAGGATTAGATGGAAAAACGCGTATAGATCCGTCACAATACTTGTTCCATGAAATTCTATTTAACCAGATATTTTCTCTTTTAAGATTAAAATCCATATCCTTAATGACTAGAAATATATTGAAATTAGCTATTGGAGACTTGTCATTATTTGCTAAAATGCTTACATTGTTTTTCAGGAGGTTGGCCGCCATTTTTACCAGACTGATGTCGAAATCGAAGTGCTCAAAGAAGAGACCATATTCGACACTCTGCACGTCATGATGCAACTCACTTTTGACAACCGAGCTTTCCAGCTGGACCGAAGACAGAACGTGCAGAGGATTGACAAGAACATGATGCCCGTGAAAGCCTTCTTGTTTCTGGAGATCTTCCCCTTCTGCATCGTGTTCGATGAGTACTTGGTCATTCGAACGATCGGTAACAGTCTGCTGGCCGTCATGCCAAACATCGTTGGAAAGAAGTTGACTGTGGTGTTTGAGTTGACGAAACCTCTTATTGAATGCACCTGGAGGGCGGTGAGTGGTTTTTGAATATATTCAACGAGTTTTTCAAAGAAATTACTGGTGTTTTTTAAGCTCATATTTTTTTTTAATCTAAAACTTGGTATACAAATTTCAGAAGGATACCTTAGTAGGCTTAAAAAAAAATTTTAAAAAGAATTACTTTGAAATACCATATTTAATCGAATCTAAACCGCACTACATTTCCGGTGTTAATGTTACTGACAAAACATTTATTGTAGGGGTGTCCAACACGCGGACCTCCAGTACGTAAATTGCGGCCCGCCGACTCTTTTTTAAAAAATTTTTAAATATCAGATTTTTTAAGTTCTTCATTTTGAAATTTATTTGAGGGGATATATATATAAAAGATACATACAAACAATGTTTTGCCTGTTACCTGTTCTTGTTTTAAAATAAACCCTTTTTTGATAATAAAAAATGTCCTTTAGAAAAAAAACATTTATTTTTATCAAACAGTTACATTTTTTACATAGTAAGTTTTTTTTTTAAAAAATTTTTTGAATTTCTTATGCATATCCTTTTTATGGTGGTAATGATTCTCTTGTGGTGATTTTTCGTTTCTCCTCCTCCTTTTCTTTTTGGGAATGCCCAAAAAAGAGGAGTCAGATATGTTTTTAAAAAGTTAAAAAAAAATTTTTCGAGGAAAGATAAAGGAAATGTATTTTGTTTTGACAGAATTTCAAATTTCACAAAGTAACGAAAAATCAATTAAATAGGACACCATAATTTTCAAAAAAATGACAATTGTTTTTTCAGACATTATTTGATCGATTTTACATTTTTAAAACATTATTATGTTATTATGTTGTATAAGAAAAAAAATGAAAAAAAAATTCATTTGTTTTTAAATTTTTTACTTCAAAAAAGGTTTTTAAAATTAAAAACTGATTTAAAAGGGATATTTTTTTTGTGGGGCCGAGATTGAAATGTTTTTTCCCAAGTGGTCTGAAGGTCATTTGGGGTTGCACCCTGAAATTTAATGAGGAAACGAGTTTCTACCCCTTTTAAAAAGGAAAAAAATAACCGTCCATTTCTTTTCATCCGCTAATCCCACCGCAGTTCATCTGCAGCATTCGTTTTTCATAAATATCGTTTCTTTTGTTTTAGAAATTTTTTTTAAGTTTTTCTTTTTTAAATTTTAAATATCAGAGATATGTGTAATATCATCGAAGAGTTCACTATGACGCAAAACGGAAAGGGGGGAATTTTTTAAAAAAACCCGAAACAGAGGCGGCAACTGAAATTTGACACAGTGAAAAAAATATACGTCGATGCGTTAGCAAAATTTAAAATAATTTTCTTGTAAAACTAAAAATTTCAATTAAATTTGTAGGCTACCGTCTTTTTTTTAACATAACCTCTGGGTGCTTTTGACGGGCCCAAAAAAGGGGAACTATTTTCCAACCTAAATCCAAGAAAAACGAAATACTAAGAAAAGCAAAAAAGATAGCTTTTTAAAAAAACAGAAGTTTCGTAACCAGAATGGCAATTTAGGGAAAGTTATGTTTGGAAGAGATACAAGCGTGAATTGACAGCCTATCGTAAAGTTCCGAGATACCCAGCCATTGCTACAAGGTGCAAAACCATTGCACGGCGCGCCAGACGTTTCCATACAGTGATTGAATTTTAGTTTGGATTAAGGTAGGACTGATTATTTGATATTAGGACTTGTAATATTATCAGAAGTGAGAGTAGGCGGATAATTTAATTATTTAGATAGAGTGGTCTAAGTTACGCAATTCGGTTTAACTATTTCTGTGTGTTCGTTCATCCTAGATTCTCATTTATATAAATTTATCTAAATTGTTAGACGTTTAAGTTATATTCTTAATAAAGTCATATTAAGAATTTAAAATGTCTGTTCATTTTGAGAATCCCACACCTCTGCTAGCTTTTACAAACAAAGATATGGTCACCAAAGCGGGACCATATCACAAATTGTTTTAAATTCTTACATAATACATTCCTTAAAAAATTGTTGCATTAAAAAAAGCATTGGATGGAGCGTAAGACGACACCGCGTGGGAAAATAGGGATGAATCATTTTCGTAACATGATACTGACTGTTAGTGAAATTATAGGTTAATGCATGCATTTTTTTAAAGAGTTTTTATATAATACTGGTAAAATAAATTAATTATTAATTATTTAAAATTTCGCATTCACATTTTTTTAAGCTTTTGAATATCGGATATCAATGAAGTTTTCACACAATTTTTTTTCTTTTTCTCAAAAAAGTGTAGAGAATTGGGGGTGCGGCTTAGAATCGATGGCGCCTTAGATTCGAGTAAATACGGTAGTATCTTCATTGCACTTACAAAATTTAAGAAACAATATCCACAATACTTGAATCAGAACTATACAAACCCTACAAGTAAATTTAGATATGTGCACAATTTGATGGAAGTAATCACTGTGAAATCGCATTTAGTTTTGTAATGACAATTTATAGAAAAACCCATTATTCCAAAAACCCTTCGAAGAAGTTGCAAAAGTTTCACTAGGACATTTAACTTCAGGGACGTCATATCACATGAAAATGCAGTCCGTGCCAGCCAACGGGTCAAGCGCACGCTTTGTTTTTTACTGAAACTTTTTTTTTAAAAAAGTTCATATTTAGCAACGATAGTCAGGCACTCAGAGAAATAAAATGCAATTGTTTTGAAGTACTCGTATAAGAATTTTTCTTTTTAATTTTGAAAAAATTTTGCGAAGTCTTAGTGTTTGAGCAACCTGATACACTTATCGATTTTAAAATTTTATCTGAATTTTCAAAGAAGTACAAGTTTTGAATTCAGTGGAAAACATGTGATTTTTTTTATGATGTGACCGCCATGAATTTAACTCTTTGCATTTATAATTAAAACACTGCATTCTATTTATTTTTTTCCAAATAAATTATTTTGATCATAATACAAAGGGGAGGATACCCCTGTCCACCTAACGGCTGACTAACCCCCATTGTACAAATTATACAACTGTTCATAGTCATTGCTCAAATAGTAAAACTATAACTTACATGCATTATGTAGTTCTATTTATTTGTTCTTATTTTCCCCGAAAAATTCGTTCTTGCCGCCTCTTCAGTTAAATTCATCACTGAAGCTGCATCGTCCATCACTTTTTATAATGAAATCCTCAGATTTTGATAAACCTGCAGCTCTTGCAGCTTCCTGGAAAGTCAACTATTTCGTTCCATTGATTGTTAATAAGACTTCGTATGAGATAAAAATTCATTTTTCCTACGCAAGATTCCAGTTCGGGCAATGGTGATAGTTTTTTGAAAGCGTGCAATAAAGTACATCGCAACCTTTTTGGTAAAATGGGAAAAACAAGGGTTGCCGGTTTAAAACGCGACGTTGCAAAATCGGGGTTGTAACTTGGGGAGTTATCTTGATCGTTGGCTTGTTGTGAGATAGTACGTAATAAATTTATTACAGTATCACGAATTATTTATTTATATATATATATATATACACACAGAGAGAGAGAGAGAGAGAGAGAGAAAGAGAGAAAAACACCATCAGTTTTATAATTTCTATTAATGTGATGTAATAAATTTTCCTTCCTCTGGAAATAATAAAACTGAAAATAAATAATTGGCACGTTTTGCTGAGTATGCAGCATAAAATGGAAAACAATCTTAGTTAAAAGATAATGAAACTTTATCCCTAGAGAGAGCTTTGGAGATTCAATTTAAGAACCTCCCACATTTATTAGAGTTAAGTCAACCAACGACAACGCGTCAATTAGCAGTCTTAACATATCTTAAATGTTCTAATCACATTAGGCTTTTTAGGCAGAAAAAGAGAAAGAAAAATGGGTGGAAAAAATCTGAAAATCATTATGTAGTGCCTCTTTTTTGGGAGGCTCATTTGAACTTTTAATTATGACGCTAGGGAATAACAGTGAAAAATTGATGCACTCTGGAGTGCTCCGAACCTCTGGTTGTTTAATTTTGAAAGTTTAAAAACGTGCGATACAGCGACCAACCAGAAATATGTTTTTCAGATTCAATGATTTGAATAGATTTACATCATTGTGTGTGTGTGTGTGTTGAAAATATCTTCAAATGCTTTCTTTTCATTTCTTTGTTTAATTTTTGTCTATACTCCAGTGCATCTGTACAATGAATTTTAAGCAACAACTCTCCTAATTTCAAATACTTCAAATGCCCTTTTCTTCATTTTTTTGTTTAATTTTTGTCTATACTCCAGTGCAACTGTACAATGAACTCTAAGCAACAAATCTCATAATTTTACATCAATGTTCCAAAACAACGAGTATGTCTACATTAATACTTTTTGTTCCATACATCGCGCTCTGCCACATTGTCACACTTCGACGTAATTCGAAGCTATTTAAAGATGTTTGTTGAAATTAGGTTTTGGGATTTGTATAATAATAAATGTAAACACTTAATTATTTGTGCCTTACATATAGTTCAACGAGTTTTGAAACTATAAAGAGCAAATTCAAAGAAATACATGGAAATTGAAAGTTTTTGGAATTTTAGTACTTTAAATTACTTATTACAAGAAAATATTTATTTTAACCCTACATTAAGACTCTTACTAAATCAATTTTGATTGAATTTGATTTAAAATGAATTATTTTTCAATTTTAGGATAATTTAAATAAATAAATATTACTATATTTAAATAGTGTAGTTTATAATATAATTCAATAAATAATATATTACGTGTATAATTTTTAGAAAATATGCATGTTAGAGTGTATTACAAATTGCTGTGTACTAAACGGCTCATACGGTAGTTACAAAACCACATTTTTTTTATTTCTCACCGTGTGTGCTCAAACATGAAGTTTATATTGAATGTTTAATATAGGAAATGTACTTTTATATAATGCCATGTAAAATGAATTAAAAGTATCGAAATGATTTTTAATTGTGAACAGAGAGAGAATAAATGCAATAGCTTAACATTTTTATTGCAAAATTTAGAAATTCGTTGAGTAAACATTCCTAACTTGTATTATTTTCATTGGTATATCTCATTATATAAATGTTCAAAATTTACATTTACCTTTTTAATAATAGTTAAGTAGCTTAAGAAAGTAATCATGCAAATTGTAGCTCAATTTGAAAGTGAAAAAACGTTGCACCATTTTCAAATATGTGTTAAATTATCCAACTATTCCATTAAGGAATTAGAAGAATTGTGATTAGTCAGATTAATCTATTATTTTAACATCTAAAAAATATCACTCAAAAAGCATAAATGGTATAAAAACTCTAATAAATATAAATTCTCTAGTTATTTAGTAGTAATTAATTTTCTGAAACTCTCAAAAATAGCAACTAAGAGCCATTTTTTCTCACACTAGTTAGAACAATATAAAAATTCCACCGTTGCGCGCGCGCGCGCGATTAGCACAATTTTAAATTTCTAAAATACTCAAAAACAAAGATAATATTTAGTGGAGGATCAAAACTGACATCTATGTTAAGCCAAGCGAAATCAGATTGTTTTCAATTTAAATGAACATTTGAGTTACGTATAAACGGGTATATTATCCATAACTTGATTAAATAATAATGTAAAAAAATCTATCTTTTTCAATTCCTACTATTAGCTCGCACTGTCTATATATTTATTTATTTATATATTTGTATATTTATTTATTTATCTTGGTACAATTTTCAATCGTTAATTTTGGATGACAATACAGTAATTTAATTATAATTAATAAAAATTAATTGATTAAAACTAATTATTTAAAGAATTACAAATACAACCACGTTGGCGACTTAGCGACCCTTTTGGCGACTTGTGTCAAAACTTGTGTGAAAAGGTTTTTTTCTCACGTGTTAAAGCATTCAGTTGGACTGAAATGATAATTTAAAAAAACGATACTTTAATGATACTTTAAAAAAACTAATTACCCCTTAATGTTGCAATTCTGTCCTATGTATATACATATTTATATTAATTGTAACTATTTAATAAAAAGTAGCTAAAATAAAATTTTTCGTTGTTGATCTAAGTAGGAATTGACTTAAAAACTATTTTTTTTTATATTACTTGTTCAAAGAACAGTCATAAAAAAGTTACGATTTATGTTAACTATATAAATAGAAACAAAACAAACAAAGCACTCAATTCAGTTACGTTCTACTCAAATAGCTCTTAAACTTATCTAGTTAATAAATTTTCAAATTTCAGCATTCCACTTTAAATTTGTAATATATATCTCCTCCCTTTTAGTCTATTAAATTTCTCATCCAGTGGATAAGATTTTATGAACTCAACACATACTGCTAAAAAGAAATTTGTTGAATGATATCTCAATGTCATTAGCAGAGTAAAATATTTTGTGCTGTTTTGTTAGCTTTTCACGTATTGAAATTTATATGATTTGCTTTTTGAAATAAATATAAATTGCTGTTTCAATGAGAGTAATGAGACTTAGTTTTCATTGGGACTCTTCGTAATGAGAATTATATTGTATATTTAGTCAGATAAAGTTGTTAGTTATGGTACTATAGCTATATCTAAGAAAAATTCGTAAATGCAGCATCACTTTTTTGGGGTAATGATTTAACTTTAGTTGATTTTAAAAGATGTTCTAATTATGTTTTCAGAAGAAGTGAGTGTGAGAGAAAAAATAAATTAGAATGTATGATAAAAGTTGAACTTTCAGTTGATTTAAAATTAGAAAAATGTCATGCAATGTCATACAAATCATTGAAAATTAGGTTTTTTAAATAAATAATAAAAGCACATAATTCACACACATTAAAAACAATATTAAAATTTAAGGGAAAGGGGCACATACTCAACCTGCTGCCCCCCGGCCCCCATGGCCCATACGCCCCTTTCAAAAAAATTTCAATTATTTAAGAACAATTTTAAAAAAATTTAGCGCAATCAAGCAATCACATATATAGATTTTTCTATCGATGAGGGGGCTGGTGAAAAGCGGGTATTTTTTTTTTTATAATTGTACGGTTAGTGAAAAATAACAGTAGAATAACGATTATTTTTGGGGCTATTTTTTAACCCCTTCGGTTTTTTCCCCATGAGTCGGCAGGAAAAGTACCATCTTCCATCCCCCCAGTGTGGGGGGGCCTGAAAATTTTTTCCACTGTGCAATCAGTCTTTCCCGAATTATTTCAATGTGCTTTTATGGTTTCGAACTTTTTTTACTTTTCTGGCCCAGATGGTAGACTCACAGTGTTTTCGAAATTTGGGTTTTTTTTTAAAAACATGGGGAAAATGGGAAAAAAAAGAATTTTTTACCCATAACCTGAAAGGGGTTTAATTTAAACCCCCATTTTCCCAAACGAAAAATTCTAAAAAATATTTTTTATTTTAAGACGATTGGGGTCTTGATTTTTCAAAAAAAATCAAACATGGATCAAACAACTTGTTTTTTTTTTGTCATGGAAATGCTGTTAATAAAAATTTAAATTTTTCCGTCACTATATCATAAACACAAATTTTTAAAACCCCTTTTTTCCCCAAAAAAAATATTCGGGGTTTTAAAATTTTGGGGAAAGGAAATCGAAATTTCCCCCCTAACAAGGGGGAAAAAAAGATTTAACCCCTGTGAGGGTTTTATTTGAGGGTTTAATATAGTTTTTAAAAAGAAATCCCCAAAACTATTAATATTTTGAAAAATTTCATTTTAAATGTTTTTGACTTTCCGTTGCCCCCTCCTTTCCCTTTTTCCGGCCCCGTGAAATAGTTACATGTTTTGGGGCCTTTTGCTGAAAAAAAGGGGTCCCTGCTGGGGGAGAAATTATTTCTTCCAATACGGGAAAATGGGGTTTAAACACCCCACTCAAACATTTTTAAAATGAAAAATTTTTATCTTGAAAAAAAAGGGGATTAGGAATTCTGTTAGCGTCACCGCAGAAATTTTTGCACCACCGAGGGTCATGATACCAAAAAAAATTTTTATTTCGGTTTTATTTAAAAAAAACAATCAGATTTAGGTGGAAAATCGTGACGTTACTACATAACTGGTGGGTGGTGAAGTTACAGGCGCGGGCCTTTTTACGCCAAAGTTTGCGGGTTCACCCGGCCCGTGGGTATTTCGAGCAAAAATCGACAGCACCGCAAAGTTTATGCGACGTGTTTAAGATCCCAGAGGTTTGGGTTGGGGAAAATTACATTCCCAGTAAAATTTCATATCGTCAAAATCAGGTACCCCTCTGTGGTGGAAACTGGGTCAAAGGGCTTGGGAATTGGTATCCACCTATATTTTAACCTTACCAGTTTCCGAGGGTTGTACTAGGTCGAAAAGGGGAAAAAACCATTTCCAGCCCCATTAGAAAAAAAAAAACCTTTTTTTTTTTTTCGGGCGTTTAAAATAGAAAACCCCCAAAATTGGGGATAACGCGCACTTTGAACTCAAAAAAAAGATCGGGGAAAATTTAGGGGGCGTTATAAGCGGGTATAAAAAAAAGGGGCTTTAAAAAAACAAAGAGAAGATGAAAAAAATTATATTTATGTTGATAAAATTATATACGTTTTTTTAAAAAAAAAAATTTCCCCTTTAAAAATTAAAAAGGTTTTAAATCTAGAAATAATATTTTTTTAAAAAACCGGATAATACCTCAATAAATGATACAAAATATAAAGCATTGCGCAAGTATATTTTAGGTTTCCTAAAAAAAAAAAAGGGGGGAACGCGTTATACGCCGATTTTGTAAATGGTTTCTTTTTTATATTTTTAAATTCAAGATACATTTTGTTAGAAGATTATATGTTGGAAATGATTTAACATTTTTTTAATTACCCCTTTCCAAAAAATAAATGTAAAGTAGAAAAGAAACCCCGAAATATAATTTTCATATCGTAACAAAAAATTTTTTTTTACAAAAATTTGATACGAAATTAAATTTCAATAAAAAAAATAATTTTAATAGCTTTTAAAATTTAAAATAGTAACTAAGTCAAATATATTTAGTAACTTTAACAGTAAAAAAGAGGGTTAATTAAAATGCACATTTTACTAAATTTATATATTTTTACGCGCGCGCGCGTATTTTCATTGTTACAACTTCGTAGTAACCCATCTGATTATTTAGTTATTTTAACAAATCAAGGAACAAAGGATTTACTCTGTTGCAACCAATATAAAATCGCAACAAAAGCCCAGTTATTTTAATTATATTGTTATCTCAATTTTTAATTTATTGCCCTGAGCGAACAAAGGAAGTTGTAGTTTAATTACTGAAATCTTTTTGAAAACATACGTTTTTTGATAAATAAGTCTTTGACAATGACGGATCGTTGTTTCCCGTTTTCTGTCATGCTTCTTTGGAGTTTCAATGTGTTGCAAGCGATATTTTTCTGCGACATATCCTACATGTTTCATTCCGTAGGATATATTCTTCTTCTGGAAAACTGCAAAAATGCAGCTCCTAAATATAATCTTTTGATATTTAACACTTTGAAAATGGCCGAATCATTTTTCGATTTTCATTTTCTATCATGACTCTTTGGATTATCAATGTGTTTCAAGTGATATATTACTACGATATGTCTTACATGTCTTATTCCATTGGGTGTATTCTTTTTCTGGAACATTGCAAGATGTGAAACAGTAAACAGAAAAAAGAAGGCTAGCACAGGAATAACATATGATTGCATTGTTCAGCCATCTAAAGCTGAAGCCTGTGTTGCCAACGATGACATTGAAGACTCCAACCATGTCTATGAAAATAATTAACCAGCACTTTGATTAACAACTTTTAAATCTTCCTGGAGATATCAAGTACTGCGATGATGCATTTATAGTTATTAGTCTTATAACTCCAAAAATTACGAATATTAAAAAAAACCCTCCACAATCCTTTTAAAGACACTGCAAATAACTTTGGAACATCTTAAAAAGACAAGGGTTTCCAGTGATTCTTCAAAATGCTTACTGATTTCACCAACGATGACAGAGAACAACTCAGATTGTGCGTAACAGCAAAGGTTTGAAGAATGGGAACAGGAATTTCAGCGAAATTACAGAGCTAGTGACTCTTTACTACAGAGATAGTGACTCTCTATTACAGAGATAGTGACTCTTTACTACAGAGATAGTGACTCTGCTACAGGATAGTGACTCATTACTACAGAGATAGTGACTCTTTAATACAGAGATAGTGACTCTTTACTACAGAGATAGTGACTTTTACTACAGAGATAGTGACTCTTTACTACAGAGATAGTGACTCTTTACTAAAGAGATATAGTGACTCTTTACTAAAGAGATAGTGACTCTTTAAGTAATTTTTTTGTCAATAGTTTCACTTCAATAGATTTAAAAATTATTGTAAGATATTTTGGCTTTCAATAAAATAGTTTACACCATTTATCAGTATTTTTTTATATCATAAATGAGGGAGAGAGAGAGAATAACTTTATTTTTAGTACTATAATTTTTAGTAGATTCACAAAAAAATATAAATTAATATAATAAGATCAAAGTTCAGGTTTTTGATTCGCCCATGGGGGAAATAAAATAGAAATCAATTTTATAAAACACTGAGTTAAAATTGATAAATGATCTTATAAAATAAAAGACACTAATAGGATAATTGAAGCTTTGTTAAAAATATTAATATAAGGATCGCAAAAATGAAATTTAAATATTATCCAGCGCAGTAGGAATAAAATATGATTTTTAAGATTAAAGGAAAATAAACATGTGAATTAAATATATATATATATATATATATATATATATATATATATATATATATATATATATATATATATATCATAATTTATTGATTAAATATATAATACAGAAATCTTTTATAAAAAACATAATTTAATTTTCATAAGATTTAACTTTTTTTTTATTTAATTAAATGCTAAAACACTAATTATAAAGAAAATGTAGTGTTTGAAGCAAAATTTTCTTTAGGAAAATAATATCTATACCAAATTCATATTCAGTTGTATTCTTGCTAAGAGTAAGAGTAAAAATTAAGTAGAATTTTTTTTTTATCAAGACTTTGAAAGTAAGGTTCTAATGAATGCATCGGTTTTGCTAAAATATACAACTGAATTCTAAATAAATCCAAGATAAAGCAAATAATTCTTTAATTTACTTTTTTTATAAGTTCCTGCCTTTATTAAATAAAAGTTTTCTTTTAAAAAAGACAAAAACAAAAATGTTTTGTTTAACATTTTTTTAAAAAAAGTAAGGGGAAGGAAAGTACTTGAGTTGGAAATCAATCGAATAACTATAATGTGCTGAAAGGTGTAGTGATGTAACTAAAATCCAGAATTGCTTTTAAGCTTAAGAAATGAGTTCTTGAGGTACTAAGCTGCTCAAGTTATAGTATGAATAAGAATGGCTGCAGGTTATGTGTTTACAATGATAACTCCATAAAAATTTGATTTCATTAAATAAAAAGGAGAATTTTATTTTAGATATTAAACTTTACGAGTATAAATATTATATATTATATGGTATATGTGGGTAAACTGGAGTTGTACATTAAAATGTGCTGCTTTCTATACCTTTAATATTAAGAAAAATTTTTAAAGCCCCCCAAAATGTTTTTGAAGAAAAAAGTTAACAAATAAGATAAATTTTCAAAAGAAAATAAAAA
>BMAV01010561.1:0-34871 GCA_019973955.1 Trichonephila inaurata madagascariensis | reverse complement strand
CGGTTATGCTTCGTAAAGCCCATTGCTACTAAATAGAAATGAATAAATGATTTTTAAAATAACTACATTTTAAGGTTTACAATTTTTTAAAACAAAATAAATAAGTAAAGTTTGCTATTAAGTTTTATTCAATACTGCACATATAGCCATATTTAGCATGCAATCAATTGTTCTTATTAAATTCAAGCTATACATGATTTTATACTGATACATTTGTTTTAACCATCAAGACATAGTTTTTATTCTATAAGTATACATAATATTATCGATTAATGGAGTTATATGGAAAAAATAATGCAACGAAGGTTATTTCCTGATAGTATTGGTTCAATCACGAGATGGTGAGTCAGAAATCATCTTTGAATCATCTGCAATGTAGGTACTAACATTTTTTATTTTTCTCTATATATTTTCCTTCTTTAGAAATGTGTTTCAAGGACAGTTTCCGGTCGAATGTGAAGTCCTTTTTTAGCAGAGTACCCCGAATATCTACGTTTGAGTCAAATAGATGAAAGCTTGTGAACATAGGTTATTGGGAAGGCATTCCGAACCTTTAAATCTCAAGAATACTTGTTATGTTATGAACTATGTGAGACCGAGTGTTGTTCTGCAACATCAGAACTTTCTTCGAGAGTAAACCATGTTGTTGAGAATTTCCGACCTCAGCTCTTGTTGGCTAACAAATCACAGTAACTCAAACGGTTTATCGTTATTTCCGTGTCCATATAATCGTACAAAACAGAGCCATTTCCATCCCTCCAAAAAAGAGTTAGCATTACCTTTCGGGCTGATGGCTCAGTCGTTTGATTTTTCAATTCCTACTATTAGTTCACATTCTCCCAATATCTTGTTCAAACATTCAATCGTTAATAAAATACATTTTAAAGCGCTCAATTGAGCTGAAATTTTTATATACATGATTATTTTGGATGACGATACGGTAATTTAATTATAATTAATGAAAATTAATTTAGTAAAATTAAATATTTAAAGAACTGCAGATACAGCCACGTTGGCATCATTTTTGGTGACTTAGCAACCCTTTTAGCAACTTGTGTCAAAACTTTAAAATATTTTTTTTCTCACGTTTTAAAGCATCCAGTGTTGAACTGAAATTTTATATACACGATTGTTTTGGATGGCAATAAGATACTTTAATGATAATTAATAAAAATTAATTGCCACTTAATATAGTGATTCTCTGCCATATGTATATACATATTTATATTAATTGTAATTATTTGATACAAAGTAACTAAAATAAAATTTTTCTTTATTGACCTAAGTAGGAATTGACTTAAATTTTTTTTTATATTACTTGTTCATTTCAGAAAAATCCAATGATTTTTTTGCTTCCTACAGAATTCGAGTGTTTTAACTTCATACTGTGGATCTTTGGTTTGGGATAGTAGTGTTGAACCTACCGTTTAATATAGTCACTTCTTCACTGAAAATGTGCCTCCTCTCGCATTGAAGAGAGTGCGTAAGCATTGCAGATGTCCAAACGTTTGTTATCTTCTACTGTAAGCTTTCTAAGTGTCCAATGTGAGCAGACTTTACAGAACCTGAGTTCAACAGGGAGGATTTGAGAGAAAGAACCATGACTGATGTTTAAAGAAGAAACAACACCCTCTATGGTCACTCGTTTGAGGTCGAATATGACGGACGTTTAGCTTATCGAATATGACGGACGTTTAGCTTACTCTTTTTGTGGAACACTCTTCCGGTCGTGTTTGATTCACAAAGTTACACTGTAACAAGATGAAGCATTGTGACCTTCTAATTTCATTGTGGTTGAAAGATTTAAATCTTTTTAAAGAAGCAATTGCAAGACTGAGGAACTTACATATCCAGTGAAAAAATGAATAGTTTATCTGCACTTAAAAGGAAAAAAAAATTCTACTTTTGAGATGGACCCTTTCATCAATTGCAATAATATTATAAAAGTTACTTTGATATTTTGTAGCCCCTAAGAAAAATTCATGAAAGGGGAGAGATAAATGAAAATTATTCAAGTATGAATCAAAGAGAAATTGGAAGAACGTTATTCCCCATAACTAAAATAATCTTGATTGAAAAAAATCTTACAAAGAGGAAGTAATTTCGTTTTATTTCTCTTTGAAGTAAAATTAAAGGAAAATGTACTTGTCGATTCTGATATCAAAAAAATACTTCCACACAAAATGTTCGATTTTTCTTTGGAGCATAAAAGAGGGAAAAAGGGATCTTCTTAAAAATATTAAAAAGTTATTTGGAATAGTATCTTAAATCACAATATTGCTGTTTATAAATCTCTGATACTTGTCCCCTGTTTGATTTTAAAAATAATATAAAAACGTTAGTTTTTTACATAATTTAATCTCAAGGAATTCAAGTTAGTTTTTAGTAAACGATTGCTAAATTTTTTTTGGGCATTTAAAATGCATCTGAAAAATATACAAAGAATTTAACGAATGTTTTTAAATGTCTAGCCTAAAATTAAAGACACTCCTGTTAAGGCAAAAGTTCAATTATTAAAAGCCTTTAAAAATAAGATAAATTGAAACTATAATCACAAAACTGCGGATCAATTATATTTAAAAACACTTAAATAATAAAAAGTTTTTAAAAGAATAAAGGAAAAGTAATTAATCAGAGTATCCAAATAATAATTTTCAATAGAAAATTAATCCGGGCATTAATGGGATTTTAATCGTAATATTCAGCGTTTGATTCAATTCAAGAAATTTAAAAATGCAGGCTTTTTAAGAACTTTTATATTTTTCATCCAACAATAAAGACTTTATTGTGCAATATGAAAAATGTACTTCATGATGAATGGTGCTTCTTTTTACACAATCTTATGAATTATGCAACAAAATTAATTTTTCTTTAAAGGATGGCCGATATATAAGAGCATACCTCTTCAGAACAAAGTTATTAAACGATTTTCTTTGTAATTAAATTTTTGCGGAAGTTAACTTTGAATAAAATTTACATGCAAATTGAATCTCTCGTTAAGTCGTTTCTTTTTCTTCGAATAATCTTTTTTCCTCCTTATCAAGAACCCCCCCTTTTTTTTTAAAAAAGCCCTCTTTTTTTAAAAAATAATATTCAAGTTTTGATGAAATTAACAGCACAATAAATGAATTGAGCAAGAATCGCAAAAAAAAGAGAGGATACTTTATGAAGGAATTACTGTGGATGATGAAAATGAAATAGAGAATTCCCAAATACGAAACTGCTAGATAGGGATAGTTTTATAAATTGTTGAGAAAAGTATTGGAACTATCTCAGTAATAGCCTGAAATAAAAATTAATTTTTTCAAATAAACAAAAGCTAAAAAGAAAAATCACGGATGAATAATTTTACAAATTACAAAATTTAACAAAATTATGTAAGGATAATTTTAATCTTCGAGTACTTTCTTCATTTATTTCTTTACACAAATCTGCATAATTATGCATTTAAATAAGACCAAATACCAATTCAGCAGAGTACTTAGCTAAAATTAATGTATCATATACGAAATATGAATTTCTTCTATACTATCCATTTTATCCAACCGGTTTTTTTCTTTAATATTAATGTGTTGAGAGAAATGTTTCGATATATCTTATGAATATATAAACTGATTTTTTTTAAAGAGTTAGAATTATAATTAAATTTGACACTACTCTATTAATTTGTACTCTGCCTGGAAATGATTTGTACGATACTCAAGCAGTGTACATAAGGGAATCAAATATGAATTTAAAAATATAGCACCTATTTTTATATATATATATATATATATATATATATATATATATTATTACGAATTTTGTGTAATTAATGCTAAATTTTATCTTCAAATAGTATAAATAGTTTTGTTTATAAATATTTAATAAGTTAATAATATTACTTTCTGTTGTTTATAATGAAAACTGTGTAATATTTGCAAGCAACACGGTCCCTTACATTATAAAGGCGTTTCAATAGGAACGTGGCGAGAAATATTGTAGATAGAGCCAAGTTGGCGATCGTATAATAACGTGAAAATAACTGGAAAAGTCTGATGCTTGAAATAAGCGGATTTTTCGAGAAGGCACTGGAAGGTAGCCGCTAAGACTATAAATCATGGTTATTTGCTGTTGGAGAGGCAAGAATAAATTTAAGTCAATAAAAATTCTGGACTGCACTTCCTTTAAACACTTTAATCAAATCATGGAGAGGCACGAATAAATTTACTAAATAAATAACGCTGGACTGTATTTCTTTAAAACACTTTAATGATTTGACACCGTAGGTCTGCTACGCTCACAGCCTGAACCACAATTGACGTTTCACGCCAAATTATTTCTTACAACCCAAATGAAGAGCACCTTGGCGCTCGCCATATTAACAACAAAATACAAATGATACAGCGGACTTAACAGCTGAAACTGAGTCAGTTTTTCTTCAGCTGTTGAAAAGTTCATTTGTGTCCAGTAGAGGTGGTTGCTTGCGGATGAACTTTAACGTTACGTGACTGTATTTTTAGACACTGATAATTGTGTCTGAATGCTGTAGAAGGTGGGAAAACCTCCTGTGTGTGGAACTTGTGTGAATTTGACTGCAATATCCTGTTTTTAAAGAATGTTTTTCGACAGTAAATTTAATCGCTTTTAAGGAATTGTTTTGTTCTTTTAGACTTTTAGCATGAAATCCACGAATCCTGATCTACGCAATAATATATATATATAATTTGCAACTCTTATTAATTTTTATTTCCATTCTTTTTATACTTTTGTTAAGTGCTACATTTCAGCTATTCACATGATTTAAATCTGCATTAGGGTCCAGAATTGGAAATTTTAACCCTTATTTATTGCCCTCAGATTTAGGCGGCTCTGCATTTTAAGTGCAATTTTGGGTAAGTTATTTATCTGCAATGGATTTAGATATTCCTTTTCCATTTTTCAAGGTTTTGCTCAGTAACTTACATAAAGGGGAAGATTGGCTGGCCAAAAGGATGTTCAACCCCACTTTTATATAAATTATTTTTATATAATTATCCTAAGTCAGCAATGTTTATAATATTGCAGCATCCATTTTATAATTTTTAATCTCGGTTACTCATATGTCCTTCATTGCGTGATTTTCCTACTGTCTATGTGTTTTTCGAATGTGATTGTTGGATGCTATCTCTTGTTTGTAGAGAATAAGCCTATATATATATACATGTGTGTGTTTGTAAAATGGGTATTGACAACATAAAAAAGGAAGCGTGTATAGCCACATGAAAAATAACAGAAATGGTAGAAGTAACACTCATATGCAAGTGGTTGAAGAATAAAACAAAATACGCTCTACTTAACAGTTAATTCACGATTTAATGTGGTTATGTAGGCAGCTATAAAGATTTCTAAGAGGCGAGGCTTGCTGTTAGTGAAGCCACTAATTGTATCCTGCAATATTTCTTGCCACTGTACGTCTCAATTTCTCTACGATGTGCGCTTGTGGTACCCAGTGTATTGAAAATCGGTCAAGGGTTCTCAGATGCTTGATGGAGGAGAGATCAGGTGGCTTCTGGTCGAGGAAAGATGTCAATTCCATTCAGACTACTAAGAGCTCGTCGTGAGAAATGGGTCGGGAATTATGCAGTTGGAATATTGTGCCAGAGTGGCTTACCGTATTCTAAGATAATCTTGCCACACATGGCTGGATTGTAACTGAAAGTCCTAACCATGAAAAAGATTCTATGAAAGAATTATTAAATACAATATCAGAAAAATGTCAAAGAAGACGAACAGAGAAAGAAATATTAGAAAAAGAAAAAGAAATGCCAAGATGAATTGGCGAATTTAATATTAAGACGAATTAAAGGAAATGAGACGTGAAGATGAAATAGCTTGAATGAGAGGAAAGTAAGTTACAAAATGAACAAAATAGGACTCTATCATATGAAAATATGGAAAAAAACAATAATAATTAAATCTAGACTGGATATTCAAAGTTAAATGCAGAACTCTCTCTCTCTTAATATGTCTTTGTGTGCGAGAACGTGATTATTATGATTACAACATTAGTATATGCCGATATTCCCCGTTGTATAGCGCCACCATAGAGGTAGTCTCGGAACTTTTCTTGCCAGATAAAATTCTTATCATGTCATTATACCATTGTCTAAATCTCATGAAATTCTACTGAACAGCTTTAACTAGAGGCTGCTAGCAAAATTTAAAATTTAAGTACATGTACCTCATATACATATTCTATATTATTTAAAAGCAGTTAGCGTAGGGCAAAACAAAAAGTGATAATTTTGATATATTGCTAAAACAATCAAATCACATATAAACTTGTAATGTAAAATATAGAAAATTAGAAAACAGAGAATTTTTTAATGCCTAAAAGCATCGTTGTCCTGCGTATTAAATACATACTTTTAATTTCCACAAAGCTGTAGCATATTAAAAGGTTATAATTTGATTTACTCAAGATCACAGTTTTCTTTTGTCATATATTAATAAATAACTTAACTCAGTGGCGCAACAGCCCATGAGGGCCAAGGCATACTGCACCCATTTCAGTATACATGACCTTGGGCCCTGAGGCAACTGTAGATGTTTGAATAAGGTGGTCAATCTGTTGCGAAATCCTCAGTTTTAAGCTCCCAAGCAAGCTTGGTACTCATTTATCGACTCACTTGAAGGGATGGAATTCTGAGACGACCTTGTCCAGCCCGCGGTTCGAACCTCGGACCTGTGGTGTGAAAGCGCGATGCACTACCACTCAGCCACTGGGCTTCTCATTAATAAATACATATGTATAATTACTGTTTACCCTGTGGGATAAATAATTTTGACCTTTTTTGTGTTTTTAGATATTTTTTTAAAATAAATTTATTTGCAATACTTCTCATGCTCCACATTGCATAACATGAGGCTTACAGATGTAAGTGGCAACATCATTAAAAATTTTAAAACAAAATTAAAAATACATTTAAGAGATAAATATAAAATAAGAGGAAGAGATTAAATACACAAATATAAAGAAAGGGAGGTACCTCTATATAAAACTTTAAAAATCTA
Organism: Trichonephila inaurata madagascariensis; assembly: GCA_019973955.1. Taxonomy (NCBI): domain Eukaryota; kingdom Metazoa; phylum Arthropoda; class Arachnida; order Araneae; family Nephilidae; genus Trichonephila; species Trichonephila inaurata. Next base: position 27,836 of record BMAV01010561.1, on the reverse strand, counting down.
TACAGTACTTTTTATACAGGCTTTCGGTACAATTTACCAACAAAGACAAAACAGGTGGCCAAGAAATACCTAAACATTTCAATTCCTTTTTAAAATTTTCCCTTTTACAAAAAATATAGGTTACAATACAACAAGACATGTTCCGCTGTTTCAGCACATCCAGACCATAAAAACAAATATCATTACCAATTAAATTAAACCTAGATAAATAGCTCTTAAAACTTCTATGTCCTGTTAGAATCTGCAATAACTTAAAATCAGTAACAAATTTCTTACATTTTAGCTGTTGATAAATGGCCGGAAAAAATTTTTTAGTCCACAAAGCTTTAGATGAGGCCAAGAATTCGGAGTTCCAGGTGGAAGCAGTTGTTTTTAGGTATCGAAATGTAATTATTTTTTTAATAAAACAAGTAATATAATTTTTTTTTAAGTCAATTCCTACCTAGATCAACAAAGAAAATTTTATTTTAGCTACTTTTTATGAAATAGTTACAATTAATATAAATATGTATATACATTTGACAGAATCACAACATTAAGTGGTCATTAATTTTTATTAATTATCATTAAAGTATCGCATTGTCATCAAAACAATCGTGTATATAAATTTCATTCAACTGAACACTTTAACATGTGAGAAAAACCTTTCAAGTTTTTGGGCACAAGTCGCCAAAAGGATCGATAAGTCGCCAAAAATGATACCAATGTGGTTGTGTGTATTTGTAATTCTTTAAATAATTAGTTTTAATCAATTACAATTTTTATTAATTATCATTATATTATTGTATTGTCATCCAATATAAATTTCAGTTCAAATGAACACTTTAACACGTGAGAAAAAAACCTTTTCAAGTTTTGACACAAGTCGCCAAAAAAGTCGCTAAGTCACCAAAAATGATGCCAACGTGGTTGTGTGTATTTTGTAATCTTAAAAATTAGTTTTAATCAATTAATTTTATTAATTATTTTTATATTATTGTATTGTCATCCAAAATAAATCTGTATATAAAATTTCAGCTCAATTGAGTGCTTTAAAATGTATTTTATTAACGATTGAAAATTCCCCGAATAAATAAATATACAGAGTGTGAGCTAATAGTAGGAATTGAATAATTAAGAAACCAAGTTAGATGTGTTCTCTTGCGAATATTGCGTAATAATTGTTTTGCATCTCTTTCTCAATTACAATTAAGTACTAACACAAGTAATATAAAAAAAAAAATTTAAGTCAATTCCTACTTAGATCAACAAAGAAAATTTTTATTTTAGCTACTTTTTATTAAATAGTTACAATTAATATAAATACGTATTTACATATGACAGAATCACAGCATTAAGTGATAATTAATTTTTATTAATTATTTTTAAAATATCGTATAGTCATCCAAAACAATCGTGTCTATAAAATTTTAGTTCAACCGAATGCTTTAAAACGTGAGAAAAAAACATTTTCAAGTTTTGAGGCAAGTCGCCAAAATGGTCGCAAAGTCGCCAACGTGGCTGTATTTGTAATTCTTTAAATAATTAGTTTTAATCAATTAACTTTTATTAATTATAATTAAATTATTGTATTGTCATTCAAAATAATCATGTATATAAAATTTCAGCTCAATTGAGCGCGTTAAAATGTATTTTATTAACGATTAAAAATTCCAGCAAGATAAATAAATAAATAATTAAATAAATAGAGTGTGAGTTAATAGTAGGAATTGAAAAACATATGTATACGTGTGTTGTTAGTTGTTAAATTGTCCGGAACTTTCAGTTGACAAGAATATTTTTCCTGAGTAAGAAAAACAGAGAGTAATAAAATTCCTTTATGAAATACTGCACAATTTTTAGTATATTTTAATAAATAAAGAGATGCGACTGTGATGTACTCCACTTTGATTACTTTCCCATGTGTTCTTTTGCCAAAATCAATTGGAACAAGGGTCCGGAAAATTTTCCCTGTGCATCTTTCTTTCCCAACTCACACTTCGCTCTTTGTTCTCTGCGACTATCCTATCAAACCGCTTAACTTGCGGAATGTTCAAATTAAATAAAATCGCTCCGCATAAAAGGAGGAAAAATCCAAGTTAAAAGAACGTACTTTTTCTATTTTTTATTTTTATTTCCGCTTTTCCTTGGGTGACAAAAATGTTCGCTGGAAATGCCTCCGCGAACGAAACTTTTAAGAAAAAAAAAAAGAAAAGGAAAAGACTGGGAAAGAAGAAAAAGAAATAAACAAACAATAAAACGGGAAAGAGTAGCGATGGAAGCATCGACACAGAAGGGAATCCACCATGTCTTCCCCCAACACCATTCACTCTGAATGACAATGAACTAAAAATGGTAGCAAGTTCATTCAAATGGTAATTCTTTCTTTTCGCGAGCGCCTCGAAAGAATGTGTCTTAAGACTGCGAAGAAACGTATCCAAGGCATAGGATGTGGGAAAGGGATTTAACACGAAGTAAAGGTGATGAAACACTGATTCGGAATAACTGTTCCAGACGCAGGGATGGTATGAATAAAAGCCCCAAGAAAGGAATTCGCAACACCTCCTTGCATCGGATCGCTCGGAATTTCAAGATTAAAAGCTTTGCATATAGATGACTGAAGAAGTCCCTCGATATGTGTAATAAAAAGACCTTTAAAATCCCTTTTCTTCTTTTGCACTTTTACGATCCCGAATGATAACTGTTCCACTTGTTTGAGTATGCGTTATTTTTATTTATTTATTTATTTTTGTGAAAAATTTCGTTGTGAGAAACGATGCGTTGGAGACATTCTTTCAAGTCGTCGTAGCTGTTCTTGGACAGATAAGGAGACAATTTGTGGGTGTGGACTGATTTTTAAAGGCATAAAGATGCTTTTAATTAAGAAAAGAAGATAAAAGTCACTTGTAGTACCTCCTTCCACTTTAACTAATCTTTTATGCGTGGATAATATGTTAATGGTTTAACATTTTGCTCAGTCTGTGTTTAAAAATGTTTCGCTGATAGCATGGAAAGAATTAATTTTTGTACTGTTGATAATTTTTATTATTTTACACTCTTTAATCGTCGGTCTATTTGGATTTTGAATTTTAGTTGTTTTATTTCTCAGTAAAAACAATTAGTAATGAAATAACTTGCTGCTAAAGTAATTATGCAACCTAAGCTAAGATTTGAGAAGATCAATTTCAAACAATTATTTTAAATCTTTTTCTTGCTCCTAATTCTTGTTAGCCCAATGTAATGCTTAAAATTTCTAATACATTTTAATTTAATCGTAATTTTTATAAGTTACAACAGTATGTTTTCTACAAAGGATAAATACTCTCGTATTTATAATAAGATTTAAGTTTGCATATTAATTGCTGAGTTTTTATTACCCAGGAAATACAAACTGTTCATTAAGAACTTCGAGTATTGCATTCTACATCAGCTTCAAATTTTAATATGCTAATTGAATATTATGAAACTAATTTGCCTAAATCAAGCATGTCAAACACGTGACTCCCTTGGGTACTATTCTGCGGCCAGCGAAGATTTATAATCAATACGTTTTCTTAACTTTTGGCTCTACTCGATTCTTTAAATAAACTATAAACACGTCCATAAGTACTTCTCAAACTTTCAGTACTTGCGACCCAATATTCAACCATAATTTTCATCGCCCCCCCTTCTCCATACAAATAACAATATATTGAATTCAATAACACTATACTTTGACACTAAAGCTGCAATACGACTTTTTCTTAAATGCCACCGGCGTATATAAACGTCTCGCTCAGCCAAAGCGTTAATTACCCCTGACGTGTACATGCGTTTTTCCGAAGTACGATCTCTTCTGTGCACTGGTGTCTATAAAATTAAAATTATCCATTAAATTATATAAATAGAATGCAATAAAAGGACCTTGACAGTGATTGCGAAAGAGGATTTCCTTATTTATTCCATCCTCCCCCTTCCTCAATACATCACATGAGCTCACCTACTTGGAAAACGGTGGCGTTGGGAAGCGAAGCACGTAACTTTTAATCGGTAGTTAAGGGATTAATTTTATAAACCGTACAAAAAATTACTAAGATAAGTGTTAATTTTTCTATATAATTTTGTATATATGACAAGTCCATGGGGTCACTGGTAATTATTAAACTTGTTCTTAACTTAGTATTGTTAAATTAATTATGAAATACATTGCATAGTACTCATACATTTATAAGTGTATTATATCAGTGCTAATGTAAATTTTATTTTTTGTTATGTCAGAATGTATTTTGTTTGTTTACTTTCAGTAAATTAATATTTTTTAAAAATAATCTTTTGTTTTCGATTTTTCGATGTATTCATGCCCCCCTCGTAGAGTTATCATGTCCCCTTAGGGCGCGCCCCACAGTTTGAAAAACACTGACGTACATGATATATGAATTAAGCAAACAAATTTTTAGAAAACATTTTCTTTTATATATAAGGGAAACTATTGTGCATAAATATATATGTCGAAGCCCGATAGCAGAACTACTCATATTATAAAATAGCCGATCATTTCATAAATTAGTGATATTTCATGAAATGATCAGAATGTTTCTGACATGTGTATTTATGTCTCGAAGTCATTCAAAAATATTTATTTTGCGGATGGGGATGAGTCACGAAATGTCAGTAGAGTCGGAGGCTATGCGTTAGCAGGCTGTGAACTAATAAGCCTAGCCTAGTTTGCATATTTTAAAAAGTAGTATTTGTAGTAGTGTATATTAGTGTAGTAGTTTGCATATTTAGCGTAGGGGTGGCCAACTCGCGGCACATGTGCCACAGTGTGGCATGGTGGAGCTGTAACAGTGGCACGCGAAGACTTATTGAAAAATTAAAAACATTTTGAAAAGATAATAAATATAACAATTTTTTACAATTTGATTAAAGTAGGGTTGTCTCAAACGAAAAATTTGGATCAAAATATGCTTGTGAATCAAAATATTCTGCTATGAACATAATAAAATAAATATCACTCAAAACTAGTTGATGCGCACCTATAATAACCTAATTTTGGTGGCATCTGAAAGAGCCAATCCTTATAAAGATGACTTAGTACAAAAAGTAGTAATTCAAAAGCCACATTAAGTAAGTACTGAGCGTTTAATAATTATTTTGAATTAAATGATTCAAGCAACTCATTTTTATTTTATACTTTACTTAATTGATTGTACTTGTAAAACGTTTATTAACAATAAAACCTAAGTTTGCACTTTCGTCTTTTATATTATATTACTTTAAAATTTCGACTACTTAGACTTGCTTTAAAAAATATGCTATTTGCGTAAAAATCCCATAATAAGCGTTTAAGTAACATTTTTTCACTTTTCCATATTTGTTTTTTGGAAAAGTTGGAAGTGGCACACATAATTATTCTTCTTTCAAATAGTGGCACTCTTCTTGAAAAGGTTGACCACCTCTGGTTTAGTGTGTAACTGACAATTTATTAAAATAACACGCAAGCTGTCTACAAGTATGAATAAAAATGATTAATTGAAGATCAGTAACGCACTTTTCAAGAAAATTAAGAGTTAAGTGCTTTTAATCAAAAAAAAATAATATTTTATTTCTGAAATTTAGGAGCTCCATAACGGACTATGAAGAGTATTAGGCACTTACGTATTATCGCAACCGTATTGGCGACATTATATGAAACGAAGCAAATGGTTGCCATTCAGCGCGTACGACACATGTGAAATTCGAGTTGCCAACTTGGCGAATTATCTTGAACGTTGGCATTGCTGCGATTGTATGTAAGAGGGATAGAGAGAGCACCTAGTACAATATTACCTTTAAAGACACTATGATATGACTCATTAAGAAAATTGTAACATATACAAGGAATGAGTGAGAGTTATATTAACGTCACACTATAAAGCAACACGAAGGCTATTGGCGACGACCCTCGTAATATTGAACCTGATCCTCGATTAAGCATGAGACGACCCTGAATTAGTATGAAAAGAAGCTGCGTGAAGGTAATTGATCCAATTCTCTCGATTTTATCCCGAGAAAAGTGTGATCGAAATGTTTATTAGCATCCAAATTTAAAGGAACACGAGGGCTATTGGCGACGACCCTCGTAATATTGAACCTGATCCTCGATTAAGCATTAAAGACGACCCTGAATTAGTATGAAAAGAAGCTGCGTGAAGGTAATTGATCCAATATCTCGATTTTATTCAGAGAAAAGTGTGATCGAATGTTTATTAACATCACACTTTTAAAAGGGAAAACGAGGGCTGTTGGCGACGACCCTCGTAATATTGAACCTGATCCCCGATTGGGGAAAAGACGACCCTGAATTAGGGATGAAAAGAAGCTGCGTGAAGGTAATTGATCCAATTCTCTCGATTTTATTCAGAGAAAAGTGTGATCGAATGTTTATTAGCATCACACTTTAAAGGAACACGAGGGCTATTGGCGACGACCCTCGTAATATTGAACCGTGAGCTGGTAAACCCTCTACAAATTTCCACACCACACCAACGGAAGGACTTTGAACCCCGACAAATTTAGCGTGCACCAGCTCCTCTACATCATGGGTATTCAGCGACATTGCATGGTTTCGAACTCATGATACGCCGTCTAAGAGTCCGCGATCATGACCACCTGGCTACCACGATCAATATTCACTCAGAAAAATTTATTTTAAAAATACCAGATGAATTCATGAATTCATTCATATATCTTCCTTGCAATATATATTTTGTTTTATTTCACCGACTTTTCAGAGCTTCTATCCATACAGAGCTTGGCACATGTACTATCGCAAAAATGCTAACGTTTAGGATAACTCGCCAAGTTGGCAACCCGGATTTCGCATGTGTCGTACGCATTGAATTGGCAAGTAGCCATGTGGTTCCTTCCATATAATGTCGCTAATACGTTTGCGATAATACGTAAGTACTCAGAACGTTTGTCAGTTTTGATCTTTAATTCATCTTGGACATTTAACATGGAAATTTTAAGATGAAATTCTATGATATACGGACAATCAAGGACATTGCTGCTGAATTTCCAAAACTACAAAAGCAATGCAGTTTCTTTTTTAAAAATCAATCCAAGCTGTATTAAATAGTCCATATTTTGCTATGTGAGTACATTGCTTATATAATACTAACTTATAATGTAGCATTAACAGAAATATATTTGATTTAATTAAAACGATAAAATTACGTCAGCAACTATAACTGTTATCTCTATGCGTAAAGTAATTTGTTGCCTTGAAATAAATATGAGTAGCCAAGCCAAGGATAAATTGTTCACATTTTCACAGTCGTAAAGCAGGATCTGAGATTACCTCAAACGGAACAAGCCTTTCCTTCAAGGATTGTTTGTTCAGTAAATATTCGAGCGCTGATTTAACTTCATTGCGAGTACAAGCCTTGACGATAATGTTATTTAGTGGCATTTGTGCGAAATCTCTCACTGAAATTAAGAAGCCATACTTAAACCAGAGTTTTCACGCCAACTTAGAAAATGAATTTCATGCACGCTATGGGCTGTTTATACATAATGTCGGAGCGAAATGCAGTTAATGTATTTTATTTTAAGGTGTTAGAATTTGAATAGAATTCAAACGAAAATCGTAAGAAAATAACAGATGAAAAATAAATAAAAAATATATTTCTAGTTGTGAAATTTTACGGCACAAATAATATCAGAAAATTTGCAATTTATAATTACACTTAATTTTTTAAAATACTGAATTATTAAATTGCATCATTAGGTCAAAGTGTAGTATGGGGGAGGGCCCTTTTTGGCGATCAAAATTGGTCGCCAAGCTACATCATTTAGCGATAGGTCAACAGTGTGCCAGAATGAATTTCTTATCTCACCGAAACATCAAGATAAAAATCACTAAATCCAAAGAAAAGTCGACAAATCCGAAACACCCTCCTATACTACACTTGAGCCGCATCGTTATATTTAAATTATTTATTAAATTACTACTAGCCCATTGTCCAGTAGATAAAGATATTGAAGAATTTGTACCAAATTTTATTTTCATAAGTAACTAAATTTAAAGGTATTTACATATTATACCGTCAAAACTGACTTCATTAAATTAAAAGACGTCCCTAAATGCTTTAATTATGCAGCCAATAATGGAAAACTGTTACCATACATGCCAGTGTGTGAAAACAATAATAATAACGACGATAGTATTTGGCGACATTTTTGAATTGGCAACGTCTTTAAATTTGGAGGAATTTGTCGATGGTATAATACAAAAGAACCGGTTGAAGATATTTAAGTGTAATCAAAAGTTTTTGAACCAATCGATTTATATGTGAATAGAAATTTCAAATTCTCTCAGGCTCAAATAGCTCTAGTTAAGTAATAGACTGCTAATTGTGACTAACAGTGACAGGATAGAATGAATTCTACCTATAATAAAATCATACCTTTTGTATATTCATTGACATTGATCACAGCATATTGAACAATGGTACTTACATATTATCGCAACAATCACCAACTCTATTAATAACTAACCTAGTTGGCAACTTCGATTTCCTACGTGTCGTATGCTCTAAATCGGCATCCACTTGCTTCGTTTCATATAATCTGGCCAGTAGGTTAGGATAATACGTAAATACTTGTACAATTTTTAAATTTTTTGAAGATGTTTTGAAAAGTATAAATTTAACAATTGAAATGGTGAAATGATTTCTTCATCTGTTTTTAAATATTTAAATAAAATGTTCTTTTACGAAGAACATATGATACTAGAGTATTATACTATCTACCAATTCCACCTTATAAAAAGACATTGCCAATTCAAAAGATATCGTCAAATGCTGTCATCGTTAGTATGGTTTTGGGTCATTCGTGTGAACAATTTTCCACAATTGGCTGCCAACTGCGGCATTTGGTGATGTCTTTTGATTTGAAGAGATTGGTCGACGTTACGATACGTTAAGTACCGAATATCTTATTTAAAATGTAAAAAAAAAAATATTTTAAAATATTGCTAGAAAGATTGGGATGAAAATTTTCGTGAACAATAAACTCATTCTTGTATACATATAGACAAATTCATTTCAAAATTTTTTTAAAAACAAGATATATCAGTTGTTGACGGGGTGTGTTTAAATTTACAATCTTTTATTTAGTTTTTGGTCTAATTAGATAAGTAATTTAAGTAAATATCACTCTGAAGTGTTAATAAGTTAAAAATGAAGGGAAGTTAGACAGATGAAACTTAAATCAATAATATCTCTAGAAAACAAAAGCATGTCTTACTTTCCAACCAGTTTCAACCTTTATGACCCAGGTACAGTCTAGGGGAACTTTCCAAGTCAGGGAGTAGTTCAAGATGGATTTACTTATGTCCTCAGGGCTTATCAATCCACCAGGTCCACCCTTGGGGTACGTGCAATCTGTAAATTACAGAAAAAAATGGAACAAATATAAAAACGAACACCTCGAACACTGTCTTCTCACTAAAAGTCATCAGGGGACAGCATAGAAATTTTTCACACGACCGAGTCTGAAGCAAGTTTGATTATGTTCTGCCAAAACAACTCGTTGTCTTCTTTCTCTGAAATTTGCATTTCTCTAACGTAAGGTTGATAGTTTATCGATTACAGTTTGACTATCCAATTAGAATTCCGTGTTTGGTGAAAGAGCTTTTAGGTGAAATATTAGCACTTCCACCGTACGACTGGTTGTTTCGAGGGGTTTTCTTTTTAATTGAATCTGATAAAAAGCTTATGCAAATGGCCACACTTAGTTTTACTGATTACAGTTGTCTTGTTTCGTTGATGTGAGTGTATTACCTTGAATTAAAGGTGACGTAGCAGTAATTGAACGTTATTTTATTTATGGCAATTTTGTGATTTTATTTAAAGCTTTTATTTATTAATGATCATGGTAAGAATCAACAGCGTGATTTATAAAAATATTTTCCTTACATCACAAGGGTGTAACATATTTTTAATGCGAATAAGTACAATGTTAAAAATTAAATCTTAATTAAAATTTAAAGAATGAATTAGAAAAATTATGTAGTTTTTCAGCAAAAGGGATATGATAAAACAATTGCGACTATGATAAAAATATTTCTTTCAAAATGTATTGTATTTTTAATTTTTTAAAAAAAATCGTCTTATTTGCAAGAGAGGATAAAGTTTTATTAGTTCTTTCCAATTTTTCACTAACGAAAGTGTATATATTAGTAAGTGTTAAGTAAGTGTAAGTGAGCTTACTAACGTGTTTCATATTGGTAAGGTAGATAAATTCTTTAAGGTATCCGACGACGTTCGGAACCGTGATTTTGCAAAATCGTATAAATGGATAATATTAATGATATTTAGTGTCACTTAGATTAAAAAATGTACATAAAATTGTTTTAAGAATAGTATTACAATAAAAAACTATTTAAGTACAATATTTTGAGAAAAAATGAACAAATAATGACCCATTTTCAAAATATTCTCCTTTTGTGAAAAATGCTTCTATTGTAATAATATTTTGCCTGTATATAGCTCAGACCTCCATACAGAGGCTCAACTAGAATTTTTGAAATATATAGCTTAGATGTGGGTTTATCCATGTTTTACCACAACAGAGGGGAGAAATTTTAAGAAAAAAACGCCGATAATTATTTCAATGGGTTGTAACTCTGAAAATAATGTGAATTTTTCAAACATCACAGTTGAGCCTCTGTACAGAGGTCTGAGCTATATACAGGCAAAATATTATTATAATAGAAGCATTTTTCACAAAAGGAGAATATTTCGAAAAAAGATTATTCTGAGTTAATTTTTTGCCGAAATATTGTATTTAAATAATTTTTTTTTGTCAAAATGTCCTTAAAATAATTTTATACATGTATTCTAATCTAAGTGACACTAAATATCATAAAAATTATCTATTTATGCGCTTTTTTAAAATCATGGTTCCGAACGTAGTCGGATACCTTAAGAAAATGATTTTGCTAAGAAAATGTGCACTTCATTTTTTTTAAAGGAATTGTTTTTGTGAACCAAAAATGAAAACAGTAAAAGCTCAATAAATGATTAACGAAAATAAATTTCATATATAAAAAAAGATAAATAACGTTAGCTTGAAAATATGTTATTATGTAAACATATAATCAATAAAGATGATTTAAAAACTCGCGTGGGTAAGCTTAGAGTAAAATTAAAACTTACCTTCAGCTTGAGGTCTGTCAAAATCTGTAAGAAAAATCAATATGTTTTAGAGGTAAATAAAGTTTAACTGAAATATTACAGACAATTAAATATCACTGTTATTATTATTGAAATACACAAGGAGTTTCGAAAGCATTCAATAAAACTTTAATAGTTGATATTCAGAAACAAAGCTAATTTTTTTTACCTATAAAGAAATTTGGGTGTAGAGAAATGCAATATTTTTATCACTCGCATTTCAAACAACGTTCTCTTTTTCTCTTTCGCTCTAAGATCTAAATAATGCATTTGTCATTGCTATGTATGACCCCTTGCCATTTTTCTGGTAGAAGAATTTGGTAAGATTCTTGAGGTGTGAATGAAATTTTGGAAGGCAGTTTTTTCGTATTAAAAAGATCATTAAAGATCTTTTGGCTGAAATAGTTGATCAATGAGTTAAATACAAGTTATAGAATCTGTGGATTCACAAATTTTACGCAAGTTTTTTTTTTTTAAATCTAAAATTCGTACAGTAAAAAAAATTATTCAGCACTGTATCACTTGAAATATTACACTGTCCTCTCAAATGTTTAAATGTTTTCATTTACATGCTATACTATTAGAAACAGCATGCATTTTTGTATGGTAAATATCTACACTTTTTATAATTTAAGAGTTTTATAATCACAGTCAGAATGTCATGTGGAACGACGCTCATGCCATTGAGGTGACAGGAATGCAAGGCATATCAATGCACAGGGCTTTTAATAGTGTGATATTAACACACACACACACACACACACACACACACACACACACACACACACACACACACACACACACACACACACACACACACACACACACACACACACACACACACACACACACACACACACACACACACACACACACACACACACACACACACACACACACACACACACACACACACACACACACACACACACACACACACACACACACACACACACACACACACACACACACACACACACACACACACACACACACACACACACACACACACACACACACACACACACACACACACACACACACACACAGCACCGACACAATCTAAAACAAAAACAAAAAAACAACAAAATACGCATTCAACTCCTTTAGTCTCAAATTTATATAGATATATAAAATTAATCTGAAATTTAATATATAACTTATGCTCCAAAAATTTTAATATGAGATCAACCATTTTGAAACTAAATACCCATAAAAATATGTTTTGCATGAAAACATGTTTTTACTTTTCGCTTTATGCGTGGAAGAAGGGAATTATTCATTTTTTATCTGATGAAATTGTAAATTATTAAGGAAAATTTCAGTTCTAATTTCAGACAAATTTAAATAGATGCTTGTATCCTATTATTGTTTACGGTGCCTTATAGCCCGCTTCAAGTAAAAGGAGTGTTCAATCTATAAATTATATATCAACACACTTTTAATGAAAATTTAAATGTTTTTTTAATTCAAATTCTACGAAAGTAAGGTAGTTTTTCATTCGAATGTATGAAAAACAATTCATGCGAATAAAAATCATAATATTTCTAAATAGAGGTAAATTAAATTATATTGTTTATGTTATAAGATTATTTTTTATTTATTTATGTATTTGAAATCTAAGTAAAAAAATAATTAATTGGTTTTTTGAATCAAATTTTTTTTTAATATTTGTATAAGATTGTTGTGATGGTATTTTATTTATAGCTTGATAATTTTAATAAGGACCAATTTTTTAAAACTAAATAGCAACCAAATAAAATTGTTTCTCTACCCTGCTTTTTCTTTCTTTCTTTTTTTTTGTGGAATACATAAAATGAAATTCTATGAACGAAATGAGTTTCTAAAAATTCACTTTATTATTTATTTATTTGATTTTTCTTTTCAATAATTTATCTTATTACTCGATTTTTTTCTTTGAAGACTCGCTTTTGAATTTTTAAAAGATTTTATTTCAAATGTTTATTACATTAAGAATTAATCAAAAGCTAAGCTTTTTTTTCCGCACTGGTTGTTAGTTTTTATTATATATTTTCTTATAACAGCCTTATAATAAAATTATTTCTCCATTACTTTCCCTCTAGTATTAAAAAAAATCTTTCTGTTTCTGTGAAAATTCCAAGAACGAAATTATTTTCGCGTATCTGTGTTTGAAAAATAAATATAAAAATTTTATTCCGAATTCCCTGCCGATAAACTCTAACAAAAGAAACAAAACACAAGTAAGCTTTCTCTTATCTGCATTAAAATAAACATTATTCATAAGCCTATTTTAAGCTTTCAAGTTTAAATTTAAAAATAAATGTAATATATATTGTATATAATTTAAAAGTTCTATACTTCGAAATAAGCATTTATCAAATTTTATATTATGATAATCTCATTGATGCAATGTTATTCGTTATTACTCTGTAAATGTTATTTAATAACACATTTAGGTTACTCAATGTTTTAAAAGTTCATTGCTACAAAATAATCATTTATAATGCAATTTTAGTCCGATATTTTGGATGTAATACACAGTTAGATCCTTTTTATGATTCTTGGTACTTTTTCCATGTATTACCTTATTTAAAAAGGTTGAATATTAAATGTGGATAACATGAAAATACATACAAGTAATATAATGAATATTATATAGAGAAAGTATTTAAAAAAATCTTTCACAAAAGTTTAGAATATATGCCTGAAAAAAGTAAAGTAATCATTTATAAAAATGTATGTATACTCATTCAGCAGCGAAATGCATATATGTATTAAAAAGTATTATGATATAGTTTTTCTGTATTATTTGTTTTACAGTGCCAAGTTAATATATATATTCTGCTTAAAAATTACCTTATTTATTTGAATCTAAGCCACCCTTAATTTCAAGCCACTCTCGATTCTAAGCCGCACCCCAAATTTTCAGCACATTTTTGTGAAAAAAAAAATGTAAAATGGTTTATCGGTATTCGATATTAACGGAATTAAAAAAAAAATAAAGTAATAATTAATAAGAAGTGAATAATTAGTTTATTTTACCAGTATTAAAAACTTTTAAACTCATACATAAATCTGTAATTGCTCTAACCGTTAGAATATCATGCTCAACTTCCCCTATTTAAAGAATTTTTTTCGTTTTTGATTCTAAGCTGCGCTCGATTTTCAGTAGCATTAATATTGGGAAAAAACGGGGCTTAGATTTGAATAAATACGGCATTTGGAGAGAGAAAATTCAGTACAATACAGCTTTAACATACTTGCGAAAATAAGCTTTTATAACGTGAATGTGGAATCCGTTTTCTTAAAGCCTTAAATTAAGTATATTTTTAAAGAAAAAATATTAGTTTAAAGGTGGAATGTAATAAAATTACGGTTGGATGTATAAAATATTTTATTTTACGACGTTATATGGCGAATATATCTAAAAATTAAAAACTGCAGCTTGAAAGTATAGGTGTGCTTTATACGGTGGTGCACGTTATACACCGAATTTTACGGTACTTGAATTTTTGACTGATATTTTTCAAATGAACCGTACTGTGTCTCCTTAAAGAAATTCAAAATTAATTTTCATAATAGTATTTTACACAATAGCTCTAATTTTATGATTCTAATTATAGTTTTATTATTATAAACTTTTATATATAACAGTATTTATACCCTAAACACATTTTCATAACTCTGCTTACAACTACAAGCTTTCCATAACTCTGTTTGAAAATGTTCCCATAAATCAGCGTTTCTCAAACTGTGGGGTGTGCCCCTCTAGGAGGCGTGATAACTCTACAAGGGGGGCACGAGCATATTGAGAAGTTGTAAACGAAAGATTATTTCAAAAAATTATTAATTTACTGAAAGTAAACAAACAAAATACATACTGTCATCTTAAGAAAAACTAACATTTACACTGATGTAATACAAAGGTATCAGTACTGCACTATGTGTTTTATATATAATTAATTTAGCAATACACAGTCAAGAACAGTTTAATAATTACCAGAGATCCTATTGGCTTGCCATATATAAAGTTATATACAAAAATTAACACTTGATAATTCTCTCACACGGTTTATAATTTATTGCCGATTAAAAGTTACGCAATTCGCTGCCTAATGACTCCGTTTTCCACGTAGGCGTACGTATGTGATGTATTGGGGGAATAAATAAGGAAATCCTCTGATTTAAGTAAATCCTTCGCAAACACTGTCAAGGTTCTTTTTATTGCATTCCAAAGTCTTCGGAATAATTTTATGGATAACAGTTCACAGAAAAGATCGTACTTCCCAAAGACAGATATATACGTAAGGGGTACTAACGCACCGGTTAAGTGAGACGTATATATACGCGGTTGCACTTTAGAGGTTAAAGTCGTATTTTAGCTTTAGCTAGAAAGTATACTACTATTAAATTCAAAGCATTGTTATTTGTATGGAGGGATGAAAATTATGTTTGAATATTGGGTCGCAAATATCGAAAGTTTGAGAAGTACTGCCATAAATAGATGCAAGCGTCGCATCGCCGTAACTGTTTCTTCTCCGGCTAAAAAGGGAAACCGAGAGGAGGCAAAAACCAACCCCCTCATTTGCTAAACGCATTAACGCTCAGAGCCTAAGTGAGCTATAATTACCTTTTAATACAGATTAATTTACGTAGTGGTCGCAGAGGAGGCAAGAATCGTATTTTTACTCTTCATTAACGCAAGCCCCTAATACGTTTTTGATGAAATTCCGCCATTATTGGACAGCCTCTCGCCTATCGTTTGTTGAAGACCGGGGGATTCCTGTTGCCAAAGCGGAGGAATGAATACAAGGAACGAATGATTTTCGATTCGATGTGGGATCGTCTGTAGAGTAAGTACCACGATCCGTTGGGAATTTGTACGTAATGAGGAAGTTCTTATGTAATGCATTAGAAACATTTTTGCCTCTATGGGATGGTTTTAAGATATCGGATTGTATCTAGATGTTACAGGTTTTTTACAATAAGACATTCTTTCATATTGTACTAATAATTATGAAATAGAATGATAAAGTAGAGGAAATTTATAGACGTTTTTATGAATATTTTCCAAACGCAAAAGAAAGAACGAAATCTCATCGTTATATATATTTGAAAATTAAAAATATCCTGCAATTTTTCCCTTTGAGTTCCTGAACAAGGAATATTTAACCAAAAACATTTACTAAATGTTGAAATGGAATTTCGTTGAGATGGATTTCAATCTGATAATGAGATTGCTACTTAATTTGTTATGTCTTTCTGTACACCCATCTCCTAACAATTAGACTGGAGACCGCTATGTAGAGGAGGGCGATGCACTTTAAACCTTTCTAGGATCAATGTCCTTCCGTTGGTGTGATGTGGTAGTTAGGAGAGGGAAGTGCCAGCTCAGGTGTCACCTCATCACTTGACCAGAGTTTAAAATTACGAGATTCGTCGCCAGTTGCTACAGTATTGCTTTATAATGCGACGCTAATAAAACTCTTTCTCATCTCCTAACTATACATTGTTGAATAAAATTATAGCCCATTTAATGCATTTAACACGTGGCAGCCTTTGCTGCGAAATGTTCTTTGTTTGGAATTACATGCGATGAATCCATCCACAAAGAGTTTTATATTCTACTATCAAGGCTATAGAAATCTCAAATTAATTCTTAAAGTAATAAAATCTTATAATTGAAGATTAAAATAACTTTTTGAATAATTTATGCGAATGTCGTTTAAATTCATTATCATGGGCGTAATACACATCTACCTGAAATTAAACTACAACCCGTTATTTGTATCAAATTTGGTAATAAAGGAACATAGAAACAAGAAATTTGGAGGATATACGAACTAAACACTTTTTGATTGAATGCGACACAGAAATTTGAATTAGTTTGGCACACATATATTTTTGAATAAAAAAGCCACTCTCGGAAGAAAAGTCCATTATTGGAGAAAGCAGTTCATCAAACTTTTTTGAAGAAAAATATATTGTAGAAACATTGTAAATATTGACTCTAAGGAATGTGTCCATTCCTAATTGCAATGCCTTGACAGAATTAAGTGTTCGGACACCTAAATGGGAAGCGAGGATAAGACATGGAGTAACCCTTGTTCTAGGTCATGTAACGGTTTTGGAAGAAGACTTAAAGCAGCAACGTGTCACCCAAAGTAGCTAAAAATATGCTCTACCGAATTCAGGTCTGAAAGTTGAGCTGAATATTCATTACTCAAACCGTTATCATCAACTTAGTCTTCAACAAACACAGCAGGATGGAGCCGTGCATTTTCATCCATCTGAATGAATCTATTACTTATGGTAGCTGAATACGGGTGGAGATAAATTGATTAGGATCTTGTCCCAGTATCTCAGAATTCCTCCGTTGAACACATGCAGGCCAGTGGGACCACCGAGAGAGATCCCTACCGAAACCATGATCGGAACTATTCCTGTCTGTTCCTGGAAACGTGTTCTCTTGGCCAACATGAAGGAGCATAGTTCTGTCGATAGCTCAAAGAAAAGACGCACAATTGGTCGTTTTGCATAAAGACCTGATGTTTTTAGATGTCTTTGTACCGAAATAGTGGAGATTCTTGTTCCTGACGGGTCCAAATTATCTGCAGGGAGCAGAAGTACAGTAGAGTTTTTCCTCTTTCGGGCCGAAAGAGCTGACAAACGGTCTCCCTCAGCTCAGGTGTTGTAGTTCAAGATATACCTGGAAAAATCTTATAGAACAGAAATTCAAATGAAAAATTGACCCCTACAATCGTGGACCACATGGACCCTTTGAGACTTCTAACATCAGCTTGTAAAAAACCCCCATTTCGTTTTTTGACGGGCCCGCCATCTTAAGAATCTGAAAAGCTTCTGAATATTGAAAAATTTCCCCATGTAAAACCCAAAAATTTTCCTGTAAGATTGCACTTAAGTTTAATGGTGGCCCCTCCCATCGAAAAAAGTACCAACATGGAGGGAGGAAAATGCGATTACTCTATGTAAAAACAAAATGGTCTTAACAAAATTTTAAATTTAAGTAGTTTTTTTTTATAAGTTTGGCCCGTTTTTGTATTTGTGGCTCTGTATATGGAACAATAAATAATTAGCCACTAAAGACAGATTGATTTTATTTGTGCGTGGTAACTAATGGAATCTTAGTTAAAACAAAGAACCTACAACGAAGGGAATATTATTGTTACTAACAGTTATTGAAGATCAGTAATCATGTAAAAAATGTACTTGTAAAACTTTAATTTTTGCATTTTCTGTAAGTCCGATATAAATGCCAATTTCTTTAAAATAAAAGCATGGCTATATCATTTTTTTGGTCTGTAAGCTTTCTTAAAGTTCGTTACTATCTTTCATATAAAAAAATAGGAATTTTAATATTATACTGTTATTTCTTAATGTGGGAAGTTTCATACAATACATATAATGTCTCCCCTTTTTGGGGGGGTATTTGTTAAAATTTCTACCGATGTATTTGAATGCGGGAGGCCCAAGGGGGTGAGGGACTTTTTGTGCTTGGGGGAAAATGTTTGGCCATTAAAAAAATAAACTCAAATATCATTTAACGATTGAGAAGAACAATTTCATGTTTTATAAATAGTAATTTGACATTTTAGAACGATCCTCAAAAAACTTTTTGTTGTTATTTTCATCTTCAGCGCGATTTGTATAAAGAGTATCTGAAAATAGCTTGAATTTTTCAGATTCAAATTTCAAAAACTCAAGTTTTTTGCCGAATTCATTCAGTTTGCCAATCCTTTGAAAAATTTTATTCTATAATACATACTTTTCATAAGATACTATTTGCAAAGATATTTTGTATTAATTTTTTTTTAATTTTAGGAATAATTTTTCTAAAAAAACACCTCTAATGAGGCTTATACTATTAATCATTGAAGATAATATTTTTGAACCATCAAACAAGAGTGTACAAAACAACACGATATAAATAAGATGCGCTTATATTTTAATCGAACCTTTTTTTTTTTACACAAAATCAATAAAACAAAATGAAATTTAAAGTTTAGAAACATCTGATACACATTATGCGTTTCAGCATCAATATTATTAACTATATTCGATTATTACATAAAAAGACACATATTATATATTTCCCTCTAAAACAAACAATCTTTTCAACTCGCAAAAATACAAAATCAAAACCATAAAAAAATTAATTCGAATTTTATTACAAATATTGAGTCAGAAATTTTAAATGAATGGAAACTTATCTTAAGATGATTTTAGCCATCAAAAATAGATTTTAGTTAAACCTCCTTTTAAAACTTTACTTATGTATCATGTTTATTAGACAGTACAAATGTTAAGTTTATAAAGTACATCTCTCTCTCTCATGATTTTGGAAGACAATAATACACCCTTTTAACGAAATTTGAAACGAACGAATTTTATTTTTTAAATTGCAATTCATAAATCTGAATCTGTATATTGCTTAGACAATTTTTTTTAAAAAAAGATTATACATATTTTATACTTCCGGACTAGCTGGGCGATTTGGGGGCCTGGCCCCATAGGAAAATTGTGGTTTTTACCCCGGGAAAATCGGCGGACTTCTGATGCGAAAGGAGGGCCCATGCAATTTTTCGGCATGTTAAGTCCCCGATGCCTGTTTGTTTGGTGCTCTCGGGGGCCCAAATTTCTGGTGCCATTTCGCATATCATTATAGCTCAGGGGGCTCCTTTTGGGGGGAAAAAAGCGAGCGTCGAATCTATGCGGTGATTTATTCCGAAGTCGTGGTCGGTGGGGCTATCCCCTTCCCACCCGGTTCGGGGTTCTATCTAGGGATGGGAAAGTTCAACTCGCCCTTTTATCCGTTCTGGGGCGATGGAAGTACCAAAATTGCTTGGGGCAAGCAGTGGGGGCCTCGTTTCGACTGACCCATGATCGGACATCTGTTCATGCCCCCGCGCCCCAAAGGTCACGTATACGAGATGGGGGCCGTAGGCCTGATCCTCATGGCTGTTGCGCCCCCTGAGTTTGTTTATATTCCCCTTTTGGTGCCGCACTGAAAAGTGATATTAGCTCCTGAGGAATGTATTAGGTCTGAGATGGTAAAACCAATTCGCATCTTTATTGGGAATAAAAAAAATATTTATACTCTTTTCTGGGTAGAATCTGAACCAGTCATCAAATCAGAATTTTTTAGATTTTTTATGCACGAAATAAGGATTTTTTTATAGGATTAAAATAACGCGTGAGTCGGAAAAGTATTCGAAATCTTTTTACAGTAATTTCTTACTCAGAAATTGAAATGCAATAATAATAATAAAAAAAAAATTCTTTGTCACTAAACAATTTAGTTATTGTTTCGCTAATTTTTTTAAACAACACCATTGTTAACAAAAAATTTTATAGTAAAAGTTTTTATTATTTTTTTTAAAAAAAAAATAAGAATCTAGTATAACTTAGATTGTCACGCCACGAATCTTATATTTTAAAACTTTAGAATTGTTACATTGTTTAAGAGTGAAATAAATAACAACAAAAAAAAGATAAATCTCATTGCCATAAAAGTAAGCAGAAGATAAAAAAAAACTAGAACCTTTCACGGAAAAGAATTTTGCAGTAGTATTATTTAAAAAAAAATCAGATGAACACGTCGTTCTTTTATCATCCATAAGAAAAATACAAAAGTTTATAAAAAAATACCAATTTTTTTCATCGGTCATGTATTTCAGTTTTTCCAATCATAGCTCTTGCGTTTTTGAATTGTGTTAAGAAACAACAGTAGAAAAAAAAGTAATTGGATTTAAAATTATAGTAAATAAAATTTAACACAAAGCTTGTTAGTCTACTTGAAAAAAAAATTTAAAAAAAAAAAAAACCCTCCAAAGAGATATGTTTATGCATTTTTAAAAAATGATAAAAATAGAACCGTGAATTCATTTTATTTGATTCTTTTTCGCATTTATTATGCATTAAAAAGTTTTTCTGAAAAAAAGTAAATAAGAATGCATTCATCATTTTGTGCAAAGCGAATTTGCACATGAGTTAAAAAACAAATGTAACATTTAAATTAAATTATCGTATGATTTGACTGTTCAGATAACCTTTTGTTTACTTAAAAATAATTTCAATCTCTCTCGCCACACTTTTAATTATTTAATTTAATTTCCGTAAAAATATTGCAATAGCAAATTTATTAAATTTCGTAAAACCCTCTTGTGAAATAAAGGAAACAGAGAGTTAATTAAATCTCGTTTTAAGGTTGATGATAAATTTCAAGTAACATTTTAAAATCTTTTCAAGGTTTTTATCATTTATTATTCAAAATAATGATTCATTTATGAAATCCTTAGAAAAAAGATGCAAATATTTCACATAAAATGTGATGGTTTTCATATATATGTATATACAAAATAATTAATCACATAAAAATTGATAAAATAAAAACTAAAATACAAAAATTCAATTTCATTGTTGTGAATTACTTTAATAAAGGATATATAATAATTGAATGAATGGAAAAGGTGACAAAACCTTATTCTACATAAATTGAATGTATTTATGAAAGAATAAATGTTTAACAATAATAAAATGTAAGTTTAATTTGAAAGAATAAAAGGCACCTCTAATTAAATTTCCAGTGAAAACTAGAGAACATTTTGTTTGTTTTGATTTGAATTAGAGTCTCCACCTAGAGTTTCATGCATAGAATTGTCAATTAATGGAAACAAAATATTGAAAAAGCAAAAAGGCATTGTGTATTGTCTTATATGTTGTTGTTACTAATGCCACCTGTCTGACTGTCAAATCGAGGCCCACGAAATTCATTGCGGCAAAGAGTTAGATGTACGCCTGTCAATAACCGTAGCTTTGAGTACTATGCTGGTGAAAGTGCGTTTTGGCCCGGTTTCACCCCAATTTTGTGGAAGAACACCTGGTGGTCAGTGGCGTAACGGAGAATATTATGGATCTCCTGCAAAGTCAGGTTTTGTACCTTAAGCAGGATCTTACAAAGGGGTCCGTACTAGGTGTCAGTGAGACTTTGCCCCCTCCCGCAATGCGGGGGTGTACGTTATGCCACTGCGGGGGGTGGTCAAGGCTTCCCACCTCCCTTCCCCTTCCATTAACCTCACGAGAGAACTTGCGGCTCGACGGCTATTTAGAGTATCCCCTATGCCGCAAATGCACTCTCCTTTTACAAACATACATGCCTTTACCAGGATTCAAACACAGGCCCTACGGTACAGCAGTTTGCGTCGCTAACCACTATATCAGATGGGCGAAAATGTCTTATAAAATACATGATGTCTCGCTGCGAAAATATGCAGTGGCCGCCGTAGCCTAGTGATCAAGGTATCAAATCGGGGCTGGCACGTCACGAGTTCGAGTCTAGTGCCACTACAGATCCGCCGTGTAGGGGAGCGATGCACGTTAAATCTGTTGAGAGCTCAAACGTCCTCCCGTTGGTGTGGTAGTTAGGAGAGGAGGTGCTAGCTCAGGTGTCGTCCTCGTCAGTTGACCTTGGTATAAAATTACGAGGTACGTCGCTAAAAGCCCTCGTGTAGTTGAACAGTGCGACGTTAATGTTCACTCAGTGAAAATAAGTAACAGGGATGAACGAAAACAAATTATTAAGTGCTAAAAATAAATTGACACATCTAAGGCTCTGTCTATGTATTAGGAACTAAAAGATTTTATATAAAATATTGAAATTAAATAAATATTAAAACACACACACACACACACACACACACACACACACACACACACACACACACACACACACACACACACACACACACACACACACACACACACACACACACACACACACACACACACACACACACACACACACACACACACACACACACACACACACACACACACACAACACACACACACACACACACACACACACCACACACAAAAAACAATACAAGCAACATTTTATGATTGATCAGTTGTGACGATAATATTTCCACACATAGCACCTCTCTAGAGCTACTATGTGTATAAAAAGTTTTTGGATTGCAAGATTTTAAAAGGGGATACACGAAAGCCATGCCCGACATTACTCAGACTACGATTAGGACTTTAAGTAATGAAGAACTACGTCGACAAGATTATCTTCAACTTTTTTTTTCAATGAATTGGGAGCAAACTTTAAGAAGATCATTTGCAAAACCAAAATTTTAAAAATAATTGTGCACTTGATTTAATTTTAATTTTAATTTACCTTCCACATTTACGCAACACGAAGGTCATTGGTGACGAACTTCTAATTTTGAACCCCACCACAGTCAAGTGAGGAGGAAGATAGCTAAGTTGAAATCCCCTATCCAAACCTCCCCACAACGCAAATGGGAGTACTTTGAATCTCGATGTAATTAACGTTTATCAGCCCTTCTACACGGTGGATCTCCTGTGGCAAGATCGAGTACCTGAACAGTTCTACGTAAATATTTACTCATTCCCCCTACGGCAAGGCACGATAACATCTGACCTCGAGTTCGGACCATGACCACCTACCCTGGCCAAATAATCGTACAAATACAGGTCGTAAGCGAATAACTATATTAAGACAAATCAAAATGCTGAAATGTTTCGTAAGAAAATACCACTTCGGGGGAACCTGAGACTCTAAAGTAATGGTGATAACAAAGAGTGGCTATTTCAACATTTATCATATTGTGATGCCACCCATCCAGTATGGTGGATATGACACTCGGCTTGTAATCGAGTGGACTCGGGTTCCAATCTCTAATAAGGCATGGGTGTATCTCTTCGGGAAAAGAATCCAGACTTTCTCCTGAAATGGATTCCAGGTTCGAATGGAAAGCAGCGCATCCCTTCTGTTCTGTGCTGGCACCATCGTTTGTAATAGAGTCTATGTTCTTCAGTGATTGTATATGTTTCTGTTCATCTATCTCTCGTTTTTCCTATGTATCTCAGGGTGAAACGAGTGGCCGCGGTAGCCGAGTGGTATAGGTATCGGATCGTGGCTTGCCTTGTCACGAGTTCGAGCCCAGTATCACTAAAGACCCGCCGTGTGGGGCAGCGATGCCGTTAAATCTGTCGAGAGCTGAAACGTCCTCCGTTCGTGTGGTGTGGTAGTTAGAGAGGGTGCCAGCTCAGTGTCGTCCGTCCTTGACCATGGTTCAAAGTTGTGGTCCGTCCAAAGCACCTCGTGCAGCTGAACAGTGCGACGTTAATATTCAATCAATCAATCAGGGTGAAACGAACAACATCATATAGTGATTACTCCATAAACTCGACTTTCAATGAGTCCAAGACAATAGCCACTTGCTAAAAGCAGAAAAGGCCGGCGTGAGGTGGTGTGAAGACAATTGCGATAGAGTGTTCAGGACTGGAATAAAACATACTTATTAGTAATTAATCAAGTGCCCGAGAGAATTTGTGGTTTTGCAAAGAAGCTTTAACCTCAAATTGCCTTAAGCACTCAGTAAAACGTAACATATTTGCATGATTTAAGGGTGTTTGTGCAGAGGGTTTAAGAAAGCTATGCATTTTGACAAACGGAGAATTCCGAAGTATACACTGACGCATTTGAGAATTTTATGATTTCATGATAGGAAGGTATGTTTTTGGAGTACTTAACGCACACACGAACAACACGCCCGCCCGCA
The DNA here is from genome assembly GCA_019973955.1 of Trichonephila inaurata madagascariensis. Taxonomy (NCBI): domain Eukaryota; kingdom Metazoa; phylum Arthropoda; class Arachnida; order Araneae; family Nephilidae; genus Trichonephila; species Trichonephila inaurata. The sequence goes on along the minus strand of BMAV01010561.1, from coordinate 3,058 downwards.
CTCACGCACACACTCTCTCTCTCCTAACTATTTAAGTATTCTCTTATTAAACTATTTCCCTGGCTGACCATTTTAATCGACTTAAATCTCATTGAAAATATGATAAATTTAATGAAGAAATGCTGTTAGGTTTTAGTTCCAAAAGACAAAAATGAATTCGCGAAAATCTTGAAATTCATTTGGGTAATATCAGCCAAGATGACTGCAAAAAAAGTAGTGCATTACATGCTAAAATGTGTATGGCATTTTTAAAGTCAAAAGAGATATAAATAAATATTTTGTAAGTAATTTTTCGAATAACTATGGCAAATACAATAACATTTTTAATTGTTAGAAAAAATACATTACAATCTTGGGGCGTCTTAAGGAACCCAGGCCCAGGGCCTCGGCCATAATGGGGACCACGTCTGTTTTCGATTCAGCTTTAATAAGAACATAATTCGAATAATTTCAACGGTCAAATGTTATTTCCGGTTGTATTCTTCAAACAACTGGGATTTTCGGAGATATGTCAACTGGTTACTTGGGATGACCATTATCCATCTATAAGCCTATGCTTACCACCATACACCCCCATTACTCATTGAATCAAAAGGCGGCAGCCAGTCGAGATGGTTTGGGGATTGTAAGTCATACACATTTATTTATTTCGGGTTAGTGTTTGTACAAGTATTTGACAACGTATGCTATGTACTGACTACTTTTAAGGATAATAGGTGGGGTCTAGATTTGTGTAGGGGCTCAGGGCCTACTTTTGCGTATGGGCTCAGGGCTTTAGGAAGTCTTAAAACACGTCCCTTCTACTCCCTCTTTATAACATTATTCTAATATTTTTATGTTATGTAATTTAAAAATATATATAGAACGAGGTCACTTTAAAATTCTCTGTCAATCATTTCTACTGAAATAAAGGCTAAATCTCAAAATTGTACTATGTTTTCTTTATTTAAAAAGTAGAGTTCTCCTTAACATAAAAAGTGTTTATTAATTCCGTATTTTGGATATGTGGTCGAATCAGGATTCGAACTAATGATTTAATTCGTATATTGGTAATCATGAAGTTCACAACATTGTGTGTGATTACTGGATTACAAAGCTCCAAATTAAAGAATTATTCAGAGTGTTTGTGCAGCAATCAATACATTCTTATCGAGTTTGATATTCCCCATTTTAAGAATTTTTTCTTACATGCAACTATAGATAGAAAAAGAAAAGTTTGCATTTTTTATTCTTTAAAAAGTTTTTATAACTATATTAAAACCATTTACTAATAAGATATAAAATATTTAATTACTAAATAGTGATTTATACACATGTGCATAAGTAATATATGTTATTTCCTGTAATTAATTTTTTTTACAAGGAAATGATCTATGATTTAAGCATGCGTGGAATCTTTTAACATTCATCGTACAAATAGGGGTTATAAAGTTTTTGTATTAATTGGGAAAGGGAATTTTTTTTGTAACTGTGTGAATATACTTCAGTTCACGTATAACGAGTCATTTTTAAATAAAATCATCATAATTTACATCCATTTTTAAAAAAAGTTTATAGCAGTGTGATAAAAAGAGCTATAAATTTTCTCTCCGAATTTTCCAAAATTTATTTTCGCATAATTTGAGTTTAATTTTTTTCAAAGTAATATAAATGTGTCTGGCATTCTGCCTTTGGATTCTTCTCCATTCATTAGGCTTTTGCAGAAGAGTTATATGCTTTTAAAACTGCAAATTAAGCATTATATCAGCATTCAATGATTTCAGACTTTTAGACCTTCAATTTTGCTATTTTCAGATTATGAACAAACATTTTAATAAATGATTTTACGTGTTGGACATTTTTTTTTCGCATTGCAAAATTATTAACATGCATTCATTTTTTTGTTGTATCCTCTGAATTTTACTTCTATTAATATAGAATTGTAAATATTACAGGGTGAACAATCGGATGTTTTTCTGTAACATTATTTAAGAAATTGTGTTTTCTTCTTTTGATAACTGAATGTATCGTAATAAAACACACATGTATGCAACCACTCACAGACATATAATGAGATGAAGTTTCTTTCAAGAAGGAATAAACATTTTATTTAACTAATTAATATATTAGCTCTTAGTATGAATGACGCAACAAAATGAAACAGAATAATAATAGTATAAGAGGAATGAAAATGCAAGTGAGCTCGTGTTATTGAAAATTTACCTCAAGCTTAAATTTGACTTATTCAGAGATAAATCCGCGTCAACTAGAATGATAGTGATATTTTCATTGTGGAAGAAGCAAATCTCAACTACAATCTTTCCTTCTTTATACGTTTCTTCACGTCACAGGGATATGGATCTATAAAAGATCCTCCATCCTCTATCTGAAATCCTCCTTTATATATCTGAGATTAAGTTTATATAGAAAATTTGCTGCTGCCATTAGCTTCCGTGAGTTCTTAGAATGTTTTTATAAACTTCCGGAAATAGCAGGGAACACGGAAAACAAATAATCAAATTGAATAAAACCATACTAAGGAATAACCAAAGTGTTTTATTTAATTCAAGTTGTTGACAGAAGGGACTTAAAATTTGAATTAACAATGCATTATAAGATATATATATATATATATATATATACATATATATATATATATCTGTGTGTGTGTTTGTGTGTGCGTAGATGAATTCTGTTTCGTTTTTAATTTGACAAGTTTTTCAAAATCACATGATAAAAATTGATCAAATTCAATTTTTCAATTAGCAAATTTTCAAACCTGCGTTAATCATACCCGAATAATGCACCAAAAATGTATGCAACCATATAACTTAAACTATTTTTTTAAAAAAGTTCTGAAATTAACTCCAATCACATCATAACCTCCCCCCGAAATATATGTATTGAAAAACAATATATTTTATCAATACATAGGGAATAAATAGAACAGCTTTGAACGTAACCTGCCTATCTCAAATTTGGGGTGGTTTCTTCGCCAAAACCTCAAAAACCAATTCCAAAACCACAGTACAAATTTGTTTTAAAGTCTTTTTCTGCCCTTTTTAATTCCTTCTTTTGC
>BMAV01010560.1:0-19477 GCA_019973955.1 Trichonephila inaurata madagascariensis | reverse complement strand
AGTTTCAGAAACGGAGACCAGATTTAGATTCCTGGCCAAATTTGAGTGAAATGGGTCCCTTTGGTAAGTTTCTAGGTAAAACAAAATTGCTGTAAGCATGACACTGAAAACAAACTATACAGAGGGGACGAATTTCAAAGAAACAATTGGGCATAACTTCTGAAGTAATTGAATTTCAACAAGGCCGCGTACATATTCGAGATCAGCGTTGAATTCCGTGCACCAAAAAACTGTTGTTGAGAATTGGCCAGTGTTTTAAAAATCGGTCGGAAGTTGGCTGTCAAGCTTCAAATAGGTCGGTTTTTTCAAGAAGTTGTTTCATTTTTTAAAAAAGTTATAGTAATTGTGAACGGAGACCAGATTTAGATTCCTGGTCGAATTTCGAGTGAAATGGGTCACTTGGTAAGTTTCGGGAAAAATAAAAAAAAATAGTGGTGGGCATGTCTTTAAACAGACTATTGAAAGAGGGATGAATTTCATAGAAACAAGCATAACTTCTTTTCAACTAATTGAATTTCGACAAGCGCCATACATATTCGTTATCAGCGTTAAATTATGTGCAAGAAAACCTAAGTTTGGTAAGAATTGAGAAGACAAAAAAATGACCCAAACACGGGAAAGAGAATTCCGTTGTACTAGTTTCTCCATTTGAAAGACGAACGCTTCAAAAAGGATTATACCGTAATTAACTTTTTTTTTACTTTTTTATCGGTTTTTCTGATATTTGTCATAGAAATGCATTACCAAAAGTGCAAATGACCTCGAGTTCTAATAATCGCAGGTTAATGTTCTAAGTAAGTCTTTGGTTTGGGGGCGGCCTCTCATTCGAATGACACCCGGTTTTTTAAAAATCGGTCAGTAAGTTAACTTCAAGAAAATTAGGTCCGTGTTTTCAAAAGTGTTTCCATTTTTAAAAGACAAAGTTGGCATGAGTTTTCGTGAAACGGAGACCAGATTTAGATTCCTGGCCAAATTTGAGTGAAATGGGTCCCTTTGGTAAGTTTCTAGGGTAAAACAAAATTGTTGTAAGTTACGACACTGAAAAACAAACTATACAGAGGTGACGAATTTCAAAGAAACAATTAAGTATGGAATCTCTGAAGTAATTAAATTTTCGCATTTCAAGCGCCGTACATATTCGAGATCAGCGTTGAATTCCGTGCACGAAAACTGGGTTCGGTGAGAATTGGCCAGTGTTTTGCAATCATCGGAAAGTTGGCTGTCAAGCCAAATAGGTCGGTTTTTCGAAGTTGTTTCATTTTTAAAAAAGTTATAGTACTCTCGTGAAACGGAGACCAGATTTAGATTCTGGTCGAATTTCGAGGAAATGGGTCACTTTGGTAAGTTTTCGGGAAAATAAAAAATAGAAACAGACCATTAAGAGGGGATGAATTTATAGAAATGAAGTTGGGCATAACTTTTCAACTAATTGAATTTCTTGACAAGCGCCATACATATTCGTTATCAGCGTTAAATTATGTGCAAGAAAACCCAAGTTTGGTAAGAATTGGAGGAACACAAAAAATGACCCAAACACGAAAAGAGAATCGTTGTAATTAGTTTCCATTTGAAAGACGAACGCTCTAAAAAGGATTATGTACCGGTAATTAAATTTTTTACTTTTATCGGTTTTTTCGATATTTGTCATAAGTAGAAATGCATAACCAAAGTGCAATTACTCGAGTTCTAATAATCGCAGGGTAAGGTTTTAAGTGTCTTTTTGGGTTTGGGGCGGCCTCTCATCTGAATGACACCCGGTTTTTTAAAAATCGGTCAGTAAGTTAACTTTCATGAAAATTAGGCCGGTAAAGCCTTTCAAAGTGTTTCATTTTTAAAAAGACAGTTACATGAGTTTTCAGAAACGAGACCAGATTTAGATTCCTGGCCAAATTTGATTGAAATGGGTCCCTTTGGTAAGTTTCTAGGTAAAACAAAATTAAGCTGTAAGCAATGACACTGAAACAAACTATACAGAGGTGGGACGAATTTCAAAGAAACAATTGGGCATAACTTGAAGTAATTGTAATTCGACAAGCGCCGTACAATATTCGAGATCAGCGTTGAATCTGTGCACCAAAAACTAAGTTCGTTGAGAATTGGCCAGTGTTTTAAAAAATCGGAGTCTTGAAAGTTATATTGTCAAGCTGTAATAGGTCGGTTTTTCAAGAAGTTGTTTTCATTTAAAAAGTTATAGTAATTTCGTGAAACGGAGACCAGATTTAGATTCCTGGTCGAATTTCGAGTGAAATGGGTCACTTTGCAAGTTTCGGGAAAAATAAAAATAGTGGTGGGCATAGTCTTCGGCAAAACAGACTATTGAAAGAGGGATGAATTTACAGAAAACAGTTAGCATAACTTTTCTCAACTAATTGAATTTCGACAAGCGCCATACATATTCGTTATCAGCGTTAAATTATGTGCAAGAAAACCCGTTTGGTAAGTAAGAATTGGAGGAAGACAAAAAATGACCCAAACACACGGGAAAGAGAATTCCGTTGCAATTGCCCATTTGAAAGACGAACGCTTCAAAAAGGATTATACCGTACTAAATTTTTTTTACTTTTTATCGGTTTTTTCTCTGATATTTCATCATAGAAATGCATTGCCAAAGTGCAATAACTCGAGTTCTAATAATCGCAGGTTAATGTTCTAAGTGTCTTTTGGGTTTGGGGCGGCCTCTCATTCGAATGACACCCGGTTTTTAAAAATCCATCGCAAGTTAACTTTCAAGAAAATTAGGTCCGTGTTTTCAAAGTGTTTCATTTTTAAAAGACAGTTAAATGAGTTTTCAGAAACGGAGCACCAGATTTAGATTCCCGGTCAAATTTGAGTGAAATGGGTCCCTTTGGTAAGTTTCTAGGGTAAAAATTGCTGGAAGCATGACACTGAAACAACAAACTATACAGAGGGACGAATTTCAAAGAAACAAATTGGGTATAACTTCTGAATTAATTGGAATTTCGACAAGCGCCGAACATGTTAGTGATCAGCGTTGAATTCTGTGCAAGAAAAACCTCAAGACTGGGTGAGAATTACTGCGTTTTAAAATCGGTCGGAAAGTTTTCTTCGCTGCAGTAAAAGTTTTTCAAGAAGTAGTTTCATTTTAAAAAAGTTATAGTAATTTTCAGAAACGGAGACCAGATTTAGATTCCTGGTCGAATTTCGAGGAAATGGGTCACTTTGGTAAGTTTCGGGAAAATAAAAAATAGTGGTGGGCATGTCTGAAACAGACTATTGAAAGAGGGATGAATTTTACAGAAACAGTTGGGCATAACTTTTGAACTAATTGAATTTCAAAGGGACAAGCGCCATACATATTCGTTATCAGCGTTGAATTCTGTGCAAGAAACCTAAGTTTGCAAGGTCTGGAGGAAGACAAAAATGACCCAAACACACGGAAAAAGAGAATTCCGTTGCAATTAAGCCCATTTGAAAGACGAACGCCAAAAGGATTATACCGTAATTAAATTTTTACTTTTTTATCGGTTTTTTCTTGGATATTTGTCATAGAAAATGCATGTAACCAAAAGTGCAATTACCGAGTTATAATAATCGCAGGGTAATGTTTGCCCTGTTTGGGGCGGCCTCTCATCTTCGAATGACACCCGGTTTTAAAATCGGCTTCAGTAAGTTAACTTTCAAGAAAATTAGGTCGGTGTTTTCAAAGTGTTTCATTTTTAAAAGACAGTTACATGAGTTTCGTGAAACGGAGACCAGATTTAGATTCCTGGTCAAATTTTGAGTGAAATGGGTCCCTTTGGTAAGTTTCTAGGGTAAAAAAAAATTGCTGTAAGCATGACACTGAAACAAACTATACAGAGGGGACGAATTTCAAAGAAACAATTGGGTATAACTTCTGAATCCACTGAATTTCGACAAGCGTCGTACATATTAGTGATCAGCGTTGAATTCTGTGCAAGAAAAACTAAGATCGGTGAGAATTGGCTTCGGTGTTTTAAAAATCGGTCAGAAAAGTTTCTTTCAAGCCAAGTAGGTAAGTTTTTCAAGAAGTAGTTTCATTTTTTAAAAAAAGTTATAGTAATTTCAGAAACGGAGACCAGATTTAGATTCCTGGTCGAATTTTGCGAAATGGGTCACTTTGGTAAGTTTCTCGTGGAAAAATGTAAAAAAAATAGTGGTGGGCATGTCTTTGAAACAGACTATTGAAAGAGGGGATGAATTTCATAGAAACAGTTGGGCATAACTTTTGAACTAATTGGAATTTCGACAAGCGCCATACATATTCGTTATCAGCGTTGAATTCTGTGCAAGAAAACCGAAGTTTGGTAAGGCAAGAATTGAGGAAGACAAAAAAATGACCCAAAACACATCGAAAAGAGAATTCCGTTGTACTAAGCCCATTTTGAAAGACGAACGCTTCAAAAGGATTATACCGTAATTAATTTTTTTTTACTTTTTTTATCGGTGTTTTTCTGATATTTGTCATAGAAATGCATTACCAAAGTGCAATGACTCGAGTTCTAATAATCGCAGGGTAATGTTCTATGTGTTTAGTTTGGGGCGGCCTCTCATTCGAATGACACACCCGGTTTTTTTTTAAAAATCGGTCAGTAAGCCATAGCCAAGAAAATTAGGTCCGTGTTTTCAAAGTGTTTCATTTTTTAAAAAGACAAAGTTACTTGAGTTTCGTAAAACGGAGACTAGATTTAGATTCCTGGTCAAATTTTGAGTGAAATGGGTCCCTTTGGTAAGTTTTGTGGGTAAAAAAAATTGCCGTAAGCATGACACTGAAACAAACTATACAGAGGGGACGAATTTCAAAGAAACAATTGGGTATAACTTCTGAACTAATTGGAATTTCGACAAGCGCCGAACATATTAGTGATCAGCGTTGAATTCTGTGCAAGAAAAACTAAGATCGGTGAGAATTGGCCGGTGTTTTAAAAATCGGTCGGAAAGTTTTTCGCCGCAGGTAAGTTTTTCAAGAAGTAGTTTCATTTTAAAAAACGTTATAGTACTTCCTCGGTAAAACGGAGACCAGATTTAGATTCCTGGTCGAATTTCATGAAAATGGGTCACTTGGTAAGTTTTCGGGAAAATAAAAAAATAGTGGTGGGCATGTCTTTGAAACAGACTATTGAAAGAGGGGATGAATTTCATAGAAACAGCGCTGGGCATAACTTTTTGAACTAATTGGAATTTCGACAAGCGCCATACATATTCGTTATATCAGCGTTAATTCTGTGCAAGAAAACCCAAGTTTGTAAAATTGAGGAAGACAAAAATGACCCAAACACATCGAAAAGAGAATTTTCGTTGCAATTAAGCCCAAATTGCTTACTTGAACGTGCTTCAAAAGCGATTATACCGTAATTAAATTTTTACTTTTTTATCGGTGTTTTTCTGATATTTGTCAGAAATGCATAACCAAAGTGCAATTACTGAGTTCTAATAATCGCAGGGTAATGTTCTTATGTCTTTGGGTTTGGGGGCGGCCTCTTCCGAATGACACCCGGATTTTTAAAAATCGGTCAGTGAGTTAACTCTTCAAGAAAATTAATAGGTCGGTGTTTTCAAAGTGTTTAATTTTTTAAAAGACAGTTACATGAGTTTCGTGAACGGAGACCAGATTTAGATTCCTGGCCAAATTTGAGGAAATGGGTCCCTTGGTAAGTTTCTAGGGTAAAAAAAAAAATTGCTGTAAGCATGACACTGAAACAAACTATACAGAGGGACGAATCTCAAAGAAACAATTGGGTGTAACTTCTGAATAATTGAATTTCGACAAGCGTCACATATTAGTGATCAGCGTTGAATTCTGTGCAAGAAAAAACTAAGATCGGTGAGAATTCGCCGGTGTTTTAAAAATCGGTCGGAAAAGTTGGCTTTCAAGCCAAGTAGGTAAAAGTTTTTTCAAGGAGTAGTTTTTCATTTTAAAAGTTATATAATTTCGTGAAACGGAGACCAGATTTAGATTCCTGTTCGAATTTCGAGTGAAATGGGTCACTTTGGTAAGTTTCGGGAAAAAGGCAAGTGAAGAAAAAAGGGCCGTTCTTTGAAACAGACTATTGAAAGAGATGAATTTACAGGAGAAACAGTTGGGCATAACTTTGAACTAATTGAATTTCGACAAGCGCCATACATATTCGTTATCAGCGTTGAATTCTGTGCAAGAAAACCTAAGTTTGGTAAGAATTGAGGAAGACAAAAATGACCCAAACACACGGAAAAGAGAATTCTCGCTGTACTAAGCCCATTTGAAAGACGACGAACGCTTCAAAAGGATTATTATACCGTAATTAATTTTTTACTTTTTATCGGTGTTTTTCTGATATTTGTCATAGAAATGCATTACCAAAGTGCAATGACTCGAGTTCTATTAATCGTGCAGGGTAATGTTCTAAGTGTACTTTGGGTTTGGGGCGGCCTCTCATCCGAATGACACCCGGTTTTTTAAAATCGGTCAGTAAGTTAACTTTCAAGACAATAGGTCGGTGTTTTCAAAATGTTTCATTTTAAAACAGTTACATAGAGTTTCGTGAAACGGAGACCAGAAAATTAGATTCCTGGTCAAATTTTGAGTGAAATGGGTCCCTTTGGTAAAGTTTCTAGGGTAAAACAAAATTGCTGTGTTTACGACACTGAAACAAACTATACAGAGGGACGAATTTCAAAGAAACAATTGGGCATAACTTGAAGTAATTGAATTTCGACAAGCGCCGTACATATTCGAGATCAGCGTTGAATTCCGTGCACGAAAAATCCGTTCGGTGAGAATTGGCCAGTGTTTTAAAAATAAAATCGGTCGGAAAGTTGGCTTCGCCAAATAGGTTTGTTTCAAGAAGTTGTTTCATTTTAAAAAAGTTATAGGTAATTGTGAAACGGAGACCAGATTTAGATTCCTGGTCGAATTTCGAGTGAAATGGGTCACTTTGGTAAGTTTCGAAAATAAAAAGAATAGTGGTGGGCATGTCTGAAACAGACTATTGAAAGAGGATGAATTTCATAGAAACAGTTGGGCATAACTTCTTTGAACTAATTGAATTTCTATCAAGCGCCATACATATTCGTTATCAGCGTTGAATTCTGTGCAAGAAAAACTAAGTTTGGTAAAAATTGGAGGAAGACAAAAAATGACCCAAAACACACGGAAAAGAGAATTTCGTTGCAATTAAGCCCAATTGAAAGACGAACGCTTCAAAAAAGGATTATGTACTCGTACTAAATTTTTTACTTTTATCGGTGTTTTTCGATATTTGTCATAGAAATGTATAACCAAAGTGCAATTACTCGAGAGTTCTAATAATCGCAGGTAATGTTTTAAGTGTCTTTGGGTTTAAAGGCCTCCTCATTCGAATGACACCCGGGATTTTAAAATCGGTCAGTGAGTTAACTTTCAAGAAAATTAGGTCGGTAAGCCAAAGTGTTTAATTTTTAAAAGACAGTTACATGAGTTTTCAGAAACGGAGACCAGATTTAGACATTCCTGGCCAAATTTGAGTGAAATGGGTCCCCTTTGGTAAGTTTCTAGGTAAAAAAAAAATTGCTGTAAGCATGACACTGAAACAAACTATACAGAGGGGACGAATCTCAAAGAAACAATTGGGTGTAACTTGAACTAATTGGAATTTCGGACAAGCGCCGTACATATTAGTGATCAGCGTTGAATCTGTGCAAGAAAACTAAGATCGGTGAGAATTGGCCGGTGTTTTAAAAATCGGTCGGAAAGTTGGCTTCGCCGGGTAGGTAAGTTTTTTTCAAGGAGTAGTTTTATTTTTTAAAAAAGTTATAGTAATTTCGTGAAACGGAGACCAGATTTAGATTCCTGTTCGAATTTCGAGTGAAATGGGTCACTTTGCAAGTTTTCGAAAATAAAAAGAATAGTGGTGGGCATGTCTTTTGAAACAGACTATTGAAAGAGGGGATGAATTTCATAGAAACAGTTGGGCATAACTTTGAACTAATTCGAATTTCGACAAGCGCCATACATATTCGTTATCAGCGTTGAATTTGCGCAAGAAAACCTGTAAGTTTGGTAAGAATTTGAGGAAGACAAAAAATGACCCAAACACACGGAAAAGAGAATTTGCTGCGGTAATTAAGCTTCATTTGAAAAGACGAACGCTTCAAAAAGGATTATACCGTAATTAATTTTTTACTTTTTATCGGTGTTTTCTGATATTTGTCATAGAAATGCATTACCAAAGTGTAAATGACTGAGTTCTAATAATCGCAGGGTAATGTTCTAAGTGTACTTTGGGTTTGGGGCGGCCTTCATTCGAATGACACCCGGTTTTTTAAAAATCGGTCGCAAGTTAACTTTCAAGACAATTAGGTCGGTGTTTTCAAAATGTTTCATTTTAAAAAACAGTTACATGAAGTTTGCAGGAAACGGAGACCAGAATTAGATTCCTGGTCACCCTTGAGTGAAAATGGGTCCCTTGGTAAGTTTCTAGGGTAAAACAAAATTGCTGTAAGCATGACACTGAAACAAACTATACAGAGGACGAATTTCAAAGAAACAATTGGCATAACTTGAAGTAATTGGAATTTCTGACAAGCGCCGCACATATTCGGAGAGATCAGCGTTGAATTCGTGCACGAAAACTAAGTTCGGTGAGAATTGGCCAGTGTTTTAAAAATCGGTTTTGAAAGTTGGCTTCGCTTCTCAAATAGGTCGGTTTTTCAAGAAGTTGTTTTACTTTTAAAAAGAGTTATAGTACTGTGAAACGAGACCAGGATTTAGATTCCTGGTCGAATTTCGAGTGAAATGGGTCACTTTGGTAAGTTTCGGGAAAAATAAAAAATAGTGGTGGGCATGTTCCTTGAAACAGACTATTGAAAGAGGGATGAATTTCATAGAAACAGTTGGGCATAACTTTTTCAACTAATTGAATTTCGACAAGCGCCACATTCGTTATCAGCGTTAAATTATGTGCAAGAAAACCTAAGTTTGTAAGAATTGAGGAAGACAAAAATGACCCAAACATTATCGAAAAGAGAATTTGCTGTACTAAGCCCATTTGAAAGACGAACGCTTCTCAAAAGGATTATACCGTACTAAATTTTTACTTTTTATCGGTTTTTTCTGATATTTGTCAAGTAGAAATGCATAACCAAAGTGCAATTACTCGAGTTCTAATAATCGCAGGGTAATGTTTTAAGTGTTCTTTAATTTGGGGGCGGCCTCTCATTCGAATCACACCCGGATTTTAAAAATCTATTCGTAAGTTAATCCTTCGCTATACCATTAGGTCGGTGTTTTCAAAGTGTTTCATTTTTAAAAGACAGTTACATGAGTTTCGTGAAACGGAGACCAGATTTAGATTCCTGGCCAAATTTGAGTGAAATGGGTCCCTTTGGTAAGTTTCTAGGGTAAAAAAATTGCTGTAAGCATGACACTGAAACAAACTATACAGAGGGGACGAATCTCAAAGAAACAATTGGGTATAACTTCTGAACTAATTGGAATTTCGACAAGCGCCGTACATATTAGTGATCAGCGTTGAATTCTGTGCAAGAAAACTAAGATCGGTGAGACCTCGGCCGGTGTTTTAAAATCGGTCGGAAAGTTGGCTTCGCCAAGTAGGTAAGTTTTTTCAAGAAGTAGTTTTACTTTAAAAAAAAAAGTTATATAATTTTCGTGAAACGGAGACCAGATATAGATTCCTGTTCGAATTTGAGTGAATGGGTCACTTTGGTAAGTTTCTCGGGAAAATAAAAAAAATAGTGGTGGGCATGTCTTTGAAACACTACTGAAAGAGGATGAATTTATAGAAACAGTTGTATAACTTTTGAACTAATTGAATTTCGACAAGCGCCATACATATTCGTTATCAGCGTTGAATTCTGTAAAAGAAAACCTAAGTTTGGTAAGAATTGGAGGAAGACAAAAAAATGACCCAAACACACGTGAAAAGAGAGAATTCGTTGTAATTAAGCCCATTTGAAAGACGAACGCTTCAAAAAAGGATTATACCGTAATTAATTTTTTACTTTTTATCGGTGTTTTTCTGATATTTGTCATAGAAATGCATTGAAAGTGCAATGACTCGAGTTCTAATAATCGCAGGGTAATGTTCTAAGTGTCTTCTTGGTTTGGGGCGGCCTCTCATTCGAATGACACCCGGTTTTATAAAATCGGTCAGTAAGTTAACTTTCAAGAAAATTAGGTCCGTGTTTTCAAAGTGTTTCATTTTTAAAAGACAGTTACTTGAGTTTCGTGAAACGGAGACTAGATTTAGATTCCTGGTCAAATTTTGAGTGAAATGGGTCCCTTGGTAAGTTTCTAGGGTAAAAAAAAATTGCTGTGCTACGACACCGAAACAAATTATACAGAGGGGACTTTTAATTTCAAAGAAACAATTGGGTATAACTTCTGAACTAATTGGAATTTTGACAAGCGCCGTACATATTAGTGATCAGCGTTGAATTCCCGCAAGAAAAACTACATCGGTGAGAATTGGCCGGTGTTTTAAAATCGGTCGGAAAGTTTTCTTTCAAGCCAAGTAGGTAAGTTTTTTCAAGAAGTAGTTTCATTTTTAAAAAACGTTATAGTAATTTCCTGAAACGGAGACCAGATTTAGATTCCTGGTCGAATTTCGCGAAATGGGTCACTTTGGTAAGTTTCTCGGGAAAATAAAAATAGTGGTGGGCATGTCTTTGAAACAGACTATTGAAAGAGGTGATGAATTTCATAGAAACAGTTGGGCATAACTTTTGAACTAATTGAATTTCGACAAGCGCCATACATATTCGTTATCAGCGTTGAATTCCTGTGCGCAAGAAAACCTAAGTTTGGTAAGAATTGAGGAAGACAAAAATGATTCAAACACACGGAAAAGAGATTTCCGTTGCAATTAAGCCCATTTGAAAGACGAACGCTTCAAAAGGATTATACCGTAATTAAATTTACTTTTTATCGGTGTTTTTCTCTGATATTTGTCAGAAATGCATAACCAAAGGGCAATTACTGAGTTCTAATAATCGCAGTGGGTAATGTTTTAAGTGTCTTTGGTTTGGGGTTGGCCTCTCATTCGAATGACACCCTCGGATTTTAAAAATCGGTCAGTAAGTTAACTTTCAAGAAAATTAGGTCGGTGTTTTCAAAGTGTTTCATTTAAAAGACAGTTACATGAGTTTTGCGAAACGGAGACCAGATTTAGATTCCTGGTCACCCTTTGAGTGAAATGGGTCCCTTTGGTAAGTTTCTTTAGGGTAAAACAAAATTGCTGTAAGCATGACACTGAAACAAACTATACAGAGGGACGAATTTCAAAGAAACAATTAAGTATAACTTCGAACTACCTGGAATTTCGACAAGCGTCACATATTAGTGGATCAGCGTTGAATTCTGTGCAAGAAAAAACTCAAGATCGGTAGAGAATTGGCCGGTGTTTTAAAATCGGTTTGAAAGTTACTAAGCCAAGTAGGTAAGTTTTTTCAAGAAGTAATATTTTTAAAAAGTTATAGTACTCGTGAAACGGAGACCAGATTTAGATCTGTTCGAATTTCGAGTGAAATGGGTCACTTGGTAAGTTTCGGAAAAATAAAAAAAATAGTGGTGGGCATGTCTTTGAAACAGACTATTGAAAGAGGGATGAATTTCATAGAAACAGTTGGGCATAACTTTTGAATCCACTCACTTCGACAAGCGCCATATATTCGTTATCACAGTTGAATTCTGTGTAAGAAAACCTAAGTTTGGTAAGAATTGAGGAAATATCAAAAAAAATGACCCAAACACACGGAAAAGAGAGAATTCGTTGCAATAAGCCCATTTGAAAGACGAACGCTTCAAAAAAGGATTATACCGTACTAAATTCTTTTACTTTTTTATCGGTGTTTTTCTGATATTTGTCATAGAAATGCGGCCAACAAAGTGCAATGACTCTCGAGTTCTAATAATCGCACGGTAATGTTTTGCTTTCTGTTTAGCGGCCTCTCATTCGAATGACACCCGGTTTTTTAAAATCGGTCAGTAAGTTAACTTTCAAGAAAATTAGGTCGGTGTTTTCAAAGTGTTTCATTTTTAAAAGACAGTTACATGAGTTTCGTGAAACGGAGACCAGATTTAGATTCCTGGTCAAATTTTGAGTGAAATGGGTCCCTTTGGTAAGTTTCTAGGGTAAAAAAAAAAAAAAATTGCTGTAAGCATGACACTGAAACAAACTATACAGAGGGGACGAATTTCAAAGAAACAATTGGGCATAACTTCTGAAGTAATTGGAATTTCGACAAGCGCCGTACATATTCGAGATCAGCGTTGAATTCCGTGCACGAAAAACTAAGTTCGGTGAGAATTGGCCAGTGTTTTAAAATCGGTCGGAAAGTTGGCTTTCAAGCCAAATAGGTCGGTTTTTTCAAGAAGTTGTTTCATTTTTAAAAAAGTTATAGAGTAATTTCAGAACGAGACCAGATTTAGATTCCTGGTCGAAATTTCGAGGAAATGGGTCACTTTGGTAAGTTTCAGGAAAATAAAAAAATAGTGGTGGGCATGCTTGAAACAGACTATTGAAAGAGGGATGAATTTCAGAAACAGTTACATAACTTTTTCTCAACTAATTGGAATTTCGACAAGCGCCATAGGGCCATTGGTTCGTTATCATGTTAAATTATGTGCAAGAAAACCTAAGTTTGGTAAGAATTGAGGAAGACAAAATGACCCAAACACACGGAAAAGAGAATTCCGTTGTACTAAGCCTCCATTTGAAAGACGAACGCTTCAAAAAAGGATTATACCGTACTAAATTTTTTACTTTTTTATCGGTGTTTTTCTGATATTTGTCAAGTAGAAATGCATTACCAAAAGTGCAATGACTCGAGTTCTTACCAATCGCAGGGTAATGTTCTAAGTGTCTTTGTTTGGGGCGGCCTCTCATTCGAATGACAACGGTTTTTAAAAATCGGTCAGTAAGTTAACTTTCAAGAAAATTAGGTCGGTGTTTTCAAAATGTTTCATTTTTTAAAAACAAATACATGAGTTTCAGGAAAACGGAGACCAGAATTAGATTCCTTGGTCAAATTTTGAGTGAAATGGGTCCCTTTGGTAAGTTTCTAGGGTAAAAACAAAAATTGCTGTAAGAATACCACTGAAACAAACTATACAGAGGGACGAATTTCAAAGAAACAATTGGGCATAACTTCTGTGGCGAATTGGAATTTCGACAAGCGCCGCAATATTACTTGAGATCAGCGTTGAATTCGTGTACGAAAACTAAGTTCGGTGAGAATTGCGTTTTAAAAATCGGTCGGAAAGCTGGCTTTCAAGCCAATAGGTCGGTTTTTTCAAGAAGTTGTTTCATTTTTAAAAAAGTTATAGTAATTTTCAGAAACGGAGACCAGATTTAGATTTCTGGTCGAATTTCGAGTGAAATTGGTCACTTTGGTAAGTTTTCGAAAATAAAAAATAGTGGTGGGCATGTCTTTGAAACATCATTGAAAGAGGGATGAATTTCATAGAAACAGTTGGGCATAACTTTTGAACTACTTGAATTTCGACAAGCGCCATACATATTCGTAATCAGCGTTGAATTCTGTGCAAGAAAACCCAAGTTTGGTAAGAATTGAGGAAAGACAAAAAATGACCCAAACACACGGAAAAGAGAATTGCTGTACTAAGTCTATTTGAAAGCACACGAACGCTTCAAAAAAGGATTATACCGTACTCACTTTTTTTACTTTTTTATTTGGTGTTTGATATTTGTCATAGAAATGCATTACCAGTGCAATGACCGAGTTCTAATAATCGCTCGGTAATGTTTTATGTTTTGGGTTTGGGGGCGGCCTCTCACTGAATGACACCCGGTTTTAAAATCGTCGCCGGTCATAAGTTAACTTTCACATTAATTAGGTCGGTGTTTTCAAAATGTTTCATTTTTAAAAAAAAACAGTTAGCATGAGTTTTCAGGAAACGGAGACCGAATTCGATTCCTGGTCAAATTTGAGGAATGGGCCTCTTTGGTAAAGTTTCTAGGTAAAACAAAATTAAGCTGTAAGCAGGGACACTGAAACAAACTATACAGAGGGGACGAATTTCAAAGAAACAATTGGGTATAACTTCTTGAACTAATTGAATTTCGACAAGCGTCGTGTGTCATTATTAGTGATCAGCGTTGAATTCTGTGCAAGAAAAAACTAAGATCGGTGAGAATTGGCCGGTGTTTTAAAAATCGGTCGGAAAGTTTTCTTCGCCAAGTAGAGGTGTTTTTTCAAGAAGTGTTTCATTTCTTAAAAAAAAGTTATAGTATCTTCAGAAACTGGAGACCAGATTTAGATTCCTGGTCGAATTCTCGAGTGAAATGGGTCACTTTGGTAAGTTTCTCGGGCAAATAAAAAAATAGTGGTGGCTGTCTGAAACAGACTATTGAAAAGAGGGGATGAATTTCATAGAAAACAGTTGGGCATATTTTTGAACTAATTGGAATTTCGACAAAGCGCCATACATATTCGTGATCAGCGTTGAATTCTGTGCAAGAAACCCAAGTTTGGTAAGAATTGAGGAAGACAAAATGACTCCAAAACACACGGAAAAGAGAATTCCGTTGTACTTCCATTTGAAAGACGAAACGCTTCAAAAAGGATTATACCGTAATTAAAAATTTTTACTTTTTATCGGTGTTTTTTCTGATATTTGTTTCGAGAAAGTAGAAATGCATTACCAAAGCGTAATGACTGGAGTTCTAATAATCGCACGGTAATGTTTTAAGTGTCTTTAAGTTTGGGGCGGCCTCTTCATTCGAATGACACCTCGGTTTTTAAAAATCGGTCAGTAAGTTAACTTTCTCAAGAAAATTAGGTCGGTGTTTTCAAAGCGTTTCATTTTAAAAGACAGTTACATGAGTTTCAGGAAACGGAGACCACAGATTTAGATTCCTGGTCAAATTTTGAGTGAAATGGGTCCCTTTGTAAGTTTCTAGGGTAAAACAAATTGCTGTGCTACGACACTGAACAACAAACTATACAGAGGGACGAATTTCAAAGAAACAATTGGGTATAACTTCTGAACTAATTGAATTTCGACAAGCGCCACATATTAGTGATCAGCATTGAATTCTGTGCAAGAAAACTAAGTTCCGGTGAGAATTGGCCAGTGTTTAAAATCGATCGGAAAGTTGGCTTTCGCCAAATAGGTCGGTTTTTTCAAGAAGTTGTTTCATTTTTTAAAAAAAAGTTATAGTAATTTCAGGAACGGGAGACCAGATTTAGATTTGTCGAATTTCGAGTGAAATTGGTCACTGGTAAGTTTCGGAAAATAAAAAAATAGTGGTGGGCATGTCTTGAAACAGACTATTGAAAGAGGGGATGAATTTCATAGAAACAGTTGGGTACAACTTTGAACTAATTGGAATTCTCGACAAGCGCCATACATTATCTTCGTTATCAGCGTTGAATTTGCAAGAAAACCTAAGTTTGGTAAGAATTGGAGTGCAAAGTAGAAGACAAAAAATGACCCAAACACACGGAAAAAGAGAATTCCGTTGCAATTAAGCCCAGCATTTGAAAGACGAACGCTTCAAAAGGATTATACCGTACTAAATTTTTACTTTTTATCGGTGTTTTTCTGATATTTGTCATAGAAATGCATTACCAAAGTGCAATGACTCTCGAGTTCTAATAATCGCACGGTAATGTGTTTTAAGTTTTGGGTTTGGGGCGCCTCTCATTCGAATGACACCCGGTTTTTTTAAAAATCGGTCAGTAAGTTAATTTCAAGAAAATTAGGTCGGTGTTTTCAAAGTGTTTCATTTTTAAAAGACAGTTACATGAGTTTTCAGAAACGGAGACCAGATTTAGATTCCTGGTCAAATTTTGAGTGAAATGGGTCCTTGGTAAGTTTCTAGGTAAAAAAAAAAAAATTGCTGTAAGCATGACACTGAAAACAAACTATACAGAGGGACGAATTTCAAAGAAATGTAATTGGGTATAACTTCTGAATCCACTGGAATTCTTTCGACAAGCGTCGTACATATTAGTGATCAGCGTTGAATTCCTGTGCAAGAAAACTAAGATCGGTGAGAATTGGCCGGTGTTTTAAAATCGGTCGAAAGTTGGCTTTCAAGCCACTAGGTAAGTTTTTCAAGAAGTAGTTTCCATTTTTAAAAAAGTTATAGTAACTTCGTGAAACGGAGACCAGATTTAGATTCTGTCGTGAATTTCGAGTGAAATGGGTCACTTTGGTAAGTTTCGGGAAATAAAAATAGTGGTGGGCATGTCTTCTTTGAAAACAGACTATTATTGAAAGAGGGATGAATTTCATAGAAACAGTTGGGCATAACTTTTGAACTTATTGAATTTCGACAAGCGCCATACATACTCCGTGATCAGCGTTAAATTATGTGCAAGAAAACCTAAGTTTGGTAAGAATTGGAGGAAGACAAAAAAATGATCCAAACACACGGAAAGAGAATTCCGTTGCATTAAGTTCATTTGAAAAGACGAACGCCTGTGCTGATTATACCGTACTAATTTTTTTACTTTTATCGGTGTTTTTCTGATATTTGTCATAGAAATGCATTAACAAAGTGCAATGACTCGAGTTCTAATAATCGCTCGGTAATGTTTTTAAGTGTCTTTGGGTTTGGGGCGGCCTTCCTCATTCGAATGACACCCGGTTTTAAAAATCGGTCAGTAAGTTAACTTCACATACTAGGTCGGTGTTTTCAAATGTTTCATTTTTAAAAACAGTTACATGAGTTTTCAGAAACGGAGACTGGTGAATTAGATTCCTGGTCAAATTTTTGAGTGAAATGGGTCCCTTTGGTAAGTTTCTGTGGGTAAAACAAAATTGCTGTAAGCAGGACACCGAAACAAACTATACAGAGGGACGAATTTCAAAGAAACAATGGGTATAACTTCTGAACTAATTGAATTTCGACAAGCGTCGTATATATTAGTGATCAGCGTTGAATTCTGTGCAAGAAAACTAAGATCGGTGAGAATTGGCCGGTGTTTTAAAAATCGGTCGGAAAGCTTTTCAAGCCGTAGGTAAGTTTTTTCAAGAAGTAGTTTCATTTTTAAAAAAAGTTATAGAAATTTTCGTGAAACGGAGACCAGATTTAGATTCCCGTCGAATTTCGAGTGAAATGGGTCACTTTGGTAAGTTTCTCGGGCAAATAAAAAAATAGTGGTGGGTACAAGTCTTTGAAACAGACCATTGAAAGAGGGATGAATTTCATAGAAACAGTTGGGCATATTTTTGAACTAATTGGAATTTCGACAAGCGCTGTAAGGCCACATATTCGTGATCAGCGTTGAATTCTGTGCAAGAAAACCTAAGTTTGGTAAGCAAGAATTGAGGAAGACAAAAATAATGACCCAAACACACGGAAAAGAGAATTCGTTAGTACTAAGCCCATTTGAAAGACGAACGCCTGTGCAAAAAGGATTATACCGTAATTAAAATTTTTTACTTTTTTTATCGGTGTTTTTCTGATATTTGTCATAGAAATGTAATACCAGTGCAATGACTCGAGTTCTGGCCAATCGCACGGTAATGTTTTAAGTGTCTTTGGGTTTGGGGCGGCCTCTCATTCGAATGACACCCGGTTTTAAAAATCGGTCAGCGTTAACTTTCAAGAAAGCCAGGTCGGTGTTTTCAAAGTGTTTCATTTTTAAAAGACAAAGTTACATGAGTTTCAGGAAACGAGACCAGATTTAGATTCCTGGTCAAATTTTGAGTGAAATGGGTCCCTTTGGTAAGTTTTTCAGGGTAAAACAAAATTGCTGTAAGCATGACACTGAAACAAACTATACAGAGGGAC
The DNA here is from genome assembly GCA_019973955.1 of Trichonephila inaurata madagascariensis. Lineage (NCBI taxonomy): Eukaryota > Metazoa > Arthropoda > Arachnida > Araneae > Nephilidae > Trichonephila > Trichonephila inaurata. The sequence continues at coordinate 1,754 of BMAV01010560.1, read as the reverse complement.
GACCAAAGAAACAATTGGGTATAACTTCTGAACTAATTGAATTTCGACAAGCGCCGTGTACACATATTAGTGATCAGCGTTGAATCTCTGTGCAAGAAAACTAAGATCGGTGAGAATTGGCCGGTGTTTTAAAATCGGTCGGAAAGTTTTCTTCAAGCCACAAGTAGGTAAGTTTTTTCAAGAAGTAGTTTCCATTTTTATACAAAAAGTTATAGTATTGGGTGAAACGGTGACCAGATTTAGATTCCTGGTCGAATTTCGAGGAAATGGGTCACTTTGGTAAGTTTCTCGGGAAAATAAAAAATAGTGGTGGGCATGTCTTTGAAACAGACTATTGAAAAGGGATGAATTTCATTAAAACAGTTGGGCATAACTTTTGAACAAATTTGGAATTTCGACGCGCCACAATTCCGTTATCAGCGTTGAATTCTGTGCAAGAAAACCTAAGTTTGGTAAGGTTGGAGGAAGACAAAAATGCCCCAAAAACACACGGAAAGAGAATTCTGTTGAATTAAGCCCATTTGAAAGACGAACGCTTCAAAAAGGATTATACCGTAATTAATTTTTTACTTTTTTATCGGTGTTTTTCTGATATTTGTCATAGAAATGCATAACCAAAGTGCAATGACTCGAGTTCTAATAATCGCACGGTAATGTTTTAAGTTTCTTTGGGTTTGGGGGCGGCCTCTCATTCGAATGACACCCGGTTTTTTAAAATCGGTCAGTAAGTTAACTTTCAAGACAATTAGGTCGGTGTTTTCAAAATGTTTCATTTTTAAAAAACAGTTACATGAGTTTCGTGAAACGGAGACCAGAATTAGATTCCTGGTCAAATTTTGAGTGAAATGGGTCCCTTTGGTAAGTTTCTAGGGTAAAAAAAACAAAATTGCTGTAAGCATGACACTGAAACAAACTATACAGAGGGGACGAATTTCAAAGAAACAATTGGGCATAACTTCTGAACTAATTGGAATTTCGACAAGCGCCGTACATATTCGAGATCAGCGTTGAATTCTGTTCACGAAAAACTAAGTTCGGTGAGAATTGGCCGGTGGTTTAAAATCGGTCGGAAAGTTGGCTTTCAAGCCAAATAGGTCGGTTTTTTCAAGAAGTAGTTTCATTTTTAAAAAAAAGTTATAGTAATTTCGTGAAACGGAGACCAGATTTAGATTCCTGGTCGAATTTCGAGTGAAATGGGTCACTTTGGTAAGTTTCTCGGGAAAATAAAAAAAATAGTGGTGGGCATGTCTTTAAAATAGACTAGTGAAAGAGGGGATGAATTTCATAGAAACAGTTGGGCAAAACTTTTGAACTAATTGGAATTTCGACAAGCGCCATACATATTCGTGATCAGCGTTAAATTATGTGCAAGAAAACCTAAGTTTGGTAAGAATTGGAGGAAGACAAAAAAATGACCCAAACACACGGAAAAGAGAATTCCGTTGCAATTAAGCCCATTTGAAAGACGAACGCTTCAAAAAGGATTATACCGTAATTAAATTTTTTTTACTTTTTTTATCGGTGTTTTTCTGATATTTGTCATAGAAATGCATTACCAAAGTGCAATGACTCGAGTTCTAATAATCGCGGGTTAATGTTTTAAGTGTCTTTGGTTTGGGGCGGCCTCTCATTCGAATGAACCCGGTTTTAAAATCGTTTAGTGTTAACTTTCAAGAAAATTAGGTCGGTTTTTTTCAAAATGTTTCATTTTTAAAAACAGTTACATGAGTTTCAGAAACGGAGACCAAAATTAG